>OZ020251.1:2738937-3190070 GCA_963971285.1 Astropecten irregularis | reverse complement strand
AAACAATAGACTGGCTACCAGCCACACCACTGGAACTGCCCCCCAAAAGATCAATGTCTGGAAAGAAAATAGACGGAAAAGAACCAAAACTGATTAAAGGTTTTTATTTTAAAAAAGAATATTCTCATCATCAAATAGGTCCTAACCACAAGGGAAAATTACTAATTTTAAATCATTGAAATGTAAAGAAAAAATTCGAACCTGTAACCCCTGGAATACTGTACCGGTTTGGTACACACAACTACACTGGTTCCCGATCCCATCCATTGTTTTCTGACATCTACATCACTCAAATATTTTATGTATTGGGACGGGAACCTGTCTACACACTAGTCTAAGCGGTACATGATTGTTGGTGCGCCATACATTTTTTACTTCCTTGAATATAATATTCTGCTTGTAAGTACATTACCTGTTAATTCTGTTATGTTTGACAATATCTGTGTATGACCTGGCACAGGGCCAACACTTCAATGACTGGGTGTAACCAAAGCAAATGCAGTTTAATTCCCACTGGTCACTGTCTATGGGCCCATTCAAATGTTCTCTGTATGCAATTCGGAGTTTCATGTATGTTCCCTATGATTGGATTAGTGGCATTGGTTTACAAGACCGCACTGTTTCTATAAGAGAAGAGAATTATACTTAACTCACAGCAGTGTTTCCCCTGCCTATTAAATTGTGAGGCGGCCCGCCTCACGGTTTTTGGGGACCGCCTCGCACATTTTTTGCCAACACTGCCGCCTCACGCTCACAGAAACAAAAATAATATTTTTTTTTACACAATAAGCTGAAAATCACAGAAATGTTTAATAATCTTTATAAAAACACAAACATTTACGCTTAAAAGCGGAAGATGAAAGCGCTTTTTCCATTCCGAAGCTCTAAAAAATGAAACGTAACACTTGCACAGCGCGTGTATGTACGGCCGAGCGGCACACACAACGCGTACACACACAGCTCACACAACGGCCGACATAATCTCCACCGCACGGTGTACAGTGCCTATACAGCGAACACGCGGTCTTGTATACATCTTCACGAAATAGACTGATATGCCTTCACTGGTTCGCGCGCGGCTCCGTGCCTAAATAATGTTTGCACTGTCGTGAGGCTGTAACCAGCGTTCCGTTCGTTAACACACGTGCATGGTGCATTTGAGATTAGCGGTGTTTGGTGGACTTTATCGAATGTTTTTGAACAAATAAATGGCCGCAGAGGAATTCTTTTCGACATTGATTTTTAGTCATTTTTACCTCAAATTCGCTAGGAATGGAAATCTTCCACGATCCACGCACGGTGCATGGCTGCTCATTTTGCTTGCGCCAAAAACTCGCCACCGAGAGAATCCTTAGGATGGCGATTGGTGAATTAAATCACGCTGAGTAACGCACCTCCATGGTTAATGTAAGCAAGTTTTGTTAGCTACTGTTTTCGTACATGTTTTCTCGAAAAGTTATCTAGGTGAATTACAAAAATGCACAAAGAATGAACAAGCATAACGGATCAGAAAACAAATAGTTTATGATCTAGGAGTAGAGGTACAATGTAGGTGCTGCAATGTTTCACCAAAAAGTCACCTATGATATTGATTAGTTGTTGTTTTCAAAACCCATAGCGTTACGGTACCCCGAAAAGTGACAGCTAGTGCTAGGCTCACCGCGATGATGCCTTATCGTTCTCGCATAGCCTACATTTTTCATACATGTTTGGCTGACCAGACTTAAAGGTTACGAGGTGTGTCAATTCATTATTTGGTGTTTAAAATTCAATTTGTGATCAAAACTAAATTATAGGCCCCTAAACACTACCTAAAGGTAAATAATAATATTCCATATGTGGACTTGTTTTTGTTTTCATTTATTTGTGTCATTCTTATAAAAAAAAAATTAACCATTTTTTTTTTTAATTAACCATTTTTTTTAAAACAAGAATATAGGATCAGTGTTAAAAACCAATCCAAAACAAAAGCAAACATTACATGATGTAGGTATATAAACTGAGTTCTTAAGAAGTGGGCCCCGGACATCACGCGGTAAGGGCTTCGCGCGTCGTCGCGCCGGGTCCATACCCAGCAAAATTTCATTTACCACCTCACGGCTATCAGCAACCCAGGGGAAACACTGACTCACATTAACAGTTTTGATACATTATGCCCTAGATATCCATTTTGATGTGTAGGTTTTGGAAAGTTTGCAGGATTTTGAGTTTTTAGGGGATTACCGGATATCAAGAGGGGGGGTTAGCGTCGAGATAAAGATGAGATAAGATAAAGATAAGATGCCACTGACTCCACGCTCATGCGATGGAAAGTTAATGGCACGGCACACATGCACTTAACTGCTGACTCGCTACAAAAATGGGTGAGATGGTGACTAATTTTCTCAATGAAAACAAAACATGAATTCACAATTCCATTAACTATGTCTATGAAGTTCTAAAAGAAGAAGGGTTGCTTAATTCTTGAAAAGGGTTGCTAAGTAGTAATGCTAAGTAATATTAAGTAATAGGCTAGTTAAAGCAATTTTTGAATGATAATCTTTTTTTAGAAAAAGCTGCAAATAACAGGAATAATGATCATGCTGTTTCTGTTTGTTTTTTTGTTTGTTAATAGTAATAATAATATAATTGGTAGCAATAAACCATTATTGTTTACATTTGGTAAGCTTGCTGCTTTCCAAAGTACTTATTCAATTTATTGTGTCTTTTTGTTTAATGACAAATTGCTAATTTTTATGTTCACTCTATTTATATCATGCAAAAATAAAATGGTTGCCACAATATCAACATGTAAAATAATAATATGACCAAACAGTGGCTTGTTACAAGTTGTATGCAAAAATAATCATTCTTTTTTCCTTCTAAATTTACATGTCCTAATTTCCAAAATTAATTCCATTCAAAAATCGTTTTAAATGCAATTTCATCAGTTTTTTACTATTAAATTTCACATGGTACACGCCCCTATTGTTATTCAATGACTGATGTGTGAAAAAACAGAACGAAAATCCCATAACTGGTCACGGAAATAAAAACATGAAGGACCCGCCTACTCACAGCACGCGAATTATAATAACAATACACCGCAACCGCGAACAATCGATTTGACAACATGAATCATCTGTTCACAAACATGACGAATCGTTTGAGGAATTTACACAACTTTGACATTTCTTTCTCATGGCTTGGGACTAAAATTTCAACGCCTCGAAAGCCGACAGAAGGCTTTCATAGTTAAAGAAGTTCTTTCTCTAGAAAAGAAATGAAAAAGACAAACTTACCTGAACGTATTTAGGATCGTCGGGGTCAAAAGTGGAACTGTACTTGGTAAATCCCTGATACGCGATGTGCGGCCAACTGTGGAAAAACTCCGTTAGCCAAAATGATACAAATTCCTCGGCATATTTGAAATGTATTAGTTGCCACATTTTCACTGGCTTGGAGGGATGAACAACTCTCGATTAAAAATCCATGTGTCGTTAATTTTCTGTGTTAATCCTTTTGAGGAAAAAAGGTAAATAATCCTAGTGTCGTAATCGTGTGAAATAACACTCTCAACGGCTCACACTCCACTGATCGTCTGCTCTCGATCGAGCAGCTGTGCTATGCGTGTGTGCAATGACACGGTGCGGTATATTCCTGGTTCCCGTCCATATACTGCACAATTGACATGTAAGAAATTCGACACCAATTAAGTCTAGTATCCAACTGCTATTCTACGTAAAATCACTCACAGTTGAGCAGGTAGCCAGTCTGGCACTCACCAAAAAGTTTACGAGAACTACTCCCCAAGTAAACGACGCAAGCGGCGCTATACTATCTTTACAAGACAGTATTTCTATCTTGACAATTAATTTTTTCTGCATTTCCATTAAATTCATCATTACATTTCTCCGACATGACCATCGCCGAGCAATTACTGGCGCATACCAAATTACCAACATCTTACTAAATCATAAATAATCATTTATCAATAATCATTACCGAAGTAAATGATAACAAATGGATTTGTAAGACTTTAACATTTCTCGCGAGTGGAAATCATAACTTCATAAATCATATCATAATCTGATACATTGGCCAAATAAGTTCTAACTTTTTTTTCAATTCTTTGCCAGAACACAAAGAATCTTGAAACTTGAAGTTGAACATGAAACAATGATTCAGTCATTAAATAAATGAAACTCGAAAAAATGAAAAATGTACCTGAGAGCCCATTTTATTTTACCAAAATATCAGTTACAACCCAATATCACTTATTATTCAACAATACAAAAATAAATTTCTAGTAACAATTTGTAACAATGTCTGATTATAGCAAAAAATAATTTTTAGTGTTTAGACATAAAATGAAATGTCTCACTAAATAAAAGTAACAGTAAGAAAGTGACATTCTTAAACAAACTTAAAGGGCAGTGCGACATTAACTACATAATACACCGTATATCCAAATATAAAAATGAACATTAATTATCAAACGTGTACACCAAACATACAATGTAAGCCTTGGAATTAATCAAATTCATTAAATGGAATGTATGTACAACATTGGTAAAAGTGACAGAGCAGAGCTGCAGGCTGCTCATAATTTGATTTGACATGGAATCAAAACAAACCTGTGAAATTTTCATCAGAAATAGTAGAAAACAACAGAAAATGTTGTGATAGTTAAAGGTAATATCATACTTTGGTTTTTATCAAAGAAAATTTCGGTTCCATACAGTGCCCACGTTTTTAGAAAACAGTGAAAAACAGCCCCATACTTCTTAAGTCTTTTCTCTTTTATTTTTGATCTTTTAAAGATCAAAAACATTTTCGATCGTTGTTTTAATAATTTCTGGATAAATACACCATTTCAGGTGGAAACATTTTAACGGTAGTTTCTACCACCACCATCTTCATACCCTGCAAGTTATACGTAAATCTGTGAACATTTCTGTTTTGGTTTCTTACCAAAGTACGATACTACCTGTAATTTAAATAGTGCATTTTTTAAAATGATGTTTTGATCATACCCTGAGATCAAAACCTTTCTCGGTCTATCATTTCTATACAAATACACTATTTCAGCCGGAAACATTTTAACGGTAAAGTGTTTCTACAAGCACCATCTTTGTACCCTGTAAGTTATATGTAAATCTTTGAACATTGGCCCTGTCATTGATAGAAAACATAATAATACAGTAAGAAAACACCAGTAAACCAAAATATAAAAGGAGGGATCATGATATAGATTCATTGTTTTTATAATTATTTATTTTTTTATATATTGAAAATAATTAACGACAAATACCAGCACCACTTTACAAAAATATATGATATAAAATTTTTTGATAGTATCAAAAATACCTTAATTCACTAATGGCATTTTGGATGGAAGAGCATGAAATTTGCAAGGTCTGGAAAACCATTTTAATTTTAAGAAAGACGTATTTTACAATTTCCATTGATGATAGCACCATAGAGCTCAGTGTTACTTTTTTTGACATGATACGGAAAATCAGAACCAACCATGGGACGTATCTTTTTTAAAGGTAATATCATACCTCGGTTTTTATCAAAGAAATAAAGATTCATGGGCAAAAATACCAAGACAGATACAGTAACAGTCATCTGTGAAAATTTCAGTTCAATACAGTACCCATTTTTTGAGAAAACAGTGAAAAACAGCCACCGAATTTCTGAAGTCTTTCCTCTTTTATTTTTGATCTTTTAAACGATCAAACAGATTTTCGGTCGTTGTTTTACTAATTTCTGGATAAATACACCATTTCAGGCAGACAAATTGTAACGATATGATTATACCAGCACCATCATCTTCATACCCTGTAAGTTATACCTAAATCTGTGAACATTTCTGTTTTGGTTTCTTACCAAAGTATGATACTACCTTTAATACTGACCAGATTTTGGTTTTTAAATGCAATTGCCCCCCCATCTCTCTCTCTCCGCCCACTTTAAGGATTTATCCACTACCAGTGCATCCAGCTGCTGCTTCCTTGACTAACATTCGCTGTCTCCGCGCCACCACAGATGCAGCCGGGGCCGTCTTCCTGTGAGTGACCTGACCGAGAGCCGCCATGACGTCGATGAACATGGTGGTGAAGTTGATCCTCCAGCCGAACTCCCCGGCCTTGTAGTCCCAGGGGTAGGTGTGGTGGTAGTTGTGCCATCCCTCGCCACCGGCCAGCGCCGAGACCACCACGTTGTCCGAGGGGTTGATGGCCGGATCATACGGCCGGTTGCCCCACATGTGTGCGGCGCTGTTCACCAGCCAGGTGCAGTTGAGCAGGATGCAGTAGCGGAGGATCGAGGCGATGTAGAAGGCGTTCCAGATGGACTCCCCCCAAAGGGTCGGGATGGTGGAAGGTATGAGGAAGCAGAAGAACAACATCAGTGGAACGTAGTACCTGAAGGAGAACATCGACAATTCAAAAATAAACTGAGGAAAACCACAGCAAACTACGACCTACCTCTCTGATCCTACAAAGGAAGACCCTTGATGCTTAAGTAAAAATGCGGCACTCACTTCCTCTGGAATCTGATGAGGGGATCAGCCATGAGGTCGCTGAGGTCAATCTGGGAGCCCTTCTCCCGGACATCGGGGTGTTTTTTGCACAGCAGCCAGCCCACATGGGAGAAGAAGAAGCCTCTCTTGGCATTGTGAGGGTCGGCATCGGTCTCGGTGAATCTGTGGTGGACTCGATGCTCCCGTACCCAGAAGTAAATGTCCATCTGAAGAAGGGTTATAAGAATGGAGCATTGAAAAGTCAGTGATGTTGGCTTGGATAGGAATACTCTATGACAGTCAAGAATCTCTAGTGTTGTATTAAATGTTCTTACATCTTCATCATGGTTCTCTGCGCTTACAAAACATCCCCTAACTAAGCTTCCTCTGCTACTTTTGCTGTCATAGCCACAGCCGCAAAACTACTTCACTATAAACTCTTTGTATCAATCAGGAGTAAGGCATCCATTAATCAGCCATGCTTGAAAATCCTAGCCGCTAGCTGAGACATTCTTGTGAAAACTCTGGATTCAACAAGGAGGGACTTTAATGTTGATGAAAACTTGGCACACATGTGGGCACACATTTTGATCCTTGCATGAATTTTATCCAGAAAACAAAATGAACAAAGATATTAATTGACTATTAGGGACACCACCGACATAGGGCTGGATAGCTCAGTTGGTAAGAGTGCCGGTATGGTATTCCAGAGGTCGTTGGTTCGAACCCGCTCCAGTGCATTTTGATGATTAAGAAAACAAAACAACACTTTTTGCCTTTGATAACAAAACAAAAAGATCATTGTTAAATGGTAAAATGAAAAGGCAACCTGTTGTGCAGTTCCTGCAGTTGTACAATCGCAAATGCAGGTTGGGTTTAAAGGTAGTATCATACTTTGGTAGCATACCGAAACAGAAATCTTCACCGATTTATGTTACAGGGTATAAAGATGGTGATGGTGGAAATATACCATTACAATTTGTCTGCCTGAAATGCTGTATTATCCAGAAAAGAGTAAAACCAGTGACCAAAATTCTTGTTGCTCTCATAACGGTGTATTAAGTCCATTGTCGGTTGTGTGATGAAATCAATACCTGCTTGTTCAGTTTTGGCAACAGTGCCTTTACAATTAATATTGATGAAATGCGTCAGGTAACTCTACATGTCATTTAACGGACAGCAAAATATGAAGGTCTATTGTATTGTCGCGTCTGCGGAGGTTGAGAGGAAATTTACACGTTGGTGTATGAAATATTCTGCTACGTCAAAATGATATCACTTACCAGTGCGCTGCTACATCGTTTATTTAAATAAAAACTATCATAACGGTGTGATATAAAAATCAATATACTTGCGTATCGTTTTAGTTACCGTGCCTTTAAAATTATGTTTAAATGCGCCAAATAAACTCTTGTTATAATATAACGGACAGCAAAAATAAATATATCAAGGTGGTGAGATGTTATTTAAATTACGACCACGGTGCTTTATCCCCTAGCTGACTGTAAATGGATTTGATAATCGTAATAAAAATATATCAAACCATAAGCACGTCCGTATGGGGGCCAACAAGTTCACATATGTCAATTACTGTAACTTCCTTAAAGGTAGTATCATACTTTGGTAAGAAACCGAAACAGAAATCCTCACAGATTTACTTATAACTTATTATGAAGATGGTGGTGGTAGAAACATACCGTTGCAATTTTTCCGCCTGAAATGGTGTATTTATCCAAAAATTTGTAAAAACAACGACCCGAAATCTTTTTGATCTTTTAAAAGATAAAAAAGAAAAAAGAAAAGACTTAAGAAATACTTTGGCCGTTTTTTACTATTTTCTCAAAAAGTGGGCACCTTATGGGACTGAAATTTTCACAGATGACTGTTACTGTATCTTTCTTGATATATTATTTGCCCATGAATCTTTATTTCTTTGACAAACACCAAAGTATATGATACTACCTTTAAATATATTCTATCTTCAATAGAGATCAATAAGCATTGTCAAAAAGAAAGACCGTCCATAACCATGGCTTTTGTCGAAGAAATTACCTAAATATCTCAAACGATTCATTTGGGTAAATTTTTAAAGAATAATCAAATTCAAATCGCCTGTAATTGGACACCTGATGGCGTCATGATGAGGTGTACATTTGGCTACATTATATGGACTTATTTTTAACCAAGTTTGGATTGACTGCTTAAAAGTAACAAACGTTGGGTCCAGAACGCCTGTGTAGAAAGTCTATGGGAATCCCAACGAAAAGAAGAGGAAGAAAAAAAGAAAAAAATGAACAAACGCAAAGGCTTACCGCTTCGCTCGGAAAGCCAACTAAATTAAAAACAAAGGCAATAACTTTCCCGATCACAAAAGGAAAAGCCAACAATAAAATGCGTATAATACAAATGGTCTGTTTGGGTTTGTTTTCCACAGCACACTACGCTTTCGATGAGAACCTTTCCGATTCGACGGCAAACAACCGTGGTGGAATCGCCACGGGGCAGATCACCTACGACAACGGCCAATGTGGTAAAGCAGCTGTCTTCAACGGCCAGTCCAAAATCGACGTTGACGACTTCCGCAGCTACCCTTGGGGCTCGAGATTCAGCGTCAGCGTCTGGTTCCGTAGAACCGGTTCCCCAGACACCTACCAAGGCATCGTGAACACCGGGTACAACAACTTAGGTTCCTGGGAGATCCGCATGGGCAAAGAGATGAGCGGTGGGCATATTGGCGGCGGAGTGGTGACCGCAAACAGCGACCAGACCTGGGACTACAACAACCTCCAAGCTAGCTTCGGAAACTGGAATCACGTGGTCATGACGTATGACGGTTCCACGCTCCTGTTTTACCTTAACAACCAGCTGCAGTCCGGGAGCGAGTCCTGTTGCCAAGGGGACATCATCAGTAAGGACATTCCGCTGACCATCGGTCAGGCAGGAGTGGGGAGGTCAGTAGAGTTCTTCGTAGGTCTGATTGATGAGGTCAAGATCTTTGCCAAAGCTCTCACAGCTGAGGAGGTTGATACACTTTTCAACTCTCCGTGTGAATTTTAGGTTTGATATAAACACACGAAGTGTAGACTTCGATCCCCGATCTCCTTCGGTACATATCAAAGACATCGGCATGGGCATTTACATGTTTTATTGAACAGCTTACTGCTTTATTATGGCGTGCAAAGTTAACATTTAATCCCTGAATAGAGATATGTCTATTGCGCAATAGAGATATCTCTATTATAATTAGCTTTCGACGTCAGCAGGTCGCCCTCTACGTTTTGTGCTGTTTAAAATTATATCAACTTTCAAATCGCGTCTTAATACCTGGGACCAATTTCACGGCCCTGCTTAGCTCAAACATTCGCTAACCATGAAATTTATGTCTCCATAAAAATATGATTAACAACCAATTTTCATTTGTTGTGTATCGCTTGTGGTTGTTCTTTTGCTGTTGTTCGCTGACCATGAATATCAAATGAAATTTTTAACGGTGGTTTGTTTTATTGGGCAAGACATTTTTGTGCTAAACAAATCCTTGTGCTTAGCAGCTCCATGAAATTGGCCCCTGTACTCCCGCAGTTTTTTACGATCTTTATCGAAGGCTGAAGGTTTTGTAATTGATAAAAGTGTAAAAAAGAAAAAGAAAAAAAAATCGCTGTAATTTATTTCTTGATGGTTTGCATGATGGTAACGCATTAAGCTTGAATTTGTTGCGAGTTTTAGTTGTGACCAGTTCGGACGTCCATTTCGCTTCGCACTTTGCATTCCCAAAATAGCACAAACTGGGTTTTAGTTAGGAGGTTCGCGGAGATACAAAGTATATCTCTCCTTAAAGAGTGTAAATAATGCGGTTCTGAATAGAAAATGATACTCCATTCAAATGAAGATTGTGCTCCAAAAAGAAATTTGTACCGGGTGTCCAAGCAAACTGCCTACATTGTTGTTGGAATACATTGATATAATTGTATTGTTGGATTAAATATAAATGTATTCTCCTTTTAGATATGTGATCAACGTGAATTATTGTAACTTAGCTTATTAGTTGTTATATTTTAATAATGGATACGAATCTACGTTATGAAATGCTTCAAGGAACAGACATTTAGAATTGACTGAAAAATCATCCTATTCCCGAATACCTTTCGAGCGTTTTTTTTGTTTTTCCTTTAAAATTTACAATTTTGACATTATTGTGTACGTACAACTTTTGAAGTAGGTTCTCTGGTGCGGACGACACAACCCAAGATAGATCAACAATAATATTTGCTAACAATAAAGTAGTTCGAGGAGATCACAAGAGATCTGCACCAATGGTTAACATTGAGTTATTTGTGGAACGTTCTAACACTTTCCAAATACAGAGTCCTCGATCAGTTGGTTGGTTAATTTTAATTTAAGTTTGCAGTAAAAAGTGTCTAACCACGTCTTCTTTTCTTTAATTGTATAACTATGGACGGGTCAAGTCAAGTGCTGTTCCCGCCAACTTATTGGGGTAAATTTAATAATAAATTTAATGTTGGAGTAAATTAACTATATACTTTCCTCGTCGATGAGAGGTGAATATGAATTATTATTGTAAGCTTGTGAATGTGGTTATATTAATAACAATTAATTTAATATGTCAAATGTGTAAAGGGACAAACACTTTTGAAAACGCATTACAACTTCTTAGTCATTTTGTTCCTGGATACTTTTTGCGGAAAAAAACATACAAAAGCTCTAAACAGGGAACAATTATGACATCTATTTTCATATCAATTCTTCAAAGTAGATTCACGGGCCAAGTCCAATCAGCAAACATTTGCTAACTATTGGAACATTGCGCGAGAAAGGTTCCAATTGCATATTGTTTAAAACAATAAAAATAAATAAACAAACAAATAAGTATGGAACGATTGGAAAAATATTGAAAGTAAAAACCGACACACCCACCCTATAACAATTAAAAACCTTTGCGGATAATTCAATTTACTTCAGGCACAAATTTAGGTTACATGTTTTTATTTAATTTCATATACTAGCTTTTTTGTTGCACTTAAGGTGACATTTAGGTCAATTTCAAATAAGACAATGGCATTTTGTGTACTGGTCTACTTATATCAATATTTATATAGCATTTTTAAATTCGTGTATTTATTACCTGTTGTTATACAATGTCCAATTATGCCAGTGTCAAATGTATACATACAAAGCCGTCACCTTACAACGTGGAATATGAACATAATGTTATATCCCTTTGCTGTTTAAATGCGGTGTTATAGGTCATTTTGAAATACCTCCCCCATCAAATACAATGGAGAGAACAAGCTAATTATACCCCCAAATGCTGGTTCAATCTAAACGTTAGTACTGACAGGTATATCAAAAAAATTGTTCTAATAATCATAATATATTGATTTACTGTATGGTCACTACTTTAATTATGATCCTAAAATCAATGGTGATGTCTATGTTAATAGATATTTCAGTGTATATAAAGTACATTGTGCAATTGCAAGAGAACGCAATTTTGTTCCGGTGTTCTGAGAAACTCCAATGGAAGACATACATAGGTTTCGTTCTTAAAGGTAATATCATACTTTGGTTTTTGTTAAAGAAATGCAGATTCATGGGCAAAGATATCGAAGAAGAAAGTGACAGTCATTTGTGAAAATTGCAGCCCCATACGGTGCCCACTTTTTGGGAAACAGTGAAAAACATCCGCGGTATTTCTAAAGTCTTTTCTCTTTTATTTTTGATCTTTTAAAAGATCAAAAAGATTTTCGGTCGTTGTTTTACTAATTTCTGGATAAATACACCATTTCAGGCGGAACATAAATCTGTGAACATTACTGTTTTGGTTTCTTACCAAATGTTGATACTACCTTGAAACGCCTGTGATAGAATGTTAATTTTTTTTCTATTTCTCTTCAGAAATAATTTCATTTGCAACGCCACTTCCAGTGAAGAAAACAAAAATAATGAAGAGGCATAATCTATCATGTTATTACTCAAGTAAACGTGCGTGTATCCACGTCAGTAAATCAATATAGCTGTGGAATTCGTATGTATTACCCGGGCTTCCCAGTCCATTTTTGTCAAAGAAATGCAGATTCATTTGCAAAGATATCAAAGAAGATACAGTAACTGTCGTTGGATAAAATATCAGTCCCAGACGGTGCCCATTTTTTGAGACAACAGTGAAAAACGCCCACAGTATTGTTTAAATCTTTTCACCATTATCTTTCAAAGATCAACATTGCTTTTGGCCATTTTTTTGACTCTTTTCGGGATAAATACAGTATTTCAGGCCGAACATATTGTAACGGTTTGTTTCTACCGTCAGAATATTAATACCCTGTAAATTATAACTAAATCTGTGAAGATTTCTGTTTCGGTATGCTGCCAATGTATGATAGTACCTTTAGTTGTATCATTTTTGTTTATAGCGTCAGCATTTATTGTACTAGATGTCAGGAATTCCTTGCAATATTGCAAAATGTTCGGTGTAAATGGTTGTTTTTTTTAATAATGATATCTATTACAATGAAAGGCTGCAGGAATTGCCGTGCTAAAGCGTCCATTCATAATGTTGTTCGGGGTTATAAATCATCTTTGTTCATAATATTATGAAAACCAAAAAAGAAAATTATATATTTAAAGAAAACAGCGGTTTCACCTAACGAACGCACTAGAAAAAAGTCTTTCTAGGTTGACAAATATTTTATTATTTAATGATTTTCAAAGCAGTTAACACGTTTTACGTTAGAATGAAACATACATCCGTGAATTTTATTTTTTTTAAATAAGTTTTGTCTTGAAATAAACATAATAAGTTTAACCAGTTTGTACGAGGATTGATAGCTTATACATGTAAGGGCAATAAAATGTGTAAACTTAGAACATTGTTGCATTTTATATTATTGAATGTCAAATGATGAATATTAAATGTTTCTGGTCGAGAGAAAGATAATATGCAAATTCAAGAGGACATTTATTCAATGTTGTCAATATTTATAAAGTGAGAAAACACAGCGTACATTTGTTGCTGATAACTGTAAATATCATTAATGTACCATTTTTCATTATGTACATAACATCGATAAGAAATAATGGCAACATTTAGGTATCAGGATAAGCAACAGCTTTTGTACCCTAACCTATAGACAGACAACGAGAAAGCAATGGAAATAAAGACATTAAATGGGCTTGCCCTTCACCGACGTGCATGAGCACTGTATACTCAGTGCTAGTGAGTGCACGTGAAAACAAATCACATGCTGGCTCAGGTAGGATTCGAACCCACGACCTCCTGCTTACTAGTGCAAATGGCATACCCCTACGCCACCAAGCTAGCTGGGTTGTCGAATATCAAACCGTTTTCCCGTTTCAAGCATTTGATATTCGGTAATGACAATTAATTAAATGTGTTGAAACAAACATATCCGGAACGAAAGACTGTCACTTTGAAGGTTAAAGTACCGATACAAAATTATATTATGATAAACATACAAATTCAAATATCAATTTTATCTTACAAAATGTTTTGTTCAATTTCCAGGTCGGTGAGTATTGTTCTCCGTCTTACTACTGTCACAATATCCACTCATGTTCCTTTCCTACTGAAATGAACATATACCATACTTAGACGATTCATAGTCCTTTACTTTGCCATGTTGCTTTTTCGGTGAGCTATTGTCTATATGGGCATATTACCTTCTAATCTAATTTGGGAAAGTGGTGAAAGTGCTTTGAAATTATTACTTTATTCATAAATAATGACTATATAAATTCATATTCTTATTCAAGTGCTTAACTGTAACCCAAAAGATACAAAATCAGTACATGCATGCCCCCCCCCCCCCCCCAAAAAAAAAAATTGGAACCGATCCACACAAGAATAGTTTTTGCCGTCACTTACAGTACTAGTATAGGCTCGCACCACATTATACCGTATGGAGTTCTGCATGTGAGGTAAGTATGGTTTTTCATAAGGGAAAAAAGGGGTGCTATTAAATTACGGGTCTAAAATACCCTTTTACCTATGTACAATACCAATAAGCAGAAACTATGACAGAAATGTGAAGTTTTATAACAATACAGATGTAATTACCTTCATATAAGTTTTGATTATAGTGACATTTTAATGATGGCTTAAATGAGAAATTTGATATTTAATGTTTTTATGTTAAGTAGTCAGTAATGCCTATTTGCAAATTAACAGAAAAACTAATTAAAGATCATTGCTATGTGTGCAAAAATAATAATTTTATCGAGTCGAATAATTTAAAAAGGTTATTCGCCATAATATAATTATGAATTGTGATTAAATATAAGTATTTATTCTAATTGAAATACACCAATCACGACGAATTCTTTCAAATAATTATAATGAAAGCTTACAACTTGACCAACTTCAAGATGACTTTTCTTTTCAAGTGTATTATCTTAAGTTATAAGGTTTGCCTGAAATTAGACAATGCAGTCCTCTGGGGGCCAATTTCATAAAACTTTTAAGCACAAAAAATTTGCTTAGCACAAACATGTCTTGGCTTATAAAACAAACAACCATTGAAAATTTCATTTGATATTCATGGTCAGCGAACAACAGCCAAAGAACAATCACAAGTGATACACAACACGTGGATATTTGATTGTTAACCCTGTTTTCATTAAGACAGAAATGTCATGCTTAGCAAATTCTTGTGCTTAACAGTTTTATGAAATTGGTCCCTGATGAGGACTAGAGCAGGCTAATCGAAACGTTGAGACCTTAATTGTGAGAAGTGTAAAGTACGAACGATTCTTACATGGTGTTACCGCAAACCAATCCACATACCAATTGTCACCATGCAAAGCCTCATATCTTTCTTACAATGCATACTTCATGTTTAAATGATTGCCTCATTGATCAGATTGCCTCGTATAGCATAATATGCTGTCAAAATTATGTGTTATTACATGCAAAATCCTGTGCAATTTTTCAGTGCTCAACATACGCACAGTTTAAACTCGAAATTTGAATTTCTGAGACCAGAACATGTGAAAATAGCGAATTGACGTTTGCTTACCAATTTTGGGCTACGCTTTGGGTTTTTTGCTTGTAACCTCTGTAGCCGATTTGACGCCTCAGGGTTGGCTGATAATACGTCCATCTGCACCGAGGGTATAGCAAGACATGGGTAATCTGGGAACTCGTCTTAGTGTAAGCTGAGCTTTGGTCTCGCAAACGGGATGTACCAATCTATAATTACCGCATTTGGAATCAAACCATACCCCTGTTTCTCCGTATAATGTTACACAGTTTTGCCCCTCCTTCCCATTTGGCTGATTGTTTGCCCAGTTTGCATACGTAAAGTTTTCATAAGTCCCCTCATCGGCATAGCACAACCAGATACCCTCTTTTTCTCTGTCATTGCAGCCTAGCCATGAGAAGCCCATGCTCCGATTAGCCACTTTCTTCCGGATGAATTCATTTTCTTCAGGCGTCTCTACAAGTAGTAGTCTCCCTCCCTGGTACTCGCAGTATGCTTTAGATCTGTCCCAAGTTCTAGGTCGGCTTGTGTCAAACAAGTAGCAGGACGACATGTAAGCTGTCCAGTCTTGGGGACAACTCCATTTAGCATCCAGACCAAATATGAAGCCCAACCCACATGCGGCTACTATGATTGCAAACGCTGGTCGAGAAGCGACAAGTTTTGCCATTGTTCGATCCGTATTATTTTCAAACACCGCAAATTGTGACGATTGTTGGATTGTGTCAGTAGGCGTTTCGCGATGCAACGTCAACTTGTTTCAGGATCACCGGTTTGGCAGACTCAAAAAACGGACTTAACCTTTACGCAAATCAGTCGACCACAGGTCTCGAGAATCAGTTGTATGGATGTTTAGGCTGGATCAAGGATACAAGGAACTAATCTTCAACGATGTCTTCCTAGGTAAATACTCTTGACCAAATCACCAAAACGTATATTGACTAACACTCGATGAACTGCACTTCATGCGTATCACTGCAGAATCCACTATTATCGTTGTCTGTTAGTCAGCTGCGTTAACGCACCACGGGATGTCTCTAGCTGTTCTTGTGGTGTATAATGTAGATGTAATCGTGTTGCACGCCTGCATCCAGTGTGTAAGCATCGATGATGGAAATGAAAGAATGAGGAGCATTGGGGGAACTACACGGTCTTTTATCCTTACGAAAATAGCCTTTCCATGCAGGATAATATTTTTAATGAGGCACTTAAACACCACAACACTAATTACAATCGATCAGAATCACCATTAACGCATTAGTTATAATTACTCGTGTCGCCATCAGCGACTAATTAGGGAAGACATAAAAGTCTAACCTCCGGCTTTAGTCACCAGCATTCATTAATATAATGAATGCAAACCGAAGTGCAATTTCAACAAGAAGCTTTATCCTTGAACTAATGAACCAAAAAAATAGCATAATAGTAATCCGCTGAAATTAGACATACGAAGACACGCTTCCTCTTTCAGACGAGACAAGGCCACAGAATACCTGGGGAGATTACGGAGTGCAGAGGCATGACCGAGGAGTCTGAGGGGAAAA
The DNA here is from genome assembly GCA_963971285.1 of Astropecten irregularis. NCBI lineage: Eukaryota > Metazoa > Echinodermata > Asteroidea > Paxillosida > Astropectinidae > Astropecten > Astropecten irregularis. The sequence continues at coordinate 3,173,004 of OZ020251.1, read as the reverse complement.
AAACATAGGGACCATACAACAGCTCACCCAGAACAGATGAAGGGAGACACTTTGTTGCCGCCTTACACGCTAGTAGGCACAACGGCAAGTAATTTCAGACCATGAGAACAAAACACGATTGATCGAAGTCGATTGGGAGGCTGAAGGGTGCAGATCGACGGCTTGCCGGGCATGCATCATTCTCACCAATCCTTGTTCTGTTCTGCATTGCGCACACAACAGTACGTAGGTCATACAAACCGCACTTAGCGTACTAAAAGTCAAGAAAAATACAGCGGTGAGCATGCAGCAGCCTACGATGTCAGGCCTTGTAATTCAGAATTATTTTAGTAAATGCACGCAAATTAACACCCTGAAGATAACTCATTTTACTAATTGGCCTTGTAACGTGGAATTTAAACTCCATTAGTAAAGGACCTTGGATAGGAAGTACAATGACCTGATGTCGAGTTGCGAATATCGTGTGTTTTTATATGGTCCTGTTGAAAGAGAACTTGTTTAAGGGCGGTGTTTCTGACCTCTTGCTGAGTCCGGGGTGTGCTAAGACTTGTTTCTTGTTCAAGACTTGGTCCGGGAACCGTGCGTTCGACATCAATTTCTTGAAATCATACTGAAGCAAATGAGCAAATTATGGAAATCATATCAGTATAAACGAGCAGAGAGTACCAAGGTATATTTAGGCTTGGGCCAGACCGGTTCAGTGCTCGTCCTAGACGGCTTGGGCCAAAATGGCTAAGTGCTCTTCCTAGATGGCTTGAGCTAGACCGGTCCAGTGCTCTTCCTAGACGGCTTGGGTCAGACCGACTCAGTGCTTTTCCTAGATGGCTTGGGCCAGACCGGCTCAGTGCTCATCCTAGACAGATTTGGTCAGACCGACTCAGTGCTCTCTGCCGGAGGCATGGTCGTCGCCAAACCGCTTGATGCGCTACCGTTTCGAGTGCCACGTCCAAACCCTGCTGCATACGCTCGTCTACCTGTACTCGTCCACGGTGTCGTTTTGTCATCGTATTGTAATTAACTTTTGGGTGTATGCATATCTATTTGATTTCGTGATATTTTGTTGGTTCGCTCCTATTTCGTTTTCTTCATTTGAACGTATCAAAATTATTTAGGGGGTCAAGTGGTGATTACCAACTGGTCTCCCTTTTGTTTTATTTCTGTCGAGCCCAAAGAGCACCGTCTGGTGCTTAACAGTAACCACTGTTACTAGATATAAGCACTAATGGCACCACGTGCTCACTGCGCAGAACAAGGCAGTCACGTGGTCACTAAGGACGAATAAGAAATCCGCGCCTAATTCGTATACGTCTGTTGTAGACGTATACGAATAAGGCGCGGCCAACCGTCTTATACAGAAGCAAAGTAGTCGACTTCGGTCCTGTTTGTTTAACGCAAAGGATCCCAGAATTCGGGATCCACCTCCTATGCAGGGTACGCTTAAATGGAATCCGGATCAGCATGATTCGTGATCCTATGCATTAAACAAACAGGTCCTTGGCCTACCCTGATAACTCTTTCCACAATGACCGTTCACTAATTGAGAGAATGGCACATTTCACCCGCCAAGTCGACATTTCTTGACCTGACCAGACCCGGCTTAACGTGGTTTTTGTTTTCTGTCCTTTGGTTTGATTTGCTTTGATTTGCTTTTCGTTTGCTAGCCAGCCAGCCAGGCAAGCAATCCAATCGAACTAATGGATTAACTCTCTCACCACCTTTCCGATGTAACAGACAAAACATAATGCGTTGAATTGAACTTTTACTGAAAGACACAAAGATAGGCAAGTCGAAGGACGTTCAGAATGATGATTTATCGTCCAAACTCGGCATCCAATCACAGATAGTGTAACACAAACAACTTTCTACAAAGCATACAGTAAAATGCCGAAAGGAAATTTCAAACCTTCACTTGTTTTATTTTCACCTCATTTCTGATTTCTTTCATCTAATATATCACTTATGTTCTGTCGAATACGATTCATATTTCAATTATAAGGATGCCGCATCGCCAGTTTACTGGGCCAATTGCTTTCCTGCAGCGGACAAAGGTTACAAGACATTTTACTATTAGCATGCAGCCTTTGAAATGATCCTTCTGCAGGCTGGGAACCCAGCACGGAACCATTGATATACACGACAATCTCGACAACGAACCTGTTAATGTTTTGTCTAAAAGAAAACTCCAGATGGAGAAATTTGTTCTGAAAGAACTAGAGCCATCAACTCCAGCTTCTGGTTATTTTCCTAAATGACTCCCTCTCGCCGATTAAGGCCTCATCAGACCAATTCGTCTTTGAAATCCCACAACAATGATTACCATCTTTTTTAAATTGTAGGTTACTTATTTGTCATTCATATCTTTACAATCAAAAACTAAGCCAAAACTGCTTAAAATATCTAGCTGATTGTTAAAATTGAAACAAATTATGTGATTGAGGATGTATCTATGTTCACTGGGGCTTTCCCCTTCAAACTGGCTTGGGCTTCAGCCCACAGGTTTCCCTCCTAAGTTAATGATGTAAGTACTGGCTGTTTTTATATTAACTCTGGGGAGTTAGAAATTCATGCGTATTTTTTTTTTGTTAAGACTATCTTTACTTAAAGGTACAAGTCATGATTGGTAACATACCCCAATAGAAATTTTCACAGATTTACGTACAATTTTTGTGTAGCAGTAACATACCGTAAAAATATTTTGGCCAGAAATTGTGTTTTCATCCACAAATAAGTGGAACAAATTACTATTATAGTTTTATCTTCTGCCGAGATCAAAACCATTCTTTACGTTTTATAAGAAAACATGAGTAGGTTTTTCAATATTTTCTCGTAATTCAGATTCCACATGTTTATTATGTGTACATATTGGAATTGACAAAGTGTGGGTGTTGTTCTGTGACCTTTACCAATCATGTATTATACCTTTAAAGAAATAATACAATTTTATGGCCTTTTCCGCATCAGTGTGGGTGGACAGCCTTTCTGTTTGTTCTGATTGTTTATCTATCCTCAAAACTCGATAAGCGTCTTATTCGAAAAGTTCAATAGCAAAAACAAATGCAATGACATCATCATGACGTCACATCGCGCCATGCACGTGCAACGGCTTTAAAGGGGCAACAAATCACACCTCAATTGTGAAGCGACCATACATCCGATTGGGTTCAAACTTGGTTGAATCGGTAAGGAAGTTTGATATCAACAAACTGCAATAAAGCCCATGTGACGTCACCACATGTCACTTTACACACATGTTACATATGCAGGGTGTCCAAGAAAAAACGCAACATTGTGTCGGGACCCATTATGTTAAAATTAAACTGTTTATCACTTCAAGATTCAGATAAGTGATACAACCATGTCTTTGATTGGATGTTTTGGCGCCGGATCGTTGTATTAAGTGCATCACACCGCTGAGAACAAAATAACAATATTCTTATAATTCTACTTACTTAAACAAATGTATATTTCTTCATGCAAAAACAAAACAAATATAAATCAAAAATGGATCAAATCCCTAACCGAAACTTACTTTCAAATGACTTAGTTCTTTCCATTTTGATTTTGTCGTACAAGTAAAATCCGCACCCAAAAGTGAATACAAATACGGGAGATGCACTGTAGTGCGCCACCATGACCAAAAGTAAGAGCTTGGAAACTACGAACAGGGTTCTCGGCCAATTTCATAGAGCTGCTTAGGACAAATAATTGCTTAGCACAAAAATAGCTTGATCAATAAAACAAACCACCATTGAAGATTCCATTTGATATTCATGGTCAGCCAAAGAACAATGCAAGTGATAGACAACACACGGAAATTTGGTTGTTAATCCTATTTTTACTGACTGAGACAGAAATGCCATGCTTAGCGAAGTTTTGTGCTAAGCAGCTCCATAAAATTGGCCCCTGGTTTTAAACCTCGTCTGTGTATTGTTATTCGGTTTCTTCATCCATTGGCCAATTTTGCCCAAATGCTCCAGATTTGGGAAATTGAACCTCCACTCATTACTAGGTATAGGGTCTATCCTTACCATGAGTTGGGCAAAGTGTTATCTAAAATACGTTGACGTAATTTTATATTGACCTATATTATTTAAAAACAATTTCAATTTATCAATTTCTTTTATAAAGAAGCATGCATCAAAATAGGTGTTTTCTGATAAATTATCATATGAACCTTTGCCAACGAAAATTAACAAAAAAAATAATTTTTAATCACGTTGCTTGCGAATGAAGTGTTGTATGATCTGTCCCTATGCACTGCCTAATGATAACCATTTAATTTTATGCAATTTTAGCGTTCCGCACTAATGACGTCACACCATGCATGCACGCGTACGTACACATACCCCCACTCACCAAATGTTTGCATGGCCGAATGCAATGTTTGTCTGAGGTTCAGTGCTATTTTTAGCGCAAGTGCGCAGTGCTATTACCCAGCAAGTTTTTAGTACGTTTGAATATATGTTTGAATATGTTAATAATATTTTGATCCGTATCATAATGGTTTATTGAGTTGATAATAATCTTTGTCTGAATATCTAGGCATGGATACATCGCATTAGAAAACAAAGATCCCACCTCCACAGCAGATATCTTTGTGCTTAGCCTTAAGCCAAGCACCGGCTCCTTCGAGAGTGTTGCAATCGGGGATAGTACCACAGCATCCAGTGCCACCGGGGGTCCCATCCCATTTCAGGCCTTGCCAGTCGTCGTTGGAGTCACCGTCGGTGTCGTATTTGACGTACCAGGCACAAGCCGTGTGACAGTTGCCCGGGAGAATGCGACATTTACGCCTGTTGAAGCCAATGTCCTCTGCTGATGCAAGGACACCAAATTCTCCAGCACTGTACTTGTCCCAGAAGGAACACATGAAAGGTACCGGCGCTGAGGAGAATATAAAATGATAAAGATTGATATTAACACTGATTAACACAATCACGAAAATATAATACACCATTTCAGGCGGAAAAACGTTAATGGTATGTTTCTACAAGCACCATCTTTACATCCTGTAAGTTGGTAAATTTGTGGAGATTTCTGCTTTGGTTTTCTACCAAAGTATGATAGTGCCTTTTAAAGAAAACATTGATTGAATATATATTTTCCATTTTTCATTCAATTGGTGAAATACCTTGCCAAAAATTAATATGCACTTTGAGCTCAGCTACATCCATCATAGTACATAAAATAACGATTGGACCATTTTTTCACTTGAAGTTAACTGTACATCTTTGTTTTAATCTGCCAATTGGAAAAGGTAACCACTTTTCATGTACCACCTTGATCGCAATATATGAAGATGTTATAGTTCAGTGTGGTGGTCTTTTCCCGTGATTTTTATAAGTACAATGTATTTTTAAATGCATTGTACTTATAAAGCATCTTCACTCAGGTCAGACACTGAAGTAATGATGGTCATCCCAAGTACAAGAAATAACTTCTGCCTCGTCGGCAACAATTAACAACCCCGCATTCAGCCACCTTGGTTTCTAGAAAGTATGATGGTTTTTCACATAAATTAAACTATCCCCACCATTTTCTGCAATGTCCATATTATAATTATAATGATGGGTATAATATAATATAAAATATTATAAAACAAACATAATACTAAACATCAGGAACGTGCAGTTTGGATAGCATCCAAAACCCTGAACTTACAATTTGTAAATAATGTGGAAATTTTGGTTTATTTCTGAAATCAAACAACATTACGTCTTTGGCATTCGGTCCCGGAAAACTCATGGGTGCACTTGCAGGAAAATTGATTATGTTTCTTTGTGAGACAGGTTCCCCCATTCTGGCATGGACTGCTGCTGCACTGGGTATTAGCTGTGTGCGAGAAAACAGCGACAAATTTAGAACTAGGGCTAATATGTCTTCAGAAAGCACGGGTATGTAAGCTGTGAACAGCTTTTGAAAAAAATTCTTAATTCAAAGGATAACTGGAAAATTAAGAAATAAGAACATAAAACACACTCTCGTGTAAACAAGTCAAACATCAGAGTGGCCAAGCATAAAAAAAAATCCAGCCACATTTCAAATTTGTAACAACACTATATAACTATTCTTTTGTCCTGAGTTGTGGTCCTGATGCCATTGTTTTGGTTTTTTTTTACAAAGTACAACTGTTTTAGCTCTAGCACTGGGGCATGTCCTGTCCCTACACTACACAAACCATGTAGTCCAAATGCGCTAATACAATCCTGATAGTGTTGGACTACACAAAAACACCCAATGGGGGTACTCTGTTGATAAGATAAGGAGCATTTTGTAATTTTTTAGAAAATTAAAGAAACTTGTGACCACTAGGTTACAAATGTCCAAATTCTATGAACAATTCTTTTCCGGTTCGGTCCAGATAGATGCCACTGACGAAGTGTGACAATAATTGGACCAATAGGTTGTGGAAGGATTGTGTAATTTGGAATCAATGACCACTAGTGACCACTACTTAGCTGACTGCTGACCAAAGCTGATATTCATTGCAAATGAGGCTCTTGCCAATTAAGCTACTTCAAATTTACCTCAAATCGGTGAATTAATTCGGAAGACATCTCATTTTTTTGCCAGCGATTTCCTAAAGAATGAGAGTCAATGACTTTACAGCATACAAGCCTGCTTCCCATCAATAGCTGAATTAATTTGTCAATTTGGGATTAAACAGTCAAGGTCAAATTCATGCACCATATGATGTTTGCTAATCACAACATGAACAGCATTAACAAAAAGGCGCATTCTGCGATTCTGCCACGTTGCAATTGGTTGATACATCCGATCATTACACAAATATATAACTTATATATTCGTGAAATAACCACAAGGGAAACTGACTGAGTTTTTTTAAGTCATTGAAAAGTGAACAAAGAAAAATTGACTGGAGCGGGATTCGAACCGGCGACCTCCTGAATACCGTACAGGCGCTCTACCAACTGAGCCATCCAGCCCTATGTTGGAGGTGACCCCGAACAAAGATAGTTGACTATTGGGGTCACCACCAACATAGGGCTGGATGGCTCAGTTGGTAGAGCGCCTGTACGGTATTCAGGAGGTCGCCGGTTCGAAATCCCGCTCCAGTCAATTTTTCTTTGTTCACTTTTCAATGACTTAAAAAAACTCAGTCAGTTTCCCTTGTGGTTATTTCACGAATATATTAATTAAAAAGCCGTATCCTCTTTGAGTGATCCCCCATGTACCGTTCCCAGGTTGCAGCATTGTTGCGTGTATCATTGAAACGATCCCTGGGGTGTGACGGTGTGTGACGGTGTGTGCGTGGTTTCATGGCTTCTGACTGCCAAACGAACAAAGATAGTTGACTATTGGGGTCACCACCAACATAGGGCTGGATGGCTCAGTTGGTAGAGCGCCTGTACGGTATTCAGGAGGTCGCCGGTTCGAATCCCGCTCCAGTCAATTTTTCTTTGTTCACTTTTCAATGAAATATATAACTTAACATTTTACTGCAGTAAAACAAAAATTGTGACGTCACATTCTTTATTAGAATAAACTAAGAGAACATTCGGGCACTAACGGCTTTTATTTTATTCATCTATTTTATTTGTTAAAGAAAACTGCCCCTTCCGAAAAAACGGCAATTCTGCCACGTTGATTTTTAGGTGGATAGGCCTATGTACTTTTTTTTCCCACGATTTAAAATGTGTTCTAAAGGAATTTGTTCCCGCCGTTTTCTTCAAGCATCAGTATACATGACATACTACAAACAAACAAAACATTCATAACGTGCGATTCGGACACCAACCAAATCCTTCCATTGAAACGTATGCTTCAAGGTTAATAATGTATAAAACCAGAACAGCATTACGTGTTTCACACAGCACTCCGAAGTAATCACTGGTGCATTTGCAGACAGTACCCGTTGGGAATAGCCAACAGCGTGCATCATTCAGGCATGGATTGAATGTGCAATTCACGGGCTCATTTGTTTCTGTGTGGGAAAACGTAGGTATCTTAGAATTCGTTACATTGAAGGAAACAATAAATCATTTCCTGACTCTCCGTATGAGACATTTCTTAAAGCTAATTTGAGAAAACTTTTCAAGGATTTTTGGAAAAAAAGACACTTTACATTGTTAAAAATTCCAAGATTCCGAACCGCATTCTTTTTAACAATACAGGCCGTCACTGGTGTCGATTTCAGTTCATGATTGGGGGGGGGATGATTGGTGATTTGGTGTTCTATGCGAGGGAGCGAAGCGACCGAGCCGGTGGAGGCTGTGGGAGGTGGGATACCCCACTCCCAAACCAGGGACTTTTTAATAAAAACAGAGTCGAAAAGTCGCATTTTATAGCATTTAAAAACGATATTCAGAAGAATTAAACATTATAAATTCATTGCGAAGACTAACAAAACAACAAGGGTCATGTAATATTTCTATACAATAAAATTGAATGACATTCAACCTCAAAATATTGAGGGGGGTGATAATACACGCCACCCCCCCCCCCCCACCTCAAATATTGGGGGGATATATCCCCTCCATTCCCCCGGGACCGACACCCATGCAGGCCGTAGAGTTGAGATCATCCGATCTACTCAATTCCCCTAATCTCGATTGAAATCTTCGAGCGTGTTCTGAGCTTGATTTGAACCGATTTGCTTAAAGTCATGGTTCCATCAGAGCCTCCATGATATATAACCCTAAAGGTTCACTCAAGAATACAAAATTAGTCCGATTAATATGCACAAACATAATTTACTTACCCCCGTTCACGTTGACGGGCAACAAAGTGCACACCAGGAGAAGAGATGCCAAGAAGGTTTTCGATGCCATTTCCAGCAATATGATAAATGTGCAACGGAACTTGAAGTAGAAGATGATAGACCTATACCCTTCGGTCTCTTGCTTATAATTATGACCTTGCTATTATTGTATGACCTAGTGCAAAGGCCTGGTCCCTGCGAATGATTGTGGATTCACTGTGACGCGTCGCATAGTGGATGATCATGCTCGTACGATTGATATACACCACGTGATATATACACGGGAGGAGCTTGAAAATACTGCACTCCCGATTAAGGTTGGATTTTATTCCAAATGTGGTGTCCAAATGCACGTGGCAAAAACCCCACTAAAAACTGCATTCAATTTAAAGGCAATGCAACCCCTACATAATCGATATCGAATATTATAAGTACACAGAGCGGCACATGGTTACTTTTCATTAATTATCTGCACTACCAGATGCAAAGTATGGTGGCAGCTGGTATTGCATCAAAGCTGTCATGGCTCGCTACAGCTTAACGTGTTCTTAACAACATGATGGCAAATTAAATTAGACATTTATGGCTGTAGTTCACACATAAGCCTTTTTCGCATATGATATATTGCTTGTCAATTAGACAAGAAAGACTTTCCCTCACATTGACATTTGGGAAAAGAATCATGATCCAAGCTCATACTTCTTTTAAATGAGGAACTAATTCATGTTTGACCTGAAGTAGAGGTCGCTGAGATTGAGCAATGTGTCACAAAGAAAGACATTCCTTTACATTGATATTTGGTGAAAGATTCATGAACCCAGCTCTTACCACATTTAAATGAGGAGCTTCCCCCGACATAATTGGGTGTCAGAACAAAACGTGTGCAAATTAATAAAGGGTTAAACAACTTAACCAATTTGGTGTTATAGGTGTTGCTACATTTAGATGGAAATTCCTACTATTGTTTTCATGATAATTATTAGAACTTTAATTTGGACAAAATTCCTCCTCAAAAAAAAAACAACTACACAAAAAACAAAACAGTTGTATACTTAATGGACACAATCACAAATATATAGAAATAATAGAGAAAAATCGTCCTCTTTCATTCACTTTATGAAACATAAATTTGGACAAGTGACCTATAGCCTGAGACTGAAATGTATGATATAAATTTAAATGCAAATACTAAAAACTGTTTTACATTTCACGCGGACTGCGGGACGGAAAGATTGCCGGCCTGTCACCCGAACGGACGGGAGGAACATAGGAATTTCAGGCCTCGAATCCACTTCTCCACTGGGAACATGAATGTAGTTTGATGTGCGTTCACTCGGGAAAACAATATAGACAGGTGCTTATGTCACAAGGCAACACGCATGATCAAACACGCACACTATAATTATTTGGAAGCCAATGTCCCAAGTCCCGTCGTTTTTATTAAAACGCAATACATCTGTTGCAGGATTAACAAAACAAATTCGAATGGATTTGTGTATCATATGTACTTATTCATAAAATATTTACAATGTAATTTTGTTTCGCAAGTTCTATGTGCGAAGACTCTATTAATTTTGTTAGGGTCAGAAACGTGCGTAGGTTCTGGAGTACGTATCTATGAATTGTCAATTGTGTGCACAATGAATAGTAAAGGGTGGACACAAAGTTACTTCCGTTAAATTTGATGCCCCACTCCTTTAAATCTAATCGGTTTGAGGTGATATGAGTAGTATGAATGTTTAGAGCACATCTTAAGCTGCATTTTGATACCCTACTTGATGCCAAGGACTCAACACTGTTTAATGCACAAAGCATTCTTTGTCAAAAGGTACAAAACCAAAAGTTGCACTTTTAGGAATACAGGTTGAACTTACAATGCGCTACATTGCATGGGCGATATTGTTTGGGTCGACAATGGGTTACGCACAGCTGCTGACATTTTATACCTAAAAGTGCAACTTTTGGTTTTGTGCCTTTTGACAAACAATGCCGTGTACATTGAACAATGTTGAGTCCTTGGCATCAAGTAGGGCATCAACATGTACCTTAAGATGTGCTCTAAACACCCATACTACTCATATCACCCCAAACCGATTACAATTAGATAAGTCGGGCGTCAAAATAAACGGAAGTTACTTTTTGTGCACCCTTTATTACATATAGCTATGTAGTGTTACGTTCACAGTTTGCGGTTCATGTACATGTAGTTTGGCGCATTGAGAAATAAGCCTATAATATAAGTGTGGCCAATTAATCGAATATGTTCGCAGATGGTGATACGTTTGATATTGAGCCATATGATAATGTGCCATCCTTTATGCACGACGACCAACGAGGTTTCTATTGTAGTCGACGGATCATACATGTAAGTCCAGTTAAATCAATACATGACTGAAGAAATATAGCTATGTTAATCAATTGTGCACACAATTCGTAGGATACTCCATAATCTAGGAAGGTGTCTGATCCTTACAGGCTGATTAGAAATTCGGAACATAAGGCTTGCAAAATAAAAGTACATTGTTCATATTAATGCATAAGTACATATGATTTTAGACTGCGTGTTAACCCTACAACAGTTGCCTTATAAAATGAGCATAATGTATATTGTTCCCCAGTGAACACATGTCTAACTCCGTTAATGCACCTGTCGGGAAAAGGTTGATTCGAGACAGGCGCGGTTCCAGTGCCAAATTTTTTGGAGGGCGAGAAGAGCCAATATATTTTTCATTCACCTATAGCATACACAACGTGTTTTCACGTAATTGGCGCGTAATAACTCAAAATATGCAGTAAGACTTATATTCCATTAGCCTACTCTTTGTTTAAATAGCATTTTGGGGGGACTAGACACATGACAATATCAAGTCGAAGACATTTGTGCTTTGTCCGTCAACACTGCAAAAATAATGTAAAAGTTTACTACCGCTGTTTATGCAACGCTCGTTTAGTGCGGCTTTCATTCATACAACAGTCGTTCGTGTTTTGTTTTTGTTGTTTGTATTGCCGGAAGTATCATAAAACCCCATTACAACAAGCTGGGCTGCTGCTTTTGTCTTGGGAAAGCCACTGCGACTGAGGGAGTCTGGATTTCAGACGGTTGGAAAAGAACATCAGCGGCAAACGAATTCGATGTACGGGCAGTAGAGGCGACCCGTTCATTGGCCGATTGGTAGTCACCGAAACTACGGTGATCCCACCAGGCCATGAGACCATCGTTGCCGGAAGAATAGTTGGCCAGGCCGAAGGACTGGCTGTTCCCGTGATCCTGAAGCAAATTGCATGTGGTGGACCACTTGGGGATGGGGCCTTGCAAGGACAGAGGTAGACATGCCACACCCATTGAGGTGGAAGTCCCGGCCGGAGATAGAGGGCGCGCGGATTGCTTTTGGCACGCTGCCTACCCATTTGCAGGATCTGTACGAGAGGAGCAAGGGGAAATTGGAGCAGCCAGACTACCCCAAGTTGGAAAGAGGTGTCATATTGAATTTCAAGATGTGTTCTCCCGGGGCGCCGGTGATATTGCAACACAAGCAAAGTGAAACACAGCATCGATACTGGCGATGCCAGGCCAGTAAATTGATTGAAGCATCCGATAGCTCCTGGGCGGCGAATATAGTTTTATGTATCGATTACCGTGGATTGGAAGCTGTAACAATCAAATACGCGTATCCTGTGCAAGAGGGCGCTAGATGGTATTCTACTCTAGATATAGCAGCAGACTACTGGCAGGTAGCATTAGACGATGAGGCACAGCAGAAGTCGATGTTCGTGGTGCGCAGTGGGCTTTACCGTTGAAAGGTAATGCCGTTCGGGCTGGCCAATGCACCCTCAACATTCGAGTGCTTGATGGAACGCTACTTCTGAATAGGCATGGTTGCTGACGTAAGAGCATGTTTCCGCCAATGTGACCAGTGTGAGAGAAAGAAGCCCCCCCCCCCCCCCCCCCAAGGAGGAGGGTGGCGCCCTTACAACAATGCGGCTCCATGGGAACCGTGGACAGGGTTGCCATGGATCTGGTTGGCCCCCTGCAATATGGATTCTGGTGGCTGGAGATTACGCCACTGGATGTATGGAGGCTTATACACTCCCGGGTGCCAAAGCTGTTACCGTTGCCAGCATTATTTTTCATCAAATCTGTGTGTCGGTTGGGGAACCCCAGAGAGATCCATTCGGACATGGGGACCAACTTCGAATCCGACGTGTTTCAGTGTATAGGGCGAGAAGCACACTACGATATCCAAACAGGGCTTATAAGATAACCCTACGATATCGCTAGTGACGTCTCTAACCGTGAAATGTAAATAGAACAAGAGCAAGAAGAAAGAGAACGTTAAAACTTAAAGTCAACTGAACATTATTTTGATTGTTGCAGAGTTGGAGCATGATGACGGAGATGGCTGAGAAGTGCGGGGGTGTCTTATGTCCATCGCCCACACAAGGGGATTACTTCGACCATGGAGAACCTGTATTCTTTCTTCCATGCTTCGACACAAGAAACCTGCCCGTAACGATGGTATATTGCGAGTATAACAGCGCCGTGGATAATCGCTGCGAGAACATGATGAGGCACTACCGTGCCAGGCACACCATCCACAATGATCATTTTACACGTTTTATATTTTTTTCATAATTATTTGTAAATTTTCATTTTTAATCACTTTCCAGAATAAATTACACGACATTTTAATACTAGTACTTGGCAGAAATATAACCAGACTTACCGATTTACCTCAACTTTCATACTTAGTTGAGGTAAATCTGTGAACATTATTTTTTGTATCTCACCAATAGGTCTGAGGTAAATTGTACAAAGTTGAAAATTACACTGAAACAGAGGAACTATTGCGATCTCTATTCACATTCATCCTATGCAAAGAAAGTATTGAATACATTTCAACAATTCAATTGTTACATTTGTGACACCCTGTATAATGATATTACATACGTACTATAATAATAATAATTCGTGATAAAAGTGTTATACGTGATAATTTACAATAATATTGTATTACTGCACTTCCAAACAAGATACAATTATCATTGTTGTATCTGAATGTAGTTTAATGTTACTTATCTTAATTTATCTTATCTTATCTTAATACATCGACGAGCGACGTATTCTGTAACCCGTCTTCTCAATGGTTCCTTGGCGTAAAGGTAGTATCATACTTTGGTAAGAAATCAAAACAGAAATGTTCACAGATTTATGTATAACTTACACGGTATGAAGATGTTGGTGGTAGAAACATACCGTTAAAACGTTTCTACCAGAAATGGTGTATTTATCCGGAAATTAGTCAAAAAGCAATCGAAAATCTTTTTAATTTTTTAAAAGATCAAAAATAAAAGAGAAAAGATGAAATAAATAATGTGGCTGTTTTTCAATGTTTTCTCAAAAAAATGGGCACCGTATGGGACTGAATTTTAACAGATTACTGTTACTGTATCTGTCTTGATATTTGTCCATGAATCTGTATTTCTTTGATAAAAACCAAAGTATGATATTACCTTTAAGTGCGAAAAAATGATAGAAATGCATTCTATTTGCAGGTACATAATGAAGTCATAGAATTGTTAAAAACATCCATTAGTTGGTAGCATGTCTTTAATAAAGGATTAGCAACCTGAAGAGACAAAACCAAACAAGTGGTATACTTGAAGGCAACACTGCGTTCAACTTCTGACAAACAAGCAGACTACTCCATTCCTTTTTGAAAGTCAACTATAGTTACTGGTGATGATTCATCCAGTGAAAAATTCCAGAGAGATGCAAAACAATGGAGCAAGATATGATATAACAGGACACCAATACAAAACTTGATTTATGTTGCTGCGATTTGACAGTGGCGCATTGTTATACAGTAAAAAAGCCATGGCCTGTACTAACACAAAGTGTTTTGTTTGTTGTTAAAATAATACCAAACTTAGCCCATCCCGTGCATCATACTTCTCAACCTTGAAATGGCTGTACGTTATTTCTCTGCATGACCTTTAATATCAGGATTTTCAACCGTCGAAAGATGTAATCTACTAGCTCCACAGCGGTGATGACACTCGCTCCAAGAAACAACCCGAGTTGACCTCCTAGATCCCCCAGTAGGGCCGTGAAGGGAATGGCTTCGATCTGTTCATACGTTATCTCTCTGAGCTCGTTGAAGTACACGTCCAGATATACCAGATTTTCCCTGGCATAATAAATATCATATGTCTCGTTGGGCGGAGCGGACTTGACTTCATAGAAATATTGCAGAACTTCGTCTTGGGTGCTGTAGCTTGGATACATTGCTGCAGATAGAGCGGTTTGGTAGGTCTTGTAGTCACAGTTGATTGGGCAGTCACAATCCTCTGAAGAAAGCCGGCGGTCTTTTCTTATAGACATCTGAAGGCACTTAAACTGATAGCTCTCACACAGAGGAAGGTTTTCCTTTTCTGCCCAGCCGTCCCCAAGGGGTTGACATTGACAATCTTCGATGATGGCTTTACGACGGCAATCGCGCAGACAGTTATTCCGGTTGTATTTCGTATCCTTGTCCTTGTCACATGCGCCCCACGGACACCCGAGGTTCTTATGGCGAATCAAACGCATTGACGCATATGTGTGATACCCAGGGGCTGCGGAGAGACCCTCCGTATCGAGCAACGGTGTTTCATCGGGTGGATGAATGGCGAATTTCAATCCGGCCTCTGTGTTACCACTGGCAAATGTCTCTGTATATTCAGCCTGTTGTATATCGACGATCAACTTGAGGCCATTCCCGATACCTTGTTGGCTTTGTTCTAGGTCTTGTCCGATTCCATTGAATGTGTAGCATTTTCCGTAGGTTGGCGAGTAGTAAGACGAGAAATTGGATGAATCACATGAGGATGCAGCTCCCTTCCAACTGCAGCTAAGCATACTCTCACTCAAGGAGAATCCGGTGGTGAAAGCAAAATCTGAGTAGTTGAAATAGTCCACAATTTCATCACCGTTTATGTGATTTACATCTTCGTACTCAGAATTTATTTCATTTGGATCGTCGTAGTGGGTTACAATTGTATTAAGTTGATCAAGATAGTCCATAAACTTTTTTTGTCTTTCTGAAATCTTTGATTTCATGAAGCGATTGTAGTTACAAATCGTCACGGCTGGAAAGGCAAGGGTTTCAAAAAAGTTAATGTCCACCTTGGTATTGGCCTCAAACTTGAGGTACGCTTGCATACGATCCACCGTGACGCACACGTAGATTCCCCCGGTAACAAGCAGCACGAGCACCCACGTCAGTTTGCCTCGAACCCCGCGACTCTCCGCTACACGGCCGATACCATGCAGGGTAGTAGTTGTGGCGAATTCATACTCCAAACTCGACGACCCCTCTTCATTTGCAGAATTCTCGTTGGCTGTGTTTTCTTCCATTTTAAGTTGCTCTTTCCTATTTATTTAAATTCGGGTGTGGATAAAAAATAAGAACGTGCCACCAACGATGAGCTCTATATTGTAAAATTGTCGATGTTTGAAATGATTCACCATCAATTTGATGAGATGGTTGTGATACATACGTGGGCCACGCGATACGCTAGGTCATTGTTTTCCAAACACATCAATACCACGTGACTATTACAACTGAAGCAGGTTGGTCGATAACACAAACCCACACACAAAATCGTTTACGCTTGGGTTTAATCTAGTAAGACAAGTTGAATCCAGTTTGTAATGTCTGTGCAGTACAACACCTCGTATCACACAGAGAACATCCCCGGTTACTGATGCCTGTCCAGAGAATTATTTGAAGCCACACGATGGGCCTCAATTGTATAATGAGCTTGTGAGTAATTGCTTGAATATTGCCAAATGAATTATTGATAAATGCCACGACGGGCTTTTGCTGAAACATATCAAGAACGGGCAGATGTGCGTACATGCATGGAATTGCGATTATTATGCAAAAGTCATCATAAAAGCATAATTACCACTACCAGAAATGGGTCCTTAGGGAGGCTTTCTCATTTGGTCGTGCACAACATTTACTCACCTATTTCTTAACATTCTCCAAAGCAATGAACTTGAAATTGACACATGTTTATAATGAGTGCATTCTCTGTCTTCTCTTAAAATATGAACGCAGCTGAGCTGGCATAACAATGGCGGCATGGGAACAGTAACAGGTTCATTTTTGTGCAAGAGTTGGAAATTATTCTTTGAATATTGAGGCAATCGATCTGAAACTTGCACAAATTGTAGCCGTGGATGATCCCTACAGGAATATACCAGTTTTTCCGCATATAAAATAAATTTTCATTCTCAAAATTGCAAGTGTTCACTTTTAGACGCTAAATTGTCTCCCTGATATGAAATTTAGATACATTATCCGTATTATTTCCGTCATGATACATGTCCCCTTAGCCTGCGCCGCAAGTGACATAAAAAGTGTATATGACAACAGACATAATGCACAATTAGGTGTATACGCACAATAGAAAACCTAATGACTCCTCTCTTCAACCTCACAAAGGGAAATTTATGGCCTGACCAATATCTGACATTTGAAAGCAAGCCGAAATGTGATGAATGACACTCATCCTTATTATAATTGCACCATTAAAGGTATATTAGGGGATTGGTAACATACCCAAACAGAAAAGTACATTTACGTGTAACTTTCAGGATATGAAGATGGAGATGGTAGAAACATACCATTACAATATTTTCGGCTGAAATGGTGAATTCATCTAGAAATTAAAAAAACAAATACCGAAAACAGTTTTTGATCTCGGAGTAAGATAAAAACCATTCATTATGTTTTATAAGAAAAACATGAGTCCGGTTTTCGCTATTTTCTCGTGACTCAGAGCTCAAAATCTCACAGGGTTATTATTTTATGACTTTGCTGGATCAGTCAGAGTGACATTTACCAATAGTCTATTATATCTGTAAATAACCACATTACCTAGTGGGCCTTGTCTAACGTTGTTTTGAAGGTCAATACAAGTAATTAACTGCTGCAAACTGCTACAAAAAGCAGGAGGGATTAGAGATTACCTGTAGATGAATGAAAAGAAGACAACCATGCATTTATATTAGTAATTTTCTTCCTGGAGATTAATTCCATGAGGCCGAATAGTTTTGATATTTTAATATTTTTATCAAAACTTTCTACCTGCTCATCCGGACCAAGTCCCTGCGGTGGACAAGTGATTCAATGCCCTGGAAGATCATATCAAAAATTGTGTGGCTAGGGAGATTGTGGAAGTGGAGACTCACAGGAGTGTCGAGTTTCTGAGTTTTTTCTGTGGTCCTGTGACCATAAAATCGTTTCTTAGGGGTATTCGTAGTTTCACCGACATACTGACCGTTGAATACCCTGCAAGAGATAGGATAGATGACATTAGATGTAGTGCATGTAGTATATATTTTGGTCTTATGGGTGGAGACATTGCCTGTGAAAGAATCAGACTAATGGATATGGTGCTGACAGACTACGCATCATGCTCTTCCGTGCCATAATGGATTGGGGGAAAGACATTATTAGTGGGTGGGACCTCAGCCCTGACAATCAAGTCGCGAAAACATGAAAACAACTTACAAAGAGATGAGGAGGATCACCACCAAGGGAACAACAGCACAATGAATAAGGTAAATTCAAGTATACAAGTAACTGCTGCAAACTACTCATCAGCCAAAATGACCTGAAATACATCAAATGCTTAGAGTTCGGAGGGTCTGAAGCGTTTCGATCCTAGCAGGATCTTTCTCAAATGCTATATGACGTAGGACAGGAACATGCTAGTGAAAAGATGCATACATGAATGGATCAGAGAATATGGACAAAGGGGGGTGGTTGGAAGTTAGAAACTTAAAGCCCACAGCATACAGCCCCAATGGAAAGACAATAGATTTCTCCAAAGACAATGCTACTGCAGGCTAATAAATAACACGTGCAAGCCTGATTATCACAATTATTCTCCTTGGTGGCTTCTCCCTTTGAGGTCGATACGACACACAACAATGAGAACATCAATTAATGGATCCCACAGAGACACCAAGTCAATATCAATTGAAAATGGCACCAGAATGATTAAAACAAATCAGGACAACGGGATCATTTCGGAAAAGATGAGAACACTGTATTTTTAATGAAAACTGAAATTGCTACGAATGAAAGAGGTTTTCCTTGTCCGTTGAAGTCCGTCCACTAAATTATCAAATGAAAGAATTATATCTCGCTTGCCAATCTCCCAAACTAAATTAAAACACATTGTGTATGCATTATGAAACACGAAGTGCCATGATTTAATGTTGACGTATGTATTATTGATGAATGGTCAATCTTTTTACCTGTAAAGCCCTGGTAATACTTACACTCGAAGTGTACAGCTGAAAGCAAAATTTGTTTTAAATTCATCTCAAATTATACTAGTTTTCCTCAGAACGTGTTTTTTATATTAATACACAGGCTAGACCCTGTGTGTGATGGGTTTTTTATATAATTAAAGATTGGGCTTGACGCTCACGCATTAACGGTTTTTTGTTACAATTCTCCATTTGACCGTCTTTTACCCCTTTTTATGACTTTTTGTTATAATGTATGGTACACATAATAGCATATAAAATATGTCAGTAATGGGACTCTCTACCAGAAACAGAGGACTGATTAACTCGATTACCCTTAATCTATAAATATAGGGTGTCCCAAAAAAACGCAACACTTTTGTCGAGAACTATTATATAAAAATTAAACTGTTTATCATTTCAAGATTCAGATATGTGATAAAGCCATGTGTTGGCTATCACAATGTGGAATTTGAGCAAAATTGGACTAAAATTGAGTGAAAAAACAAAGACTGAATTGCCAAACCTCAAAACCCGGTTTTCATCTTTTTTCATACACATTATTTGTGTTCTGACCAATATGCGTGTTATCTTTGTAAATTTGTTTTTAAGAAGTACTCTTTCAGTTGCTCATATTGTCGCCAATTTCAGCCCGATTTAGCTTAAATTCTACATGGTGATAGCCAAGATATGGTTGTATCATTATAACTGAATCCTGAAGTAATTAATGGTTTAATTTTAAAATAATGGGTCCCGACAAAGTGTTGCGTTTTTTCTGGGACACCCTGTATATCTGACATGTTATAAAAATGGTGATGGTAGAAACATACCGTTAACATATTTCTACATGAATTGCTTTATTTATCCATAAAGGAGCAAAACCAGTGTCAACAGTTATTTATGATCTTTAAAAGATGAAAAATAAACGAGAAAATACTTAAGAAATACGGTGGCCCCTTTTCATAACAAGTGGCCGCCGTACGTGGGCACCGTAATTGTTGAATTTCATTACGCAATTTCAAAGTCCTTCATCGCTTATAGTGATGAATCATCTAAATCATCTCTGTAGATACACACAACTCTGATTTATCGATAGATGCCATTTTAATCTGGTTGTTCCTTTGTGAAAACAAAAGAACTACATTTAATGAATGAATGAATGAATGAATGAATGAAGGGATGCTTTTGCTTTTTGTCTGACTCATAAACAATACATTGTTTTTAGGGTAACATACAACGTATTCGAGTTCGAAACTTAAGTTCGTTACTTTTTATAATTGAGAGGATAACAACATATGTCTAACAAAATCGTAGCTAATTTCGGGAAAAATTTGAAGGTATCGTTATATCTCATTTGTTTCATATATCTATCTCATAAAAAATTCACACCCAAATATAGATACTTGAATGAATTTTAAAAGAAAAGTTTTGTCATAATAATTGCTTGTGCGTACATAATGGTAGTAAAGAACAAGTTATAAAGCTTTGTTTTATTCAATGAAGTTCAGGTGGTTCGAGTGATGTCTATAATAGTTGTATAAGGTTGTATATAAACTTATTCTATATAGGCTTTTTTCCTTTGCAAAGATAGTCTTAAAATTGCTACTAATTGGTGAACTGAAATACAGTGTTTTGCTTCAGACGAGTTAAAAATAAATACAAATTATATTATATAAATATAATATAAATATTTATTTTCCTAAATGTGGGTAATAGGGTTATGCACTAGACTTTACTTACCTATTTCTAAACATCCTCCAAACCAATGAACTTGAAATTGACATATGTTTTTGTTGAGAGCATTCTTTATTTTCTATAAAAATGTGGACTGTATGTGTCTATAAAAGGTACCTCCTTTATGTTCGGTGTATCCCTAAGGTCGAATTTATAGCAAACCTTGTCTCCCAAAGGTCCGATCCAGGTGAATATATGATTCATTAAGAACTTGTTCTTAAAAAGTCAACTAAGATCTGTGAAGAATACGACGAAGTTCTCACCAATATTTAGAAACGTAACTGAGTACATTCCCACACCTTGCGAGTGTCGATGCGTTTATTTGTTGACTCAAACCGATACGATGATCAAATAGTAAGGTAGTAAGCATTCGAAAATTGTTCAAGTTCAAGTATCATGTAACGAATGATAATTGTCCACAAGCAATGCAAATCATCAGTGTTTTCATAATTTCGACACCTTTACCGACCTTACCCCAAAAACTGTTTAATAACATTTTTACACAAACATGCGTAGCAAGGATCAAGACGGAACACACACATTAAATGGCCCAACTTTAAGCTTATTAAAGAATTACTTTTGAATGTATTCGGTGTTAAATATTGTACAAAATAATGTCACCATCATAGCTAAAGTCTGGAAAAATAAATGCTCTTCTTAAAGACAAATATATGTTTCTTGGTCACGTTTGGTACTTTGTGTGACGTCTCACCTGTCTTAAATCAAATATCGAAATGTTTTGAAGTGAATTAATCATACTTGTACTTGTAAAATCAAATACAAATCTGGAAATCTTTGTACTTTGAAATATAACGAGCTATTATCAAAGTACCAACTAACATAATAAAGGAAGACTTTTTCAGGCTGTTATTTCAAGTTTAGCTGAGAACCCTTTACAGACCTTTTCCGAAGGGATAGTAGCAGCAAGGACGCCTGGGATACTTCATCGGAAACTCTAATGAGCGTTGTGTCCTTCTGATAATTACTGTGCGCCACGAGGTGGACCATCAATGTTTCCTTCATTACAGGCAAGCCGAAGAAAGGGCATCGATTTCATCTAAAGGACGAAGTGGTACGGTGAACGTTGATAATAATTAAAAATCGCTATTGTTTTCTTCTTGCCCTCAATCACTATATTCAACAATCGAGGAGTACGCAAATTACTTACCAGCGATTCGTGGTTCTCGATGGTACAGTCCTTCACCCTATACACAAAATGGAGACAAAATAAAGTAAAACTGTTTGGCCACACAATATTTCCTTGTCATTTTCCTGCATCGACATGAAGTCTTTGTTACATAGTTAAGAATTCGAATTAAAAGATAGTAATTATAGGAATTATGATAGTTATTATTATGAAATTAACAGTGCGCATTGTCCTCAAATGTGATCAAAGGCGCATTACAAAAACTGAAGTAAAACCAAGCAGGGTTATGCAAGGAAAATGAAATGAAAAGAAACGATAGAAGACTTTTGAAATGAAAGACTTGAAATGAGAATAAGTCAAAGCCATGTTAAAGACGTAGATTTTCCTGTACGTCATAGTTTGCCCGCTGTTAATGGTTGGGTGTCCTACAGTTTTTGTGTTCTTATGTCAATTGCACGATTAAAAGATACCCTGAAGTGATTGTTTTTCCCGATCCATGGCTTGATGTCCGTGCCGAATTGGTCATTTTCAATTATGGTGAATGCAACAACAAGCCATCAAATAATTATGTGGTTTCATTGCATATAATAATTAGAAACCGTATATAGGGCGCAGAAAATGTGTGTATATATTCTACTGCGCATTATCAAAAACCCAAACCATCTCAGTTCCATGGGGAGTATACTGTCCTGGCTGCTATAACCGCACAAAGGCTAATCAAGCACAAAGCCATGTCTACCCTAACAGTTACCCATCAGCACTTGGGTGAATAGGAGCAAAATATGTGACCAAGCATTTTGCCCAATGATGCAATTGGCAACACTAAACCCTTGGCTGGACTCGAACCAACAACCCAATAAGAACTATAAGAATGGAAAGAGAGCTCTTACTATAAATACCAAAACTTCGCAGATGTTAATGGGAATTAAGTTTCTGCCGAGAGCCAGCCAAAAGAATTCATGTAAACCAGTGGTGGGCAACCTACGGCCCGCGGGCCGCATGCGGCCCGCCATTGATTTCTATGCGGCCCGCGAGACGCATCCAGTAAGAAAAAAAATGGTATGTGCTTCACACAGCGCGGTACGGTATAAACACAAAGAACGAGCTAGCTCCGAGTTGTGATGTGCCTAAATCATAGAGCTATATTAAAATTACTAGAGCGCTAGCTCCGTGTAAAAAGTGATGCCTGCTGGGCGCATCCATGTTTGTGCACAAACCTATGGAAAGCCCACAATTTTGTACTTTTGTGTACGTTCATTTGCATACCTGCGTTGTGTTCTATACATGTGCGTTATCGAAGCCAAATACGCCCAAAGTCCGACGCACCTTTGGTAAATGCGCGTTTCATTTATCACCCTGCACCATGGACCTTATCGGAGATAGCCAAAAATTGGCTGTGCGCAAAGCACTCTGGGAAACGCAGGGTTGTTAGGGCTGGCGCTGAGTGCATAAAACGTATGGACATGAAAATTCAACTATAAATAAGTACTCAACTTTACATCGCTGGAACAAGTGACTCGACAGTAACATTCCATGGACCGTTGTGCAGCATCGTTATGTATAACAACTCAAAGCAAGGCTTTCTTCTAGGAAAAAAGACAACTTTAAACTTCGCGAGCCGGCAGCTATACGAATATACGCGTGTCGATTCGTGTGGTAAAACTTTTAAACCCAATGTTGCCCACTGTCCTTTGCGCGCGCACGCGCAGCGCGGAAAACAGGCTATCTTCGATAAGGTTCGTGCGCGCAGCACTGTGCATAAAATATAATGTCGCGTCACGCACAGTGCGCAAAGTTCTTCGAGTAACATCCGGGTACCGTTTTTGGACTCTACTGCGGTTGCTCAGTCACCCCAACTAAAATGGCGGCTGCGCGTCCGTGCCAGAGTGCTGAGAGCACGCACATTGAATACGAAGCGCGCACTCTAGTTTTTTATTTAACTCTATGCCCTGCACACACACGCTCTGCACTTCAGTCACGCAATGATTGCAAGCGTCATCAAGACGCGCTACCGGTACCGTTCGCGCATACTTGCGCGTTGCATATCGAGTACACTCTTCGAATGGCATTCCAGTCAAAGTGTTCTTGTTCCACAGACACGCACTCAAATTCAAAATGACTGCGCCCAGAACGGCTTCATATCGTCTACGCGCGGAGAACGCGGAGCTAGCGCTCTAGTAATTTATAGCTCTATGGCCTAAATGCACATGTGGTCATTGTATACCTGAAACCAACACCTCTCAGTAGTTGTCAGGTTGTGTTCCTAAGTGGAGTTGCCCTCTAGGTAAATCCTCGTTACTGAATGTTTGAAATTGAAAGTGCATTTTTGACCATAGTGCGGCCTGCCAAATTTTCCATTCCCCGTTTCTGGCCCATTGATTCATAAAGGTTGCCCACCCCTGATGTAAACCGCACAGAGCTTTAGCTGGTAACCTTTTGCCTATCTCGTGCGGTGAGACTGTTAAGCAGCAAGGACGCCTGGAATACTGCATCGGAGACTCTAATGAGCGTTGTGTCCTTATAATAATTACCGTGCGCCAAGGAGGCGGACCATCGATTTTCCTTCATCAGAGACAAAACAAGGCAAAGACGTCAGTTCCATTTTAAGGACGACGTGGTACGGCGAAAGTCGAAAATAATTTAAAAATCGCTATTGTTTTCTACTTGTCTTCAATCTCTGCATTTTAAAAACGAGGTGAAATTTTTTTTATTAAACAAAGGAAACTGTGGTTCTCAATTGCACAGACCGCCCCCACCAAAAAGGAGACAAAATATAGCACAGATGTTTGGCCACACAACTTTGTTGAAGAGATATGAAGTATTTTTTTTACAAAGTTAATCATTCGAATAAAACGATATAAGGGAGCTTGATGGTTCATGGTTCCTTGTCTTTACCATCTGAACAAAAGTATTCGACAATTTGGGACACCGCCAAATAGAGGGCGTAGTTGGTGCTGAGCGCTAGTATGATATTTGGAGTTAAGCCTCAATTTTCAATTTGTTCTTGCCAGCATGTTACTTGCACAACAAAAAAATATACCCTAAGTAATGGGTTTCCTATTCAGCGTATATGATTAATAATGGAAAGATAGTATTTGTTCAGGCTTAGGTCTATAAAGACCGAGATTTATGGGAAATCAGATTCAGCAGAGAACCAGCCAAATTAATTCATATGAACGACATAGAGGTTGGATAGCTGGCAACCATTTGCCTATCTTGTGCAATGAGGCTACTTAGCAGGAATGACGCCTGAAATACTGCATCGGGGACCCTAATGAGCCTGGTGCCAGCGAGGCGGACCATCGATTTCCATTCATTAGAGACAAAAACAGGCAAAGATGTCAGTTCCATTTTAAAGACGATGCGGTACAGCGAATAAAAAGATAATGAAAAATCGCTTTTCTTATCTACTTGTCTTCAATCTCTGTATTTTACAAACGAGATGAACAAAAGTGAACTAGGGACTTGTGGTTCTCAAAAGCAGAGACCTCACCCACCAAAAGAAGAGGCCACACAATTTGTTCCTCGTTTTCTAGCAGCGACATGAAGTATTTGTTACATGGTTAATCATTCGAATTTAAAGAAAAAAGAAGGTTGATGATTCAGGGTTTCTGGCTCTACCAAACAACCAGGGGTATTTGACAATTTGGACACCACCACAGGACTTTTAAAGCTCAGTAGGTGTTGAGCGCCGGTATGGTATTCCGGAGGTCGCAGGTTCGAGTCCAATCTCATTTTTCGATGTTCAATCTTGAATTACATGTACAGTGTGGGTTGTATGCGCCGGGCAGCGCGTTGTCGCGTCTTGCTTTAGCCATCAAACAGGCGACCCATCCCCATCTCAGCAAAATAGCAATCCATGGGCCGATTTCATAAAACTTACCACGCGTCGCAGAGTTGAGACGCATCCGTTCTCTATGGACTAACCACATAGATGCGACGCATCGCAGCTAGGACGCGTCGCAAATCGAGTTGCGACGTGTCGCAGAGCTTTATGAAAGTTCTTCCAGTTGGTTCTCTCATAGAGAGAATTCGCCTGGCAGGATCACTCGCAGTGATTCTTGCCACATGACCGTACAGTCGCATGTGACGTACGCTCGAGTATCATGCAGGGAATAGGTCCCATCTGACTCTCCCTCAGTGACCTCTCGTAAGATATGTGGTCTGACCAGCGGTACCCAAGCATCCTCCTCAGAGACCCAGTACCGAAGACATTGAGTCGTCTTGTCAGGCCCCCCGTCAAGGTCCATGTCTCACAAACTTATAGTAAGACAGGCAAGACCAGGGACCTGAAAACCCGAATCGTTGTCCTCTTGCAATGGATATTGCTTATTCTCCGTGTAGAACGAAATAATCTTTAATGCAACAACAAGCTACAAACCGCTTGATATATAATTATATAAAAGAAAGGAAGAACTTTGTCAGCCTTAGCTCAATAAAAACCGAACCTTCGCAGAGATCTAAGGGACATAAAATTCCGCAGAGAACCAGCCAAAATAAATCATGTGAACCACTATAGAACTTTCATAGCTGGTTCCCTTTTGCCTATCTTGTGTAATGAGACTACATGGCAGCAAGGACGCCTGTAATTCTGCATCGGGGACCTAAATGAGAGCGGTGCCAGCGAGGCGGACCATCGATTTTCCTTCATTAGTGACAAAACAAGGCAGAGACGGGTATTTAACTTTAAGGACGATGCGGTACGGTGGAAGTCGAAAGTAATTAAAAATCGCTATTGTTTTCTGCTTGTTTTCGAGCACGACGTTTTACTAACGAAGTGAACAGATAAAACAAACCAGGGCTTTGTAGTTCATGATCTTAAAATCATCTTGCCCCCTCCTTACCCACCAAAATACTGGAGCAAAAATAAAGCAAGACCGTTTGGCCACACATTTTTTTTCCTCATTATCCGGCAGCGTTTTGAAGTTCATATACCTTTAATGAAATATACATAACCGAAAATGGGACCTTACGAAGACTTTCCCATAGGGTCTTGAACAAACTATACTTATAACATCCTCCAAAACAATGAACTTGAAATTGATTCATTGATACATGAACACAATTGTTCGGGCTCATTTGTGTGGCCCGACTCTGTCATATAAAATATTCACTTGCAAGAAGAAGCCACAAACCCGCTTTGGTTTTTTCAGTGCGTTTCATTATAATACAAAGGAAACCATTGGGCCTGTTTGTTTCATGCAAAGGATCCCATATTTAGGGATCCACCTCCTATGCAGGGTACGCTAAAATGGGATCCGGATCCGCAAATTTCGTGATCCTGTGCATTAAACAAACAGGCCCTGTGTTTGTGGTTTAGCTTTATAAAGACCGAACCGTCGCAAACTGGGAAATAGGTCTCCGCCGAGAGCCAGCCAAATAAAACAAAACCTCGTCAATGGCATTCAAGTTTAGCTGGTAACCATTTGCCTATCTAGTGCGGTCAAGAGTCAAGGATGCCTGGAATACTGCATCGGAGACTCTAATGAACGTGGTGTCCTTATAATAATTACCGTGCGCCGGCGAGGCGGGCCGTCTTATTCCTTAATTCATGACAAAACAAGGCAGAGACGTGTATTTCACTTTAAGGGCGATGCAGTACGGCGGAAGTCTAAACTAATTAAAAATCGGTATTGTTTGTTGCTTGTGACCAATCTCTGTTTTTTACAAACGAGATAAAGAGGAACAACAAACGTTGTTCTATACCGTAAACGTTTCAACCCCCACCCCTCAAGAGAAAAAAAAGCCAATCCCCCTATTTTTTCTTTGACCCGAAGTATTTCTTTTGAAAGAATTCGAACTAAATCTAAAAAGTAGTGTAATGGTTCATAGTTTATGACCAAGCCAATCGAACAAATGGTATTGGACAATTTGGGACATCGCTAAATAAAGGGCTTGCAATCTCAGTTGTGAAGGCACCGGTATCATATTCCGGAGGTTACAGGTTCGAATCATGCCTCATTCGGTCTCAAAGATGGCCAATGATACCCCGAACTGGATGTTTTCCATTGACTTTCTTGTATCAGCTGCAATGCGTGGGAGGCCTATTCTCCGAGCTGAATTAGAGGGAGGAAGGGCACAGGTAGAAGGACTACTGCCAGTGGGAGTGCCGCACGAACTGATCAACCTTCTTCGTTCTAATTGCCTGTTATTGCAAAGGCGGGTAATTGCCACTCTTCGATTTAAAATTAAGGAGCAGGAACTTGATACAAGGCAAACGATACGGTGAAAGTCATATTAATTATCTTACTTGCAACAACAAGCCACAAGCCGCTTTGTTTTTCTCCGTGTGTCTATGAGTTGTGAAATGGGAACAGAGGGGAGTGGTCATACAAAGATCAGAGGAGGGTGCAATAAACAATATACAACAACAAAAACAACAACAACAACAACAATTTGCTATTTTGTTCAGAGTGAACTTAAAAGAAACCAAGTGCCTGTTAACTATGCATACTATCGGTGCGCACAATAAATGTACAAGAACACCCATGACAAGAACATTAACAACAAAATTAACAGCAACAACAAATTACAACTAATAACAACAACAACAGTTCGAAAGAAACACTCTTTTTGTTCTCAAGTTGATAACAATCAATACCTGTGAACACTTTTACAAAAAACCCTGTTAACTATGCGTACGTATCGGTGCGCACAATAAATCTGGATGTTGTTTTGTACAGATGAAAAGAAGCGTGCAAAATTACCCGAAATGTTTTTCTTGATATCAGTGTTTTATCAATAATTCAATCATTGCTGAAGATTGATATTTGCCTGCTTCATTTCTCCTAATTCTTGTGGCGCATTTACACACCAGCTTAGAGTTAACGGCGGGGCTTCTTATATAGATGCCAACGCTTACTGATACGTTTCCCGAATATCAATGCGCGTGTTTTTGACTGACGACTCTCTCCCTATTTTTACTAACAAACAAGATACGTAAATGGAATATTTAAATCGATAATGAAACAAGCAGGGCGACCAATTTCTCTGGGAAATTAATTCACCACAACCTTGTAGATGACGGGGGCTGGGGAGGGCAGGTGGAGTGTGAAGGGGGTGTTGTCGAGAAAGGTCGAATAGGTTCTAACAACCTGCCTGTCCAATCAGGAGAATCTTTCTCATCGGTGACTCTTCATCGTTCAATCCAGTGTCATAAACGAGATCGACTGGTATCCTTAAAGTGACGTACCCATCTCTTTGCTCAGTCAGTTTACGTATTACAGTGAATTCGGTTCGATTGATCTAGAAGGAGAGTTTGGACCCAAACTGGCGTCAACATTTTTAATACAGACACAACGTGCATAAACTCCGAAATGTTGTCGTCATTGCTCAAGATCCTTTGCGTTATTCTAGGAGCGACGTTGGCGGTTTGTCACGAGCATCGACAAAATGACTTCGTGAAGCGTGACGACGCGAGACTGGATGGGAGCGTTTTCAGAAAGAAATCCGGCATCAGTTCGGCCCTGCGATGCTCGGCGCTCTGCTCTCGTAACTCCGAGTGCGCGTCATTCAACTTCGCTAAGGAGACCGGGGTCTGTGAGTTGAACCGGGAAACTGGCCAGACTGATCCTGGAAATCTGGAAAATGATTCCCGCTTCAAATACTACGAATTCATGGTAAGTTTTTAAACACTCAATATCCATGGAGACTTAGTGGCCGTTTCTTTTATTTAATACAAAATGCAATTGTGTACTCCAGCGAAGGAAAACTACAGGTAATTGGTCCTGTTTTAGTCCGAGGCACTGCTTGTTCCACACTTCTACGATGAGAGACATTATGAATTCTCTCTTTTAAAGAACTTAGTTTTCCCCCAAAAAAGGATCTTATTCTGCTAGAATAAATATTAAATATTTCAATATTACCTGCTTGCTCATTAATAAACTCATTCACCTACCAACGCAGAACCAACCTGAGGAACCAACTACCTATGAGCCAAGTACCAGGGGCCAAACCACCGAGGAGCCAACTACCGAGGAACCAACTACCGAGGAACCAACTACCGAGGAGCCAGATACCGAGACCCAAACTACCGAAGAGCCAGCTACCGAGGAGCCAACTACCGAGGAGCCAAATACCGAGACCCAAACTACCGAGGAGCCAGATACCGAGGAACCAACTACCGAGGAGCGAACTACCGAGGAACCAACTACCGAGGAACCAACTACCGAGGAGGGAACTACCGAGGAATCAACTACAGAGGAACCAACTACCGAGGAACCAACTACCGAGGAGCCAGCTACCGAGGAGCCAAATACCGAGACCCAAACTACCGAGGAGCCAGATACCGAGGAACCAACTACCGAGGAGCGAACTACCGAGGAACCAACTACCGAGGAACCAACTACCGAGGAACCAACTACCAAAGAGCCAACTACTGAGGAACTGACTACCGAAGAACCCAGTACTGAGAAACCAAGCACTGAACGGGAGACTACAACAAGTAAGTTTTGCATTTTGTTCTTTGAAAAATTGAAATTAATGGACGAAATATGACAGACAGGCTTAGGACAAGTTTGGATGACACGGGTGTTGCGTGTGTTTGTTTGATCCAACAGCTGAGTGTATTCCTGGACCTTTGGGCCTAGAGAGCGGCACCATTACTGATAATCGTATAACTTCGTCACTTGCTGTATCAGGTCACGAAGCCAAATATGCTCGTCTAAACGGTGGCAATTTCTGGCAAGCAGACAAGTAGGTATCTTTGTATTATCATTATCGTTATTATTACCTATCAATTGATATCATTTTATTTTCATGTTTTTTCAGTGTTTGACTTGTTTTCATAGTTCGCCGTGGCTCTTTCACTCGAAAGTTTGGTGTTATATTTAAGGTCATAACCATGTCGCATCTAGAGCTAGCTTCACGCACCTCGAATCAGGCAGCTATATAATGTAACCGGAACAGAAAATACACAATTCAACGAGTATTGTTTCTCATGTTCAATTAAATCCGGCCGGAGGGGCGTTACTATAGGCCCGTTCACACATACCGAAATAATCGATATTATTTGCTTCGTGACTTGAATCGGGATTTAAAAACCGTTTTTGTTTATTTTTTCGTGTGTGAATACAAAATAATCGCGATTTGAATCACGATTAAAATCGCACTAATACTTCCCACTAATACTTCCCACTAATACTTCCCACTAATACTTTGCGCTATAGAGTGCGTGCACGTGACGTCACTTGACAGCTTATCAGCCATTTTGGACGGCACGCATACGCACGCACGCGTTCGCGTGGTACCAGACAGCAGTCCGGTTGATTTGCAAGCTACACGAACGCACGTGGGTTACATGTATACACTGTACGTACGTGCATTATACATGTGTATAGCGTTGCCGTCCAAAATGGCGTTCTGATCACGTGACTGCACAACCTCTAGATACGAAATTAACATTGTTCCATTATAATAGAAATCATTTGATATTCAGTTCGTCGCACGCGTAGCACCGGATGCAGGTCAACTTAAAGTCAAACTGGTGTGATTTTTTTCTGTCTGTGTGGACACGGCAGAAAACAATCGCGTTTTTAAAGTGTGTGAACTAACGTGGCTAATGACGCACTGCCATTATATATTTTATATAAAATCAACACGTATTGAGTGTGTTATCCTATTGGAGTTACACAAGGAATAAGCTATATAATAATTATAGACTCCTTGTTTCGGCAACGTTGTGCGTATTTCGTAGATACGCACAACACAATAATGCATATTGCATATCACGTAACTGATTAAATATCCAGTCTCTGCATCAGTTTTTCCTTACTTTCTTATTTTACTGTGGACTTTGAAGTGACAACTGCTGGGTCGAGGTGGACCTGGTTGATATCACCATGGTGACCGGTATCATCACACAAGGTGATGGGACTGACAAGTATGTAGCGGAGTATGAAGTGATGTTCAAGCAATCCTCCTCTTCTAGCTATGAATACGTGGAAGAAGCCGGAGCCGCCAAGGTTAGGCATACATGACTTTGTATGCATTGTGATCAGTCTCTATAATAGTTTTTGCAAATTAAAAGTGCTATACAGTGCCACGTTAATTGTTTACCATGTATCACGTAATTATTCTTCTCGGGAAATGAGGATTATTCATCTCACGATTACGTCATACACATATCTTTAGACTGCCGGCCCAAACGTGAATATTATTCAGTGTATCATGTCACTTGCCTCTAGAGAATACCGTGTTATCAGGTTTTTTATTCTTGGGACATTTCAGGTGTTTGTTTGCACTGATGCTGTGAGTCACTTCACCCACACGTTTGATCCAAGCATCATGGCTACTGTAGTGCGCATCGTGCCCACTGTGAAGCTGGGAAATTTCAGACTGCGAATGGAGTTGCTTGGCTGCTAACTTCTCGGTAACCCAATTAGCCGAAACTTTTACTTTGGCAGCTTAACACAAAATTATGACGTCGTGCTCAACCCAATCAGTGGGTCTCTGACACAAAAGTTGCCCTTTTAGTATCGGCTCCAACAATATATTTAGTCAAACTATTAAGTCGTGAAAATGTCTATGTTATGCATTTTCGGTCTGCGACGTTTAATGATTTATCAAATTTATGTTAGCGATGGATTGATTAACAGAAGTCCTCATCTGATGACAAAAAGAAAAGAAAATGAGATGAAGCAAAATATTAATCATGTTGATGCATTTGTCTTTTACTTTTGCCTGCAACGCGCTAAAAAAAATTAATTCTGTAAAAAAAAGTATAATATATAATGAATGTTATGGTATTCCTTTGCACTTTACGCTACAGAATACGTTTGGTTATTTTAGTTAATATGCCTTTGCACGCTTTTAAAGGTTATACGATACGAAGTGCACACGGGTAGTTCATAATACAATTTCACCACTTCTAGTGATATCACGCACGTTGGAATGTTATTCATTTGAAATTAACTTTGTTGAAGTAAACTTGTTGTAAAGTAATATTGGCGATGTATTGAATTAAATTATTTGCGTAGTAAGCATCTATAACAAATGTACGTAATGCTTATCATGTGCCTAATGGTAAAAGCTATTTTGCTGGGGCGTCCGTTATGTGATAAAAAGTTGTTGTTAAGTTAAAAGTCCCAACCAGTGTGAAAAAAAAGCTTGCTTAGCATTTTGTCTAACGAAACAATGCTCGATTTTAGGAAAACAAAAATTAACTTCAAATTATTCATCTAATGAGATTTTAAAAGTGTTGAGCTTTTCTTTTCATAAAGTGGTTAAAAGCATAGGCCCCAAAACATTCTAGCTAATTTCGGGTAGAGAAAAGATATGATTATGTCCAATTTATTTACGAACGTAAAATGATAAGACTTTCTTCATAATGTCACGATTTGTTCAATAGAGTTCATATCCTTCGAGTGATATAAAATAAATTGATATAACCTTTCATTTGTTCTGTGTAAGTAAAGTATAGTTCTTAAGTGATATTTACTAAAGTCAAATACAGCTTTGTGCTTTAAAAGTGGTTCGACGTAGAATTGTATTTAAATATTATAATTCATTAAGAGTTTGGTTATTATTAGTCTAAAACTACGAATTGCATGCGGTTACCTTCTGCGTATAAAATGAAGGGTATTACGTGGTGCATACAGCGAACGGGAAACTATCTTTAGTACGATCATTCTGGCACCTTGCGAGTGTCAAAGTGATGATTTCTTTACTAAAATAAGGTTCCAAAAGTGCGGTTTCAGATAATATCAAAAGCCACCTTCAGCTGCAAAAGATAAGTATAATGTGACGAATGCCGAACTCTTTTCAAGCATTGCAACTCATTAGTTTTTTCAGGCATTCGCTGTTTTACCAATCTTACCTCAAATTCTGTTTGATAAAATTTTGTGTATACAACTGGCATCATCATTGTGCAAACGGAGTGCAAAATAAAAGTAAATAATTATGTTATTATTTTCTGTGTTAATTTATATTGCACTTAATACACGGGCATAGCGCTGCAGTATGGATTAATACATGCACTTGTAACACGATATTTATGTTTCCTGCATATCTTTGCTAGTTTGTGTGACGTCTACTTCTGGCTCATTTCTCTCAAACAAAATAAATATTATAATATTTTTAAATGAATGAGGAATTATCTCTTTTAAAATTACCAAAAGCAAAAAAAGCAAAACCACACACAATACTTAGTGCTGTACAGTAATCCGAAGAAAACATAAAGAATCTTGGTGGCGCCACATACTTCAACACTGTGGTGGTTTCAATATAATAATTTGACAACTGCCAAACTATCTTTAAAGTTTTAATTTAATCTGGGAAGCCGGAAGGCTTATCATGAGCAAAAGGCAGGCGAGAAAATCTGAGAGATGTTGTTCATGCCGAATATTCGTCTAGGTTCTTGTTCATTTTCAGAATAAATCGCGCTGGAGTTGCAGCACGGTTCGTAGACCACAAAGCACAACCACAGTTCCTTTTTTATTAAAAGAGGGCGCCATTCAAAAACTTGCGTTATGATTACAGTATAAAGACCATAGAGATACATAAAGACCGAATCTTCGCAAAGGTTTATGGGAAATAAGATCTCCGCCGCGCCGAGTGCCAGCCAAAATAATTCATGTCAACCGCACAGATCATTAATAGCTGGTAACCCTTTGCCTATCGAGAACGGTGAGACTGCTTGGATGCAAGGATGCCTGCAATACTGCATCGGAGACTCTGATGAGCGTGGTGCCCACGAGGCGGACTATCGATTTCCATGAATTACAGATAAGAACAATTAAGCCAAAGACGTCCAATGGAGGACGTGGTACGGCGAAATATAAAGTAATGAAAAATCAATATTGTTTTCTGTTTGTCTCCAATCTCTGCATTTTATTTAATTATCAGTCAGTGTTTTCCTGCCATCACCTAACACTCTTCAGCGTCTACTTTGTGACTCTACTTTGTGACTCACCTAGAGGTTCTCGCAGAGAAGTTTTTACTCCGACTTGCACAGGCTCCTGCCAGCATGGGTCGTGCGTTTATATACGTTTGTGCACATATGCATATGCCAGTGCCCCCCCCCCCCCCCCCCCCACCTCGGTGATCAAGAGTGGGTCGCGACACCGCATCCTGGAAAGGTGTCCTCGGCGGTCATGGAGTTGGAAAATGCAACGACAACGGTCGCCATTTACTGTACTTCTGTACAGAGCATCTTCCAGCAAAAAGACAGCCGGAAAAAATGGATGGGGCAACGACCGAAAAACTTTCACCTCCTTGACTACATGCTTTTGTGCCAGCGCGACCGGACCGACGTCCTCCACACTAGAGTGATGCCGATCACCGAGTGAAACACAAACCACAGCCTGCTCTGCTGCTCACTCCAGCTAGGCTTCAAGACCAAGGCAAGGAGGAAGGTTGGACCCAGCAGGAACAAGTTCCATACTGGCTGGCTATTTAACAGACCCTGTCGGGAGGGTAAAGTTTCAGTCTTGCCTCCAACCACGACTCGACAGCCCTGACAACAGCTCTGACCCTCCCCCGGACATAGCACGTACAAGCTCTCTTCAACGCCGACCGCCGGGTCCAGGACGTCGCGATCAACCGCATTCCCCACGAACCATTGAGAGAGGAGCTGGACGAGCCACCACACTCGGGGAGACCACCAAGGCCATCCTATCGAGTGGCAAGGCAGTGGGCGTGGACGGCATTCCCCTTAAGATCTGGAAGAACGGAGGACCAGCATTGCATTCCAAGCTTCACGACCTCTTTCTGTAATGCTGGAAGCAAGGCAAGTTACCATAAAACCGACGCAACAGAGTCATCATCACCCTGTTCAAGAACAAGGGAGAAAAGTGTGACTGCTCAAATTTCAGGGGTCGCCTTTATACTCTCCATCGCAAACAAGATCCTCGCGCGTGTTCTCCTGAACAGACTCATCCCAACAATTTCCGAAGACCACCTACCCGAGAGGCAGTACGGCTTTCGTACCAACAGGGGCACGACTGACATGGTCTTTGTCCTCAGGCAGCTGCAGGAAAAGTGTCTATGCTACCTTCGTCGACCTTACCGACGCGTTTGACACAGTGAGCAGGACAGGCTTGTGACATATACTGAAGCGGCTTGGATGCCCCCTAGTTCCTGGTCAGTGTGATACAGCTGCATGAGGATCAAATAGGACAAAGTCAAGGGCGACCTGTCGGAACCCTTTTCCATCATCAAGAACAGCTAGGGCTGCGATTTGGCCTGACACTTTTCAGCATCTTCTTCAGCTCGATGCTCAAGCAAGCCACTTAGGACCTTGCCGATAAGGGCGGCGTGTACATCATGAGGTGTAGCCTGGACGGCAACCTCTTCAACCTCAGACACCTGCAGTCCCACACTATTTACCAAGACCTTCAAACAGCTGATCCTGAACAGGGTGTTTTCGGACTCGTTGCCCACTCGGAGACAGCCCTGATGCAGCACATCACGTCTTGCTTCGCCCAGATTACCAAGCTCTTCAGGCTTGAGGTTAGCATAAGGACGACGGAGGTTCTCCACTAACCTGCTCCCGGGAAGTCTACACCCCCACCCCCATATCGGCAACACAGAACAATAAATCAGTGCAGCAGTTCGCTTACCTCGGCTGCATCATTTCTGCTGATGCTCGCATAAACAAGGAGGTCGACAACAGCCTAGCACAACCAAACAACGCCTTCGGAAGACTCTACAAGTGGATGTGGAACAACAAACACCTTAAGACCAACACTAGGATAAATATCTACAAAGCAGTCGTGCTTATACAGCCCCAGTTAAGTAGCCTGGGTTCCCGTCACGGCCAGCAAGGCTGTCTCATCCTTTGATGACGCCCGCAAAACAAAACTAATGGGAGACTTTTGGAGGGTCGGACTTGAGTCAACAGCGCACACGCAAACCATGCTTGCGCAACTGTGAGCATGCGCACGTTGTATTGCATGTGCGTGCGCGTGCGCTGTTGACTCAAGACCGACTCTTCAAAAGTCTCCCATTGTAAAAAGACGAAGGCGGAAAAGCAGTGTGGCTAAGCCTCCAGACCGTAGACAGGCATTCATCTGCCGTCACTTCAGCTAGGTCAGGCGTGCCCGTATTGGTCTTGTGAGCCATGAAAGGGCATCAGTGGCGTGGACAGGTCCTTAGACCTGGGGGATCATGTAGCTGTGCCGTGCGTTTATATACGTTTGTGCACATATGCATATACAAAATGAAATTCGGGCCAGTGTCCCCCACCCCGCCTGTGGTCTACGCCCCTGGAGGCAATGCAGGGGTCACAGACGTGGACAACCTTCATAGTAATTTCTTAGTTCGCGAAGTAAAGCCATACATGTTGTTTCACTCTATGGTATGCATTCTCAATCTTAATTGGTAAGAATGATGAACAGGTATATAAAATATAGCATAACATATTGCACTAT
The DNA here is from genome assembly GCA_963971285.1 of Astropecten irregularis. Lineage (NCBI taxonomy): Eukaryota > Metazoa > Echinodermata > Asteroidea > Paxillosida > Astropectinidae > Astropecten > Astropecten irregularis. The sequence continues at coordinate 3,135,724 of OZ020251.1, read as the reverse complement.
TCCATTCGAACTGGGGCCAATAGCACGGCTCTGCTTAGCAAAAGATTTTGCTAACCGCGAAATTTATGTCTTATAAACACAGGATTAACAACCAAATTTTCATGTGTTGTGTACGTATCACAAGTGATTGTTTTTTGGCTGTTGTTCGGTGACCATGATATCAAATGGATTTTTTTTAAATGGTGGTTTGTTTTATTGAGCAAGACATTTTGTAACTCAATATTAAACATACTCCAAAAAGACTAAGGGAAGCCATTTTTGAAGACATTTTGTGCTAAGCAGTTTATTTGTGCTGAACAGTTCCATAAAATTGACCCTAGAGCTTGCTTTAGACCTCCAGTTGTAAGTATCATACTAATAACGGTACAGAGAATAGTTAACAATCTTCGATTTTCTAACAAGGCAAACATATTGATATCAGTGTAAGGACAAAGCAGCGAGAGAAATAACAATCAATGATAATTAGTATCCATGCACGTCCTCAGCTCGTCATGGAATATACAGGAGGTACACGGTGTGAGTGTGAGATCAAATGCAATTCAAGAAGAATTCGAAGATTTAATCAGACGATTTCCTGTCTTGTCATACATTGCCATACAATTCATTAACAAATCGTACTCATAGGACCAGGGTCTTTAGGGCACCATTGCGTTGAAATTAATGAAAATGCAAAAACCTCAAATTCGTAACCCCTCCACTCAAACGATTCCATTCTGATTAAGGCCGCTTATAAACGGTGGAAGCGCTGTTTATATTTTTACATTATCTGACTCGCTTTTGTTTTAATTGCTCCGATCAATGGAAGGACAATTGTGCCGGTACTCCAGAAAAACAATCAATGGTTAATATACGTCAAACGGGCAATTTGGAAGACGAGGCAATCAATTCACGTTTTTAGTGGAAAAGAAAAACAGCGGGCTCGGTACCGGTATGGGGACGTAAAATGTTGTCCATGCTTGTTACTGCGTGTGAGTGACCAATCAGAAGAGGCTTCCTCATAGGTAACTCATCACCGTCCAATCCCGTGTCAGAAACGAGATCGGCTGTTATCTTAACAGTGACACCCCGGTCCTTCGCTTGGTCAGTTTACGTATAGTGTCTGGTGAGATGAGGTTCGTTTTTGTACGACAATAAGATAGGGGTCCACTTTGCACGAATATTGCAAAGACAGGCCAAAAAACTTGTATAAGAATAATACAATTTGAACACTTTGATTTCAGGCTACGACTCAAGATGTTGTCGTCATTGCTCAAGATCCTTTGCGTTATTCTAGGGATCACGTTGGCGGTTTGTCAGGTGCAGCGACGACAAAATGACTTCATGAAGCGTGACAACAGGAGACTGGATGGGAGTGTTTTTAGCCAGAAATCCGCAGTCACTTCGGCCCTGCGATGCTCGGCACTCTGCTCTCGTAACTCCGAGTGCGCGTCGTTCAACTTCGCTAAGGAGACCGGAGTCTGTGAGTTGAACCGGGAAACTGGCCAGACCGATCCCGGTAAACTGATAAAAGACCCCTCTTTCAAGTACTACGAATTCATGGTGGGTAGTGAAACATTAATTTTGTCTGTTCCTAAAATTATTGTTATTTGCTTTATTTCAATGGGTATGTCCTTGTGCTTTTTCACAAACTTTTCGAAATATGTCTGACACAGTCAATATTAATGTGTGATAGACGGATGTTTGAATTAGGTAATTAATACGTGTATCTGCTTACTGTGAAGAAATGTGTCTTGTTTCAGTTCTACACTTTTGTTTTATCCAGCAGTTATCCCCGATGCTGTTTCATGTTTTTAGAATGTCTAATGTAGCATGCATCATGAATGTTCCCTAGCATATTGGAAGTATCGGTACATGTAAGAAAGATTTGAGGCTTTGCATGGTGGCAATTGGTATCTTGATTGTTTTGGGGAAACACCATGTAAGAGTCGTTCGTACTTTCGCACTTCTATTTCGTTCGCACTTCTCGTAAGGTCTCAACGTTTCGACTTGCCTTCTCTAGTTCTCATCAGGAGACCAATCGGTAGATGTGTTTTCCGTGGCTTCCTCCTTACAACACACTAAAAAGGGTAACAGGCAACGTGTGTTACTACAACTACAAGCATAGAGCAAGCTCGGAGTTTGTAGAACCATGGCACCAAGCGGGGATGTCAAATGTTTCAGCCGGTTTGTATCGTCCACTTTTGTTCAGTCACTAAATTTACCATAACCTACCACTCATCAACCTACCTACCTACCAACCACCTACACAGAACCAACCCCAAGAAATAACTACTGAGGAACCAACAACCGAGGAATCTACTACCGAGGAGTCAACTACCGAGGAACCGACTACCGAGGAGCCAACTACCGAGAAACCAACTACCGAGGAACCAACTACCGAGGAACCAACTACCGAGGAACCAACTACCGAGGAATCAACTACCGAGGAGCCAACTACCAAGAAATCGACTACCGAGGAGCCAACTACCGAGGAACCAACTACCGAGGAACCAACTACCGAGGAACCAACTACCGAGGAACCAACTACCGAGGAGCCAACTACCGAGGAACCAACTACCAAGAAACCGACTACCGAGGAACCAACTACCGAGGAACCAACTACCGAGGAACCGACTGCCGAGGAACCAACTACCGGGGAGCCAACTACCGAGGAACCAGCTACCGAGGAACCAACTACCGTGGAACCAACTACCCAGGAACCAACTACCCAGGAACCAACTACCCAGGAACCAACTACCCAGGAACCGACTACCGAGGAACCAACTACAGAGGAACCAACTACAGAGGAACCAACTACCGAAGAACCAACTACCGAGGAACCATCTACCGAGGACCAAACTACCGAGGAGCCAACTACCGAGGAACCGACTACCGACAAACCAAGCACTGAGAATCCAAGTAATTATTTTACCTCAATAGTTGTTAATTATTATTTGAATAAATTTATAATAATTTGGACAACTATGACAAGCGTATGAAGATTTATTGCATCACAAAAAATCAATAAAACAAAATCCATCTTGCTTTACCAAAGGAATATATCGTCATACGAATTGATGCAAAATTGATTGATATTCGCTTTAAATTGCATCATCCAACAGGTGGGTGTGGCCTGGGCATGGAGAGTGGCGCCATCCCTGATAGTAGTATCACTTCTTTTGACAATAAAGGCGGAAACCTAGCCTCTGGAGCTCGTCTGAACGCCAACACTTTCTGGGAGGCAGATAGGTAAGTAACCACCAGTTTAAGTTTTGATAGGCAAGGTACTATCATACTTTGGTAAGAAACCAAAACAGAAATGTTCACAGATTTACGTAAAACTTACGCCTCAAATTGTGTATTTATCCAGAAATTAGTAAAACAACGACTAAATCTTTTTGATATTTTAAAAGATCAAAAATAAAAGAAAAAAGACTTAAGAAATACACTGGCCGTTTTCATTGTTTTCTCTAAAAGTGGGCCCCGTGTGGGACTGAAATTTTCACAGATGACTGTTACTGTATCTTTCTTGATATTTTTACCCATGAATCTGTATTTCTTTGACAAAAACCGAAGTATGATACTACCTTTAAGCAATGGATGCCGAACAATCGGGTGGTAGACCCCACAGGTTCCCTTATTGATTCGCAATGCTTAAAACTGTTATTATCTCAAAACTGATATTGGCTTAGGTATAATTATTATTCAACGCGTATAAGGCACCGATGCATCTGCTAGGGGAATTTCTCAAAGTTGCGGTAAGACCTTAGCAGAGACTTAAAGGAAACAAGCTGCTTGAACTGGGCGTATCGCATTTTATTTCATAAATAAATTCATTTACATGTTTTAAATGTGAATTAAAAGCCAAACTGGTGCAAGTGAACTTTTTAATTGATTTTTTGCCGCCCAAAAATTGCCTCCCCCTTTTGGGAATTAGCCGCGACTCAAATTGAGGGCGCTGTTCGTGACGCAGATCGAGGCGCGGAAATTTATCGAAGGTCTAGAAAACATATTAACTTGCACGGTCACAGACCCCCGGCAAGCTACTGTTGTGATCCGTCTCGCACACAGACCAACATAAAACCGTCAGTCAGCACTACGACACGCGGTGTGTGTAAAATCTTTGAAGCCTTTTTTCTCGAAAAGAATTTTTGATGAACGATTTTAGGCTTCGTGGACATGCATGTATACAATGTGACCGGCCGATGAATGGGGCGCCGGCTCGCGCGCCCGCGGCTGTAGCTGCCTCGACTTACGTCACACATTTGGGAAGATTTATGTTAATGAGGGTCCCACTCAAGGGGCGTAGTACGTAGCTTGGACAAACATTTTCAACATTTTTTTCTCATATTTAATCCAGGAAATAATTAGCTCGAGGCACAAAATATCATAGCAGATATATTACTTTATTGTTTTAAGCAGGAATAATGCAATTTAAATCCTATATCGTGTTCCCTTAAAGGAATATACTGCGAAACACATAGAGCTAAATACATACTACGGTTATGATGTTGACAAGGGCGTTGGTATTTTCCAGAATTTTAACTTTCAATTTGCCTCCATGGCAAGCAACTCAGGCTGCTTTGAGAGTGAGATTGTGTGACGAGGCCACAATCCGAAATATGAAATCCAGATTGGAAAACGGCATCTATTGCAATTTATTATATGCCTATATAGAGCTGAGTTAGCAGGGATGTAGTGTGGATGCATCATATTAACAGCGAACAGCTGCCAAAGCTACGATCTAAGGAGGCTCTTCGGTCTTCTCTTCCTGTGTGCTATCTTGAGAATTTGAAAGGAATAATCTTGAATCGTATAGACCCCCCCCCCTTTTTTTTTAATACTCGCATGTGGTGCTACATAATGGCTATACATCTGATCCGGGCATCTTTTTTATTTTTAATTTGCAATTATATTTTGTAGATCAGAAGATTCTTGGATTGAGGTGGATCTGGATGATGGTACAACGGTGGCTGGTGTCATCACACAAGGTGATGGAGATGGCAATTGGGTAAAGGTGTACACGGTGCTGTATCGGCAAACCACATCAGGCGCCTTTCAAAAGGTGTTGGATGCCACAGGAAGCCTGGTATGCACCAATTCACTCTTTATAATTAATTTAAGGAGTTTCAAGTTACTGACACAATGCAGTGAAATGTTTACTTTGCATCACGTGAGTAAGTCTTTTCGTGAAAAGATGCCATTCTGAAGTAGTATAAACCGGCGATAATTATTTGCTCAAAGTTTCGACCCAAATTCTCTGAATGTCTCTAGGGGGCTCTAAAACTGTATATGAATGTATTCGATGGAATTTGATTATTCACATTTGAGGTCTTGCGCTATGTGTGCTGAGAATTTCTTGTCTGCGTGCGTAATGTGTGCAAATTGATTATCCTAGCCAACATGAACATCACAATCATTGAATTACTCATTGTTTTTGTAAATCTTTCACATTAAATTTTTGCCCAATATTCAATAATTAGTGTTGTTGTTATACATTGGAATTCCAGGCGTTTATTGGCAACACCGATGCTACCACTGCCGTCACCAATATGCTTTATGAGACCATCGTGGCGACTGTAGTGACGATTTTTCCACAAGAGTGGCAAAGCGGCGCCAGGATGCGTCTTGAGTTGCTTGGGATTGGCTGCTAACTCGTAGCTAACTCATCTTCCTCATGGAAGTGGTTTGCCATAGACCGTCGCTACCCCAATTTAAAAAAATCACATATTGTGCGACGTAAGCTACAACATGGTATAAGAAAAAACAATATTCAAGAAATCGGGCCAGACATGGGAAAAGATAAAGGTTAGTTAAAGGTAGTATCATACTTTGGTAAGAGACTAAAACAGAAATGTTCACAGATTTACGTATAACTTTCAGGGTAGAAGATGATGCTGGTAGAAACCTACCGTTAAATTTTGTGTCCGTCTGAAATGGTATATTTATCAAGAAAATAGTAAAACAACGACCGAAAATCTTTTTGATATTTTAAAGATCAAAAATAAAAGAGGAAAGACTTAATAAATACTGTGGCTGTTTTCCACGGTTTTCTCAAAAAGCGGACACCGTGTGGGACTGAAATTTTCACAGAATGACTGCTACTGTATCTTCCTTGATATTTTTGCACATGAATCTGTATTTTTTTGATAAAAATCAAAGTATGATATTACCTTTAAGTAGACTGGAAATGGTATGTTGTTTAGCAGTTGGTAATGGTCAGTAGGCCGAGTCGGTGTATATGCATGCAATCGTTTATTTGCCCTGCTATATGTGATCGATGCTTAGTATTCAAGGAACGTGTACTGATATAGTGACGACTCGGAACACGGTATACCTAATGAAGCTCAGGCTAGGATGAAATAAGTGTACCAAGAACTAATCGGTACGGAGCTCCACGAGTGCCATTCCACTTATCCAGATAACCACAATTTATCTCGCCAAGTCGACTTGTTAAGCCCTAAAAGTCGACTTATCGAGATAATTTATTCATACAAGGTGACTAGTGAAAACTAAGAAGTCAAAATATCCTTATAATTTACCTCGCCAAGACGACTCACTCAAATTAAAGAAGGAAGTCGATTTGTCCAGATGGCTTACCTTGCAGAGACGACTTACTAAAACCAGGTTTTTTCATCAGGATAAGACGACTTATCGTTTTTGCTATAAGTCAAATATAATCTTGTTGAGATAATTATTGCGACAAGACGACTTTTGCCACTCCAAAAGTTGACAAGGCGAGATATTTAATGTGGTTATCTCCATGGATAAGTGGAATGTCACTAATGGAGCTCAGTAAATCGGCTTGTATAGATGCTTGTGATGATACATTTCAATAATTGTCGTTATGTCACGCTAGCTCAGAATAGCTTTTTATGAATAGCCTAATTCGTTTAAGTATTTGCTAGTAAAGGTTCAATACAGCCGGAAAAATATGAATGTTATAATCATTTAGCTTTGCGGTGCAGTTGAGAAAATAAACTCATTAATCAGTATTTTGTTAATAATTATTTCGTAAAGTACATATAACCGAGTTATTTTAAAGTGTGCATATTGAAAAGATAATTATGTTAATGTTAGTGATTATACATTAGACCGTGATTGAAGTAATTAGCAGTCGCTTTGTCTGATGTATCCTAATTATACATAAGGTAAAAAGAAGCTGTCTTTAAATTTAAAAAATCAAAGAAAAGAAAGAAGCTAAAATTATGGTAAAAGGTAAAACTTAAACGGTACAAACAAATTAATATTTTCAAATTGAAGGAGAATTTAAACGTTTTTCGTCCCTTTAGATCTTCACTCCTCTTAGTTATTAGTTAAGGGATTCAGAATCTGTCAAAATATGTATATCAAACGCGTGCATATTATAACTTTGGCCCTTTGTATTGTTTGTTTTGCTGATTATAATTCTATAAATCTGCATCATTCAACAAGTGTTGTATCAAATCAAATTGCTGCATTTCACTTTCAATTCAAATGATTTTAATGTACATGTATAAACAGTTTTAGTAGGCCTATACTGAAAGAAGAATAAAATAATACTGAGGAAAATTAGATTACTCAAATCATAAACATGTCTCTGTGGATCATTCATTCATGGGCCGTGGAACCGTAGCAATAATTGTGTAATTTACAAACTTTAAGAAACAAAACAACTTTCAAATTTCATTTAGATTTCTTGGAAATGCTGGAATGTCTTTGCTCATATGGAAAGACATATGTGTTACCCAGAAACAGGCGCGGTTCTAGAGTCAAAATGTTTGGGGGGCTAGAAGAGCCATTATTTTTTTTGGGGGGGGGGGGGGGCTAGAAGACACAATATTTTGGGTTCTTCTAACACTCGCTTCTGCTTTGTCTTATTAGGGGTAGAAAAACATGCACATTATAGCCCACACAACGCGTTTTTATGTAATTGGCGCTTAATAACTGAAAAAATCCAGTATTTTCAAGAATTTTTTTTTTTCACTTGCATTTTTTTGGGGGGGCTAGACAAAATTTTGGGGGGGCTACAGCCCCCCCTAGCCCCCCCGTAGAACCGCGCCTGCCCAGAAAGTTTAAAAGCACAACAGGCTGAGAAACTAATCGCTAACAGGTTGTGCCAGCTGTGCTAAGCGTGCGTAAATGTTTGTACCATTGCCTAGACCATAATTTACTTTTAAAAAAATTGATTAAACCTGATTTAAATATTTGGGAAAATATATCATTTTCAACCGACCAACCGATATTGTTCACAGCTCAGTTATCCGTGTCTAAGTTTTTGTTGGCAGAGCTCTCCGATTAGAGTTGATTGGCGCATTACTGACAATAATAATGGATGTGTCAAGAATTTGGTCACGTCAAGGCAGAGTCAAGACTATGCCGTGTTTTGTTTGTCTTTCGTGTGTTCAGTGCAGTGATAGAGTGGGCGTTTCTGTGTGTGTTTATCAGAATAAATACGTAATGAAATACATGTACAAAAATTGTACATGTAGCTGTTTATTCGCGTTTCGTGGAGGTAGGTGCACAAGGAGAATGATGTTCTGTAGCTTCGTGGTTCACGAGTATTGAATAGGCCCTACTCGCTTACCGTCTGGCTTATTGCTCCATGGTTATTCAACTATTTTGAGCCTCCAGCGCTGCTTGTGCATGTGACTATCATGGCTTCTTTATGCGCACTCTTTGGCAGAAATACCCTCCGTGAGTTCAGTTGTAATACTAGGCCTAGTCAATGGCTGCTACCGTGTAGGCAAATTATTGCAGTGCATTGGTCGCAGGCCTGGCAACGAGTAGCTACAGGTACAGCAGCGACGTGTATCAACCGACCTGGTGCGCGGACATACCATGTTATGAGCGGGGATGGCAACAGGTTTACATGCGGTGCCATCGCGAGAATCGACGGCGTACAAGCGACGCGCTTGAGCTCAACAAGCCCTGGTGTCCCTCCTCCTCAAACCGTCGCTCCTGAAGGACCGAGCCCCAAACTGGTGAGCGTCACAAGGGATGACTCTGCAGGATGGTACCGTGTGGAAGTGGACAACGGATTCACTGGGACCTATCCGTACGTGTGGCTGCGGGACAACTGCCGGTGTCGCCAGTGCTACCATCCACCCTCCTGGCAAAGGTCCATGCTGATTGAAGACCTGGACCCCGAAGTGGTACCGTCGTCCGAGGAACTCGTCGACGAAGGCCGTACCCTGAGGATCACCTGGCCCGACCAGCACCGGAGCGACTTCGACGCCGAATGGCTCAACCGTCAGCGATTCTCGGACATGGAGAGGGACGTGGTGAGCCACCCGGAGTTCCAGGTGTGGGGAGCTGAGATGAACGGCGACATACCCACCTTTGACTTCCAGAAGGTTCTGCAAGATGACATAGAGCTGTATAACTGGCTGGATGTCTTGAACACCAAGGGGTTAGCTCTGGTAACAGGTGCACCGACGGAGAATGGAGCTCTTAGGAAACTGGCAGAAAAAGTCGCATACGTTAAGACGACTATTTATGGGTAAGAGGAAACATTTCATCTTTCTTTCCACCACACGTAAAAAAAACTGGTCTCCACAATGTGAGTCCGCCTTATCTCACAACGTTAAGAGAATCATACTGCAAAAGAGTGAAAAATACCACTCGTTCTGAAAATCGAGTTGTCCTTCGATCATATGGCTCGATCTTGAAAAAGAGTGGGCTAGAGTGAAAAATCACTCAAAACGATGCAAACTTCACTCTACAAGATCAAGAGTGACAGATAGCTCGAAAAAGAGTTGTCCTTCATATAAGACTCTTCAAAGAGTGGCTTTTCACTTGCATTAGCATTGAGTATCATAACACAATGGGCATCGGGCCTGGACGTCCTGGAGATCAGACCACTCTGGTTAGCTGGTACCTAGCTTCTATAGTAAGATAACTCACCTCAAATATTATGACTCTCCATCTGTTGGGTCTTGGTACCAGCTAACCAGAGTGCTAATCTCCAGGAATGCCACTATGATTAGATGATGCTGATCTGTCCAATTGTTTCTAATCTGTTCGTGCTAAGATAATTATATTGATCTTGTGTCATTGTTCTTGTTCTGCATGAAGCAAGAACACATCTCTTTGCAGCCGAATTTAGACGAACACTGTTTTTCATACTGTTCTCTCGTCATACTGACAATTAACTTGCAGGGATGAATTCCAAGTCTTCAGCAAACACGATGCTAGCAATTTAGCCTACACGAGCAACTCACTGTGCCTGCACGTTGATCTTCCATTTTACTGCTATGCACCAGGCGTAAGTATTTAAGCCAACCAGACGTAATATTAAAATGATAAAGGAAGGGAAAGTTAAATACTGGTCAGTCGGACCCAGAACATCCTGGAAAGACCCTGATCTTCTGGCTTGAAATGCTGACTATCTTTTAACTTTTGGATACTGCCCATGTTTATCAGTCGGCCAATTATGATCCAGGACAACATTGTGGGCTTTTTGAGGCTGTGTCATTTCGAAGCTTTTCTGAAGGCAATTTTTTTCACTTTCTAACAACAGGTCCAAATGCTGCATTGCATAGAGCAGGCCAATGCCAGCGGCGGTGAGAACCAATTCGTGGACGGACTGAACGTAGCCGAGCAGGTCAGGAGGGAATTCCCCCAGACATATGACCTGCTGAGGTCAGAGGGTGTGGACTTCAGAGATGCCGGTGCCGACTTTCAAGTTTACCACTTGAAGCACAAGAGACCTGTTATCCAGTACGATCTTTAGTTGTTCATGAAATTGCTTAATCTCCTCGAGGCTTATTAAATCTCGCTGCTAGACAGTATATTATATAATTTATTAAGTCGAGCAACTTATTAAGACTTTCATGGGACCCCAGCAACTATGTTATTGTAAGATACATAGAGTAGGCCTAGCTAGCTCTGAAGAATTGGTACAAAGGATTGCAGTGAGTATATATAGGTAGTTTGGGTGACAGCTTCTGTTATTCTGATACTGCCGATCCTCCTGGGAAATATCAGTCTTTTCATCCTGAATATTGGACCACCATCGAGGAAAATGCACCTGAATACGTCCAAAAAGCATGAGTTGATTTCGATTTCAGAATTTCTAAATCAAATTCAACGAGACCTTGTACCATGTCGCTAATACGAAGTATTAATAAACCATAATATTGTTATAGCATTATATATCCCCAGGGTTACTGGTACCTTGCCTGATGATGCCACTTCATTGCATCTGATGAAGTAGGCCTACAGATAGTTGTTGCTACGAAAGCTCACGCACATTTTAAAGTCTAGTTAGTCAATAAAGTGCTACTTGTATTTCTTTATTATTTACCCAGGGTTGTAGGTCTCGATATCTGTGGTCGATTTCACTAAGCACTGCCAATCTTAAATGCTAAGCAAAGTGTGATGTCACAATGCAAATCACCAAAGTGATAATGACAACCCATCTAATTACTGCGGCCCTAATTTGGTGAAATGATGTATCTCCGTTTGGCGTCATTTTAAGAAAAATTCACTGGCTTAAAGCTTCGTGAAGGCCAGCTCGGACCCGATGGTATATTGTTATGCATATCGCATTATCATGACACTTTATACAAACAGTTTCTATGGAGCATGCCTATTGAGTTGGTGTCGGCCGTTTTCAGCCTATCCTGAATTTATATAGACAACGTACACTATTTTGTTTTGGTTATTCTATAGGTACGGCAGAGCTGGATTTTTTCAACGCGTCAACTTCAACCACCACGTGAGGGCCCCCTACATGTCACTTCCAGTCACTAAGGTCACCGACATGTACAGGGCTTTAAAGGTGTTTGAGAAAGTGATGTATCGGGAGGAGAACCTTGTTCAGCACCGACTTTCTGCCGGTGAGTAAAAGCTAAGGGAAAGAAGGTAAGAATTGTGATGCTTAGGCCTATGCAATCGAGTAATGAACTCAACATTGTCGAAAGCCAAAAGTGATAGGCCCATGCGATCAGCAAATGAGCCCACTATGCCAGTCCTGCACATGTGATGAAAAAAAGTTCATGAAAAGATTCAATTAGGCCCGAACTTGCTTTGCGTTTACCATGAATTTCCAGGCTAAACCAATCCGAACAGGTTTTAACCAACTTGCCAGAACATGGAGGGATGATTATTAGTTGAGAGTCATGAACGAATGTTGAATGATAATGATAAAACTGATAAAAGGGGCAGACACGAATATTACTGCCTATAGAAGAATATTGATTCGGGTAAATAGGCTGGTGTGGTTGTTTACATAAGCCTGAAGTGTTTTCATTTTTATCATACCGACCGACAAGCAACAACCTTTGACGTACATATTTCCCGGCATGTGTTTCACCGTGAACGGAGCCGTACGTGACCATCGCCAGGCTCTCCGTGCATGACGTCACCGCCACTCACCGGTGGTGAAAATTATCTGCGATAGAGCATCACTAGGGCTGCATCCGAATTAGTTGTCTAGGGCTAGGTCTAGGTCTTCGCTCCCGTTGGAAATACAGGGGTACACCAAGACAATATTAGACCTAGCCGTGGCTCTGGAAGCCCGTTTCGGACACAGCATATCTATACGTCTAGTGATGCTAATACCAGGCAGAAAGGCACTGGACTTGGGCTCATGGCTCGAATCTAGGCATATACCACTGACAAGACCCTTTCTTTCCATTTTCAATCAATATCAGGAGAGATCGCAACATTTAGCAATGGACGCGTCCTGCATGGCCGCAGTAAGTACATCATCACAGGCGAGGGCAACCGCCATCTTGAAGGCGCCTATTTCGACTGGGACGAGGCTCACTCGCGCATGCGCATTCTCCGCGAGAATCACCTGGGAGATCGGCGTCTGTAGACGCCATGTTTGATGTACACACGAGTATGCTTCCAGCGCCAGCTTCATTAGCCAAATGGTGCGATTACAAGATTTTGTTTGTGGATATTAAGCACATTTATTGTTAATTTTTTTGCAAAATTCTGATAAGAAATTAAAGCTACCTCATCAAATGGGCAACTTAACTAAATCAAACCAATTTGCCAGAAGGGGGCCTGGCCGGAAATCGGGCAATGCATACTGTCAACTTTAATCCTCCCACATGCCAAATTGTTTATGCCGGTGGAATTGCAGCCTTGCACCTAGCGGAGGATGACGCAGTAATGTTGACTGGCTAACTGATATTTCCAAGAGGTCACCATAGCATACGCCATCATCATCATCATCACCACATTGTTTATAAACTTATAATTAAAATGAACAACATTCATAATGATCTTCATCGAATTTCAGGGACATGTACAAAAAGGGTATATATCTGAAATACGCGCCGAATATTAAGTTAAGAGAGCCTGACGTTTTGATCCTATATAGCAGGACCTTATTACTTGTATTCATTTTAATTAAGCAAAGGCATAGGCCAGAGTACCGTGCAGTCAAATCTGCATTATGTCTACTTGCCCACTGCCGGCGATATTAATTATGCTATGACCTGAGCCTATACTTTTTGTTCAATTTTTTTTCATGATTGTACTTGATTAATTTTAAGTCATTGGACTTGAACAAATACAAAATTGACTGGAGCGGGATTAGTATAAGAGCGCCTGTACTGTATTTCAGTGGTCGCTGGTTCGAATCCCGCTCCACTCAGTTTTTCTTCGTTCACTTTTTAATACATTATTCAGTTGTATGGGATAAATTAAGGTGAAGGATTTTGAAAGTAATAGCGAGAGGCATGGAGCCCTACATGTATAAATATGACATTGCATATAAATTTGCAGTCAAGTTTGTTTTGAAACAGTTATGTGCACGTGAAAGTAACAAAATGAGTGTCAAATCTTGTTTACCCAACTGCGAATTGTTGTGGAAGGTTTAAATTCCAAGGACGACGCTTTAAAGGTGGAAGGTTACTTCGCAATCAGCTAATATATAATAGGCCTATAGCACTTCATCAGAAACTGCAGATCAAAGTCCGATAGGCCTACTGATAACAAAATGTCAATTTCACGATCGCACAGCACAAATCTGGCCCTCTTTTAGGGCAAAGCTATGCAACTACACGCAGAGAAGCCGGCTCTTCCTTCCTCCATGGTGTAAAAATCATCTTAGCGTTTACGAAACGGAGCTCAGGCGCTCTGGCATCAATAATGCTGAAAACATAGGTTTCTGGTTTTTCATTGAAGCTGAAGCTCTGTTTTCCTGTCCAAACTCTTATTATTTTGATAACCGTTATTTCAGAATGGATTCACGAAATGGAGCCGCAGCCTGAGCCTTGGTTATGCACTCTGCGCAGTTACGTCCCACTTATGGCGAGAGTTTTATTCGCAAGAAAAATTAATAATTAGTAAACACAATTCCAAGTTTAATACTTACACAACGTACACGCCATTTAATGCAAACAGTGGGGGCATTTTTATTACATGTAAAAATAGTTGTACAACGAAAGAACACTATACGTCGCACACACAACGGGTGACTTTTGAAGATGTACAATGTACATGTACATGTACAATGGTCATATTTACACACGGGAGATAAAAACGAAAAAGGCAACTACAATCATGTACAAGCTGAATTGTTCAATGAAATGACAAGGCATCAAGTCAGTGGAGGAGATAAACACGTTCAAAGTTTGCAAACAATGATGGCAACTTGTATGTAGCGCCAGGGTCTCTCTGGCGGCGCCTGGAGGTGCAGCAAGGACGGCCATCTTGATTCCAATTTGATGATACCTCCCGCTGTCTCTCAATCTACGGGTCTGTCCTTAGTGCCTTGGTCGCCAGTAATGTTACCAACTTATACTGGTACCCCCTTTAAATGTCAAGAACTCGACTCCACTTTCTCGCGGTCCTGTTATGACTATGGGATAAATTGCCTTTAAAAATGATCAAACAGGAAAATTAGAAAGAGACTTGCAACTTCTTAAGAAAATCCCTTCAAATTGTTTTCATATCTGAAATACTATTTCTCTTTTAGAAAAGAGCAAGTTCAACGGGTTTACACTTCGAAAAGTGCGCATGCGTGATAGTGCTTCGTTTCGAAGTTGCGATCAAAATATAAGATGGCCGCCTAAGTGGAAACCCGTGTAAAGTAAATTTCTTTTTGATTGAGATTGCTATAAAAGTGAGCCTGGACTTTGTCTTTTAGATTGTGTCCACTCATGTCATGTACATAATGATCTTAATGGCGACCATTGTGGTACCCTCTAACAGTATTCAAACAAATGCAAATTATTATGCAGCATAAACCTCATTTATATGAACACTTGATGAAAAACTATTGTAATAAAATTCTGAAATGCAATGACGCGGATCGTTTTAGTTTTGTCACTTTTCTTCTGGCTTGGTGTGCACTCCCCACGAATTTCCCATTAGGGGCCGTCCATAAAGTACGTACGCACGAAGGGGGGAGGGCGGGTTTGCGATTTATTTTTCCCATACCGTTCCGGCAGGCCAATGCGCGGTATTTTTGAACGCTTGAGGGCGCTTCGAATTACTTCCGGGGGTCATTTGACAATGCCTTGTTGTTGTGTACCGCTGTGTCAGAATACAACTCGTACATGTCGTAGTAAAAATATACACTTCTGTCGTATCCCAAAAGACAAAATTGTCCGTAAAGGACCTCTGCTCAATTGACAATGAATTAACCGGACCGTACCCCCGGAAGTAAGGATGCACCACACTAAATAGCTCAAAAATCAATGCGCCGAGCTGATTTTCATAATGTGTGTACCCTCAAATGTTTTTTAAATATGCAATTTGGGGGGTCTTGCAATTAATATATTGTGTAGTTTTGACTGGTCATGACAACCTGGGGGTTCAGTGCTTCAGCCTGTTGTGGAGACTTGAGATATTTTGGTTTAAAATCCGGTCCTACATTGTCTTGAACGTGGAGGGTTGCTTCATGAAAACTCGTAGCAAGTCGGTTGCGGAATAAGGACATTTCGGGGGTGTTTTTTTCTTGGGGCAATTAGCAAAAAATCCAATCGGTTACCCATCCTAAAATTGAAAAGAATTGGGTAGATGAGAGTTCACTCTATCATTTACACTATTGCACCAACAACTGAGAAACTTCTGGATTGGGTTTTTTGAACTGTGAAGTTGAGGGATTTTACACTAAGGACAATGTGAGTTTATTTAGTGTGGTGCACCCTATAGGTCACAAGATGGCGGCGCATCGGTAGCCATTTTGTGATAGTGCCACCACTTTGTTGTGAGAGACGAGAACGAATAGAAGCTGTATAAGACCAAGTTTCTCATCAGATTTTGTTAATTTTTTCCTGAAAACATCATTCCTAATACGCATAAAACCTTGTATTACGCAACTAACATTGTCTTTTCTACACCCTACGAGTTTTGTTTAGCAACTTTAGACAAAGGTGGCCCAACTTTTAACCCAATTAGACCCAAAATTGTAACCCTAGCCGGCCGAAATTCCAACCCAATCCCCTAAATTGTAACCCTAGCCTAGTACCCCAAATTCAATCCTATCACCAGTTTTAAACCCTAAATCGCTCTGATTCCAACCCTAACCCAAGCCAGGCCCCATAACCTAGACCCAACCCCAGCAAGCCCCGCCCACATACTGACAACCATAATCGCCTATTTTTTCACTTTTCAGAGGGGAAATGATATTCTCAAGGACAGTGAAATTTGGTGAAATGTAATATGCATTGATAAATCCCATAAAAGTTCATAATTATGTCTCAATTATGGATACTGGGGCAGAAATATTCCACGGAATAGCCGAAACGCCCCCCCCCCCCCCCCCACCAAACAGGCCAACCTTGACCTTACACCACTTTTCCATGTGAAATGACACCCTCGCCTTGATTAATTAAACTATCTGTAATGGCCTGCGCATCATTGCATCCTAAAATAGCCGTAAGATAACTTTGTGAGGAAATAATATGTGGATTCAGAGCCCGACTTTCCATGGGGTGTACACAATATTATAAGGGAGAATGTGTACGTTTGTATGGCCACCACGGGTCAACGACCTAACACATTAAGCCGTGCCGTAGAAAAACGCAATAATATTTTTCAATTTTGTTTTCATATAATATACCCGTAAATAAAGTTGTACACCTAACAGCGCCCTCATGCGTTCAAAAATACCGCGCATAGAGGACGCCCTTTATAGACGACAGATTGCTCATGAATGATGCATGTTAAGTTTTCGCCACGCCCACACGCGCTGTACATAACCAATACGCTGTGACAGAGACAAAAATTAATTAAAGCGAAGTCCAGAGAACTAGAACTGAAGATCGTGTGATGCACACTCGCTGCCTGTCTATATTTAGTGTTGTCTGACAGTGACAGTGTGCTTATGAAGCATGTGCATGGTCAACCATAAAGAAACCCATAATTGCGAGAAGTGCGAACGAAATAGAAGTGCGAAAATACGTACGATTCTTACACGGTGTTTCCGCAAACCAATCCACATGTACCCATTGTTCTTTCTTGACGCAATGTTCCCGGAACCACCGGTAGGTGGCGCTGCACACGACTAGGGCTTTATCGGAACGCTCTTGATTCCTTTCGTAGAAAAAAAAACAGGTAATGACCAAAAATGCCCCAGATATGTATGTTGTAGCAAACATTTTGACATTGTATCGCATGGAACGCCTTAGAATTGTTTCAAGAGGGTTGGAAACGCTGAAAAACATACGAAACAGTATATATCTGAGCCAAAAAGTGAATTTTAGTACTTTATTTAAATGACCTGTGACGTCACAACGAACGTCATCTTCGGCAGGTCTTCGGAAGCAACGTTTTCGGAAGCATTCGGATGCTCGGAAATGTGCAAATGCAAATGGGAAAGAATTCCACTGATCACCATTACGGAAAAAGGATTAAATCCTCCAAGAGTTAACTTATTGGATACACATTATGATAAACCTCAATCTCAGGTGTGGAAAACTTGCGTAGCATATCTGAAAAGTGAGTTTTACAGGGTTCTTTTACCTACAAACTGTACAAAGCCAGTTTGCTCAAAACGCCCTCTGTTGGTTCTATAGAGTTGTGCACAAATTATGGTCATCAGTGGAATTCTTTCCGATAGGTGCACTATTAGACTAAACAACGGTGCCACATACATGATCCAATTCCTATTATAAAATGTCACATTTTCTGATAGGAAATTGGGGCGCAACCTCAAGTTAAAAAAAAGTGTGATCCTTAACTTAAGAGCCCTGTTAAAAATAGGGTTGTGAGAAAATGCATTATTTAAAAACACAGAAAATTAATTAAATTTAACAGGATTTTTTTTTATATGAAACTGGTATATTCTGTTCATCAATATACCATCAAGGTCCAAATAATGGAGAGCTGCGTTGCCAATTTGAACTTGCAAATATCGGGAAATTTCGGGTCATTAATTTACACCGTACAGTAAATACGCATGCATCTGGTGCAGAATTCTGATGTTCACATTGCCCTTATAGGTACACTCTCCAGGGGAGTGTACCTATAAGGGCATCCCAATACTGCCACGACACTTCCCCATATACTCCTCTCGAGAGGTTGTTCCTTTGCTCTCATACTTGCTTCACTTGTGAGTGATGACATACATAATTATGTCAATGAAGCAATCGCCATTGCGAGGGGAGTATACTTCCTGCTGGAGCATACATGTACTCCTCCACAAATGCTTCACGTTTGGACCCTCATTGATAAAAAAAAATAATTATCTTAAATACTGTGTATACTTCGGAGGTCAACAGACTTTTCCCAAATATAAACGTTACTCTTATGTCAGGCCACTCCACACACGGTCCATGGTGTCATTGTCTTTTATTGGTCACTGGCGGGGAGGGATATCTTATCCACATTCTTACCATCCTGCTTATCCTTCACCACAAGAACACCATGTAAACGTTTGTTTTAAGCACAATTCCAACACGTACAAAAAAAACCAAGGGCCCTAGGAAGTTATTTAGAATGTTCATTATTGTTGAGAGATCCACGCATAATAGGATTTGCACATGTCTATACCCATCATGCTTCCAACACACCCCCCCCCCCCCCCTTCCAGGATGCGCCACAACATCTATAAAATGTACAGGTAGCCCCTTTCATCTGGCCAGACGCAACACATAGCATCTATCTCTAGTTCCGAAAAACTCTGGATATAGATGCTTCACATGCATTATTCATAGAATATTCCGTCTATACATGGCGCCCTCTATTGGTCTTCCGGAACCGCATGGGAAAAAAATCGCGGGCGGGGCGTTACCGATGCGTACGCCATGCGTACAGGGGGTGGGGGGGGGGGGGGTTCAGGCCAAACGCAAACGAAAAATTTGCATAAACATTTCGCGCGAAAAGAGATGGGGGAAAACGAGAAAAAAACACCGGGATTGTTTTGTTTTTTCCTTTTTTTCTTATTCAACATAATAAAAAATGGTAAATTACGTCTGTAAATGTATAAAAACGGTTACACTTTAGTCATTCATGTCAGAATTTGAAAGTGACGTCCCAATAACGGTACTGGCCCGGATTACTGTGACATTTTAATGATGCTAAAGCCAGGGACCACGAGAAGTGAAAAATATCGTGGCCCTGAAGGGACATTTTTTTCACGACTTGTCGTGAAATTTTTTGCGACTAGTCGTCGATTTTTTTAGACTAGTCGTGAATTTTTTTGCGACTAGTCGTGAATTTTTTGCGACCAGTCGTGAATTTTTTGGCGACTAGTCGTGAAATTTTTGCGACTTGTCGCGAATTTTTTTTTAGTTTGCTGGGTGGTCGGGGACTGGTTTTCTGAAAATCTCAGGGCCAATCACCGAAGTGTAAATAGGCCGTCGGTGGGGCCAACTAGTGTGTAAAGGGGAGCAAAATCATGTGGCATGTGGAAAGCAAAAAAAGAGAGACGGGTCCCATTCGTCTATAAACCACAAAACAAACAAATTGATGGATAAATATATAGGGAGACATCTTACTTTATTTATTTGTAACACAGAAAATTTGAAGAACCGGAATGCGCTCCAAAGTTTTTTCAGAAGCTTTTATCCGTGTGGTGTAAACCAAGCTCAAGAAATAAACTTTAAGAGGCATCATAATTCTAGTTCTATTTGAAAATGGTTAACGGCGGTGGGAGTAAGGGTGGGATGGGGTGGAAAAAACGAAAGGGACAAAGGGAGGAATGAAGGAAGGGGGAGGAGAAGACAGGTATAGGACGAAGGGAAGGGGAGATAATGCGGGGAGGGGAGGGACAAGGAGGGGAGAAGTAGAAGTAAGGGTGGGGTGGGTGGGTGGTTTAGGTTATAGGAGAAAAGGAACGAGGAAAGAGAAAGGGTTGAAACAAGAAAACAAGGGAAAGAAAGGAAAGACAGGGATAGGAAGGAAGGATGGAGTCCTGAAATATGTGATATCACTTTGTTCAAATATGAAAAAGATATAATACTCCCAAACAACCCCGAAATAGTGGCTTATGAGATATAGGGATGACGTATTGATAATTTTTAATGGCACCAGGACCAAGGCTGGGAAATTCATCACAATGATTAAAAATCTGCATCCAACCTTGAAATTCACCTCAGAAATCGTTCCACCCCACCCTACCCTTACTCCCACCGCCGTTAACCATTTTCAAATAGAACTAGAATTATGATGCCTCTTAAAGTTTTTTTCTTGAGCTTGGTTTACACCACACGGATAAAAGCTTCTGAAAAACTTTGGAGCGCATTCCGGTTCTTCTAATTTTCTGTGTTACAAATAAATAAAGTAAGATGTCTCCCTATATACTTATCCATCAATTTGTTTGTTTTGTGGTTTATAGACGAATGGGACCCGTCTCTCCTTTTTTTGCTTTCCACATGCCACATGTATGATTTTGCTCCCCCTTTACACACATCTGAACTTACTCCAGATTGATAATGTATGTTTAGCGTCAGATCATGTTATTGTAGCCCTTTTCCTTCCTCCATGGTTCAACCTACTAGTATCGGTATCACAATTAAAATGGTCGGAGCATAGTAGTTGAAAGCTCATGGAGGTACATGTATTTTATACCTGTATGGTTGGAGCACGGAGCATTAACGAATATATTGAAGAATACCGGTAGGCGCCAAAAGGGAAACATTAGCTAGAACTTTTAAAGAAGGAATGGCGAACATTTCAGTGCCTGACACAGGTGGGCCAAGTGGGTAAAGACCTTATTCACTGTGCATCCATCTTGCATTCCAAGCAATGCAATCAAACCGAGGCTTGAATTGTAGTCTGGTACCGTTTCCTCTTTAGAATTGGTGTTATCTTTTTCAACGGGTATACAAGGAAGGTGACAAGATGGATGCACCGTGAATAAGGCATATTAGGCAGAAGGGATAAGGTGGGCTGTACAATTGGCAGACAATGAATACATTAACGGATTATTACATGTACAGTCAAACCCCATCAATAAGAGATTCTTATGACTTTGCAGGAACCCTGTATTATCAGGAATGAAATAAAGAGCAAAAATGCAATTTTTCAGATTTTCATCAGAAATCAGGTTTTTTTCCTGAATTGTTCACCCTAATTCAGCTTTGTTTTCCCCTTCCAATGTTTTATTTTCAAGTCTCATTTGATGACATTCACTTAAATTGGATCATACATAGTCATTTTCCAAAAATTTGGCATCGTCCAGTTGCATCTCGGTTTTTTTGTTATAACCCAAATGTTGTATTAACCCTAACCCACATGCATGCCACAGTTAACCACACATGGTTTTCCAGTGGCAAGTGTGGTTACTGAATACCACAATACACCACATGATTTTCTTTGTAATGTGTGGGTTATGAGGCAGTCCCTGTGTGAAGACTGTGGTAATTGTGTGGCAAGCAACTCTTGCCTTTTGTGGTAAATGTAGAAGGTTAGGGTTCAGAATACTCTTATTAATTTGGTTCAACTGTACACTGATAAACAGATAAACAGTACAAATGTTTCCCTGCTGTATATAATTTGTCTTAGTTCAAGTGCAATGTGAATAGGCTTCTGTTATCCTAATTCTGTGCGCTTTCTTTTCCTTTCTCTTTCTTTTTTAGCCCTCACCTCGAGTGGCCTTTGTGTCTTGTGTTGGGCGACTTCCATAAAAAAAAATACAAACAAGGCTTGGAGTTGGGAGGGCCTCCCCTTTCCATCCTAGCAGGATGTTTCTCAAAGGCTAAGCCTTCTATTTGTTCCTGGGAACCACAAGCAATGTAGCCTTGACCAAGGCTATGAAGCTGTTCCCGGCGAGCGATCAGTACGGGACTACGGGGCACCCGGCCCCGCGGTACGTACCGAGCTATCTGAGATGTACGGATGTACCATGCATGCACCCACACGACACGCATACGTACAGTAACCGCCGGCCCCGGTTCAGCCAGGATCATAGCCTTGACGCAAGCGCGAGTTGATTATTATGATAATTATAGCCGCTATGGTAAACAGTCTTCTCTCATTGGAAAACGACTGTCGAGAAAAATGAATATTTATAAGTACTGCACAATCTTACGGCGCTGAGATTTCCGGAATCTGGTCGGCAAATTTACCAAATCATCGTGTCCTTCAAGAAAGTACTGGAGGGCAGTCCGCTACTCAGGTGGAAAATCCTCAATTTGTAACTTATCAACGCCAGAGTTGAGACTTACATTTACTTCTTGGATAACGAACGAGTCGAGTCCGCGACACCGCCATTGTTTTGTATACGCTACAATACACGGGTTTACACTTCCAAAAGTGCGCATGCGTGATAGTGCCTCGTTTCGAAGTCGCGATAAAAACCGCAGAAGTGTAAACACGTGTATTGTCTTCGACAATGGACGGGCTTACACTTCGAAAAGTGCGCATGCGTAGAAGTGCCTCGTTTTGAAGTTGCGATAAAATCCAAGATGGCCTCCGAAGTGTAAACCCATGTATATAGGCCTACATGTACTGACATGCCGTACCATCGTCATGTGTTACACGTAGGCCTACACACAGTGAAAAACTCATGAATATGCATATCCGGTCAAAGGTCACGGAGTTTGATTGGATACCGTTTTATATATGCACATACAAAATCTTCGGCCAATATTGGCCGAAAATGTAAAGAAACACATAAGAAAAGACTGACGGTTGCGTCAAGGCTATGATCCAGCCTCAACTGGGTGCGGATACTGTACGTATGCGTTTACCTATGCACGGTACGTATCCGTGCAGCTAGCTGCATGGCTCGGTACGCGGTACGTACGTACGTACGGGGACAGTACGGCCGGCCGGGTGCCCCTGATCGCTCACCGGGAACAGCTTCATACTAGCCTTGGTCAAGGCTACAAGCAATGAAGCTCAGGCAATGCACAGAAGCCAACTAAAGAGACATAGCCGTATCAATTGTTTCAGGTAATGGCTACGGATTATGGCTGCAAATAAGGGTTTAGGATTAATGCAAAGATCTTTCTCCATACCTGCGGCTGCGACTTCGGCTACGGCTACGGCTACGGCATGGGCTACAATATCGCCTGCTAGAGTACGAATTGTAACGCTCCCTTGATAATGTAACCACGAGTATTGAATAGGATCGTACTCGCGCTCGCATACGCTTACATTACCGTCAGGCTTATTCCTCCATGATTATATTGATATCACAATTTTGAGCTCCAAACTGCTTGTGCGTGACTATTATGGCTTCTTTATGCGCACTCTTCGGCAGAAATGCCCTCCGTGAGTTTAGTCGTAACACTAGTCAATGGCTGCCACCGTGTAAGCTAATTATTGCAGTGCATCGGTCGCAGGCCTGGCAACGAGTAGCAACAGATACAGCAGCGACGTGTATCAACCGACCTGGTGCGCGGACATACCATGTTATGAGCGGGGACGGCAACAAGTTTACACGCGGTGTCACTGCGAGAATTGACGGCGTGAAACAAGCGGCGCGCTTGACCTCAACAAGCCCAGGTGTCCCTCCTCCTCAAACCGTCGCGCCTGAAGGACCGAGCCCCCGACTGGTGAGCGTCACAAGGGATGACTCTGCAGGATGGTACCGTGTGGAAGTGGACAACGGATTCACTGGGACTTATCCGTACGTCTGGCTGCGGGACAACTGCCGGTGTCCCCAGTGCTACCATCCACCCTCCTGGCAAAGGTCCATGTTAATAGAAGACCTGGACCCCGAAGTGGTACCGTCGTCCGAGGAACTCGTCGACGAAGGCCGTACCCTGAGGATCACCTGGCCCGACCAGCACCGGAGCGACTTCGACGCCGACTGGCTCAACCGTCAGCGATTCTCGGACATGGAAAGGGACGTGGTGGGCCACCCGGAGCTCCAGGTGTGGGGAGCTGAGATGAACGGCGACATACCCACCTTTGACTTCCAGAAGGTTCTGCAAGATGGCATGGAGCTGTATAACTGGCTGGATGTCTTGAACACCAAGGGGTTGGCTCTGGTATCAGGTGCACCGACTGAGCAAGGAGCTGTCCGGAAACTGGCAGAAAAGGTTGCATATGTCAAGACGACTATTTATGGGTAGGAGCACCGTCTTTCTTTCCACCACACCGTTTCCACCACCAAAGACCGGTCTCTGTGAGTCGATCTAATCCCACAACATTCAGAGATGATAATCATTACAAGTTGAATGATACTAGATCTGATTAATCTATAATCATTTTGTGTTAATCGGCAAATAACCACAAAACGAACAATGATATTTGACTACTGGATGGCTCAGTGGGACAGGTAGAGCGCCTGTACGGTATTCAGGAGGTCGCCGGTTCGAATCCCACTCCAGTCAATTTTTCTTTGTTCACTTTTCAATGACATTTTGTGTTAAGATTGTTCTTGTGTTGGAACCTCGTGAAGTTCTGCGCACAAAGCAAAAACACATCATCTTTGCAGTCGAGTGAAGACGAAATAGCTAGTTTTCATGTTCTCTCGCCATTATGACAATTAACTTGCAGGGATGAAGCTCAAGTCTTCAGCAAAAAAGATGCTAGCAATTTAGCCTACACGAGCAACTCACTGTGCCTGCACGTTGATCTTCCATATTACTGCTATGCACCGGGCGTAAGTATTTAATTTAAGCCAACCAGACGTATGTAAGGAAGGGAAATTTAAATACTGGCCAGTCGGACCCAGAAAATCCTGGCAAGGCTCTAATCTTCAGGCCTGAAAATCTCTTATAACGCTGATGATTGGTAAATGTCACAGAACATCACTCACACTTTGTCTAATCAAATAATGTACATGAAATGATAAACCTGTGAACATTTGAGTTCAATCGGACATCACAAGCCACAAGAAAATAGCAAAAAACCGACTATTTTATTTCTTATAAAACATAAAGAATGTTTTTTATTTTAACCCGAGATCAAAACTGTTTACGGTCTTTGTTTTACTAATTTCTGGAGAGGCCCAAATACACCATTTCAGGTGGAAATATTTTAACAGTATGTTTCTACCAGCACGTCCATCTTCATATCCTGAAAGTATACGTACGTAAATCTGTGAACATTTCTGCTTTGGTATAAAATTGTTTAATACCAATTAATCCTGTACTGTACTTTTAACATTTGGATACTGTCTATGGTTATCAGTCTGCAACTATTCCATCACAAATCACGGGCTCTTTGAGGCTGTGACATTTGGAAGCTTGCATGCAGTGTCTTTCTTTTCACTATCAATTACAGGTCCAGATGCTGCATTGCATAGAGCAGGCCAATGCCAGCGGGGGTGAGAACCAATTCGTCGACGGGCTGAACGTAGCCGAGCAGGTCAGGAGGGAATTCCCCCAGTCATGTGACCTGCTGAGGTCACATGGGGTCGACTTCAGAGATGCTGGTGCCGACTTTCAAGTTTACCACTTGAAGCACAAGAGACCAGTTATCCAGTACGATCTTTACTCATGAAATTGTTGCATCACTTAACGTCCATGCTCTACAGTTCATGTAGTATAGAGCAATTTCACGAGAAACCTAGCTAGCAGACACTTTGTGATTTTAAGATACATATAGAGTAGGCCTATAGCTAGCTCTGAAGAATTGGTAATTAATGGTGATGTTACAAAGGATTGCACAGCTAGTTTGTGTGACAGTACTTCTGATGCGACTGATCTTCCATATCTTTTGACCCTGAATGTTGTACCACCATCGAGGAAACTGCACCCGAGTACTACGTCCAAAAATAATGAGTTGATTTCGATTTCAGAATTTCAGAATTTCTAAATCAAATTCAACAGGAACAATTGTACCATGTCGCTTACAAAGTATTAATACGTTTCTGAGGAGTATGCCTCAAGGTTGCCGTCTTCTTTTGGGCATATCGTGAATTCTGATGGACCATTCTAGACTTGTTTCTGTTTTGGTTAATTGAATATTCTAGGTACGGCAGAGCAGGACATTTTCAATGCGTCAACTTCAACCACCACGTGAGGGCCCCCTACATGTCACTTCCAGTCACTAAGGTCACCGACATGTACAGGGCTTTAAAGGTGTTTGAGAAAGTGATGTATCGGGAGGAGAACCTTGTTCAGCACCGACTTTCTGCTGGTGAGTAAAAGCTGAGGGAAAGAAGGAAAGAATTGTGATGCTTAGGCCTATGCAATCGAGTAATGAACTCAACATTGTCGAAAGCTAAAAGTGCCCATGAGATCAGCAAACGAGCGCACTATGCCTGAGTGCACATTGGGATGAAACAAAGTCCATGAAAAGATACAATTACTGTTTAGGCCTAAACTTGCTTTGCGTTCACTATTATGCATTTCCAGGGTTAACTAGTCCAAACAGGTTTTAACCAACTTGCCATAAAATGAAGGGATAGTTGGGAATCCGATGAACGAATGTACGTGGAATGATAATGAATTATGATAAAAGGGGCAGTCCTGAACATTAATTACTGCCTATCGTTGATTTGGCTATATACTATATAGGCTGGATGGTCGTTTACATAAGCCTGAAGTGTTTCCATTTTTATAACACAATCATGTACCAATCGACAAGCAATTAACCTTTGACCTATATATTTCCCGGCATGATTGTGTTTCACCGTGAACGGAGCCGTACGTGACCTACCATTCGCCAGGCACTCCGTACATGACGTCACCGGTGGTGCAGATTCTCTGTGAACCCCATGTACGAATTCAGAATTTACAATTTACAATCACTATTAAGTCTTTATGATGCTATCGGGCCTTCCCAATTGGGTACCGGCGTGGCGGTCTCAGCTAACACCCCGTCTCAGCTGCCCCCCTTACTAAATATAGTACCAATACGTCATGCTATCTCTGCGCACAGCAGTAAAGTCGTCCGTCTAAGTGGCGTGCTGAGCAGTGGTACTGTGCATTCCATGCTTCACAACACAACAGGGTTTTTCCTTCTTTTGAAGGTCATTGCTTCTGTGATTTATTACACAATACTAAAGGAATGGACACACTACAAAAACACTGAACGGAAGTCAAGGAAAGGGGAGGGGTGAATAAGGGAAGAAACAGAAAGAAGGGGAGAGGAGACAGGGTTGGGGAAAGAAATTGGGGGGGGGGGGGTTAATAGTTCGAGGTCAAAAGGTTGAAGGTCGGCAGATGGAGCAGTGGGTAGACATAAACCCATCATAGGATGTAGGACGACTCGTGCTATTTGCCTTAAATTGGACCTGTAGACCCTTATATAAATTGACGAATATTCGCCAGAGAATGCTCACTCTGCGTACCCAATAGAATACTTCATTAAAGTCATTATTGAATTAATAACATCAACTAATCTCTCGCTATATGAGGCACGGTACCGTGCGATAATTAGTCATGGGGGACATCTCAGCACGGGAGACCAACGAGACCGTGCATGTGTCGTACTGAACTGTCCCCCTACGTCAGGGGAGACAGCTGAGACGGGGAGTCAGCTGAGACCGCCACACCGGCATGGAGGCCTGGCAATGATAGCCCGACATTATAAGGCACGAGGCCGCGGAGCTCAGTGACCGTGACACTAGTTTTACCCGACTGTCCTATCCCTTTCTTCGATCCCCTTTTCAATCATTATATATCAGGAGAGATCGCCACATTCAGCAATGGACGCGTCCTGCATGGCCGCAGTAAGTACACCGTCACAGGCGAGGGCAACCGCCATCTTGAAGGCGCCTTTTTCGACTGGGACGAGGCTCACTCGCGCATGCGCATTCTCCGCGAGAATCACCTGGGAGATCGCCGTCTATAGACGCCACGTTTGATGTACACACGTGACGTGTATGCTTCCACGCATGCGCCGGCTTCACTTTTTAGCCAAAATAATGGCGCGATTGCAAGATTTTGTTTGTGGATATTAAGAACATTTTATTCTTATGCCAGTTTCAACTACTGATATGAAATGAAATGTACCTCATCAAAATATGGACAATAACTGAATCAAACTAATTTGCCAGTAGGCCTAGGTGGCCTACCGTCAGGTCAGCCTGCCAAATCGGGCAATGCATAATGTCAACCCTGATCCCTCTCCTCTTCTATATACGCAAACAGTGGGGGCTTTTTTATTAGGCTACATGTGATAATATTATTGTACAACGAAAGAACACTATGGGCCGCGGGGGGCCTACGTCGCACAACACGTTTCTCTGCTCAGTCACATTCTTACACTGTGGTGGTCCCCAAGTCAAATACTCGGGGATACTCACCAGTTTCTTCCCGCGTACCGCCTTGCTGTGGAATTCACTCCCTGCATCCTGCTTCCCTTCCACTTACAATTTGTCTCAATTTAAGTGCAACATCAATAGTTATCTTTCTACCCCATGATTTCTTCTTTGTTCCCTTTTCTCCTCGTTTTAGCCATCACCTCGAGTGGCCTGTTTTTGGGCCTTGTGATTGGCGATTTTTCATAAAAAAAATATATATATACGCAAACAGTGGGGGCTTTTTTATTAGGCTACATGTGATAATATTATTGTACAACGAAAGAACACTATGGGCCGCGGGGGGCCTACGTCGCACATTTACAAAGACACAATTTACTGGTGACTCAGTTTCACTAAAAAAGAAACATGTACATGTATATGTACATGGTCTTATTTACACAAGCGAGATAAAAACGAAAAAGGCAACTACGTGTATAGGTATAGACAAGCTGAACTGTTCAATGAAATGGTAGGGCATCAAGTCAGTTGAGGAGATAAACACGTTCAAACAATGATGGCAACTTGTGTGTAGCGCTAGTCTGGTTCCCTGCCCAAAGATTCCCTGACGACTCTTATAGGGTATCAGCTACGGTTAAAAATAGAACATGACACAGCTGTCATGTCTGCGCAGGCGCGGAAGCTAGTTTTAGAGTTTAGCGAGATTCCATTTTAGCATTCATTTTTGCACTTTTGTAAGCACAATTTTATCTGGGCAGAATAAGAGTTCAAAGAGTGGGAAAAAACATACAACAAACTCCTCAAAAGTGCATAATAGGAAGAGTGCTCTGTTGTATGTGGACAATAAGTAGGCCTATGATCTATTTTGGCTAACTGTAGCACGGAATTAAACATATTTAAATGACGTGTCTTTCCCTGACGTACACGACCTCTCTTGACCTGTAGGAAATAGCTGACAGTCAACGTAACTATCCGAAGTTGGACGAAAACGAGTTCGTAATATTTCGGACAAAAATTGACTTTTTTGGCCACGTGCTCCTCCAGTACATGTAGCCGACACTGATCTATACAAACTGGATAGGTCGTGGGTGCAGTGATTAGACGGCGAGCCGTGAAGTCACCAGCGGCCATGTTAGCCTACTCAGCACAATACTCATTGCACTGCATGACTGCACAGCAAGCAGTGCAGCAATACACGGGTTTACACTTCCAAAAAAGCGCATGCGTGATAGTGCCTCGTTTTGAAGTCGCGATCAAAACTGCCGAAGTGTAAACCCGTGTACGGGCTTACACTTAGAAAAGTGCGCACGCGTGGAAGTGCCTCGTTTTGAAGTTGCGATCAAAATCCAAGATGGCCGCCATGGTGTAAACCCGTGTATTCTCTGTATACGCCGGTCGCCGGGCCTGCCAATGTACATGTACAGTACATGTATTGAATATCCCAAAATGGCCGCACGGATGCTTCACCTGCAGAGCAGCGCGACCTATCCAGTTTGTATAGATCAGTGGTAGCCGATACCGGACCCTATATTTGACAGACAATAGTCAGGAGCTTTTTGGGTCCGGGAACCAGACTAGTGTCGCGCCAGGTTCTCTCTGGCGGCGCTGGAGATGCAGCATGGGCGGCCATCTTTATTCCAACGTGGTTCACGGTACGTGCCTCCCGCTGTAACTTCATAATACGGGTGTGTCCTTAGTTGGTGCCTTGGTTGCCAGGATATGTTACCTCCATGGAGGTATTACTGCACTGGTACCCCCTTCTAAATGTCAAAAACTCGACTCCAATTTCTGCCCTATATGAACGCGCTCTTTAACGAGAGGAAATTGCCTTTAAATCAATGATCAAACACTTAGTAAAACTAGATCGAGACTCGCAACTTCCTGATGCAAGAAAATCCCTTCAAATTGTTTTCTATCTGAAATACTATTTCTCTTTTAGAAAAGTGTAAGTCAAATATGTACACATGTACATGTACATGTACGCCCTATAGTATATAGTTAAGCTTTAAGAATAAAATTGTTCTTATTGATTCAGATTGCTATAAAAGTGAGCCTGGACTTTCAGTCTTTTAGATCATGTTCACTCAGGTCTGTAATAATAATAATAATAATAATTACCATTTGTATTGCGCGGTCTTCATGACAATTAATGATCGATCGCGCATTACATGAAATTCAATTAAATTTAGTTAAAAATAAAAAACAGCATTTAAGTTTACAACTTTAAAATGTCATATAAGTAATAATACACTAGTTAAAACTTAGAAGAGAGAAAGAATACAAAACAAGGAGGTTATATCTAAATTTACAAATACAATATTAAACATTTACATCACAATTAATAAAAAGCGAGTTTAAAAAGATAAGTCTTTACTTTACGTTTAAAAATAGCAATGGATTGTGATTGCTGGGTATCAGCAGGCAACTTATTCCACAGTTCAGGGGCTGCACAATGAAAAGAACGTCCCCCCAGTGTTTTTGACATTCTGCTTTTAGGATGATCTAGATACAATTTATTGTTAGAGCGTAAACCGTAAATGGATGCCTTCTTCACAACAACAAGATCGATAATGTACTTTGGGGACAAACCGTGCAAAGCTTTAAAAGTTAAAAGGAGAATTTTAAAATCAATACGGAATTTCACAGGCAGCCAATGTAACTGACGAAGTACTGTACAGTATGTCTGTATATACTGACCTTAATCGACCATTGTGGTACCCTCCATTAACAGTTTTCAAACAAACGCAAATAATTATTATGCAGCATAAACCTCATTTATATGAACACTTGATGAAGAACTATTGTAATAAAATTATCTTCTGAAATGTAATAGATCGTTTCTTTGTGTCACTTTTCTTCGGGTGTCCACTTCCAACGAATTCTCTATTTATACAAGTGTACTCTGAGGTACCAAGAGAGAAAGCCCATATCAGTGAATCCAAGAGTCATTTATGAACGTCTCTAGACATGCTGATATTCGGCTACCCAGTTTTCCCGTTGCAAGTCCCGCGGGAAAAGCCTTAAAGGTACAGCGTACATATAATTATAATGTACATTTTACAATGTACATTACAAGGTTTTTGGTGCTCCAACAGCTTTATGAAATTGGCCCCAAGTTTAATGTTATTAATGCATACATGATTAAAAAGAAACCATAAAAAACACAACATTTAAGCCCGAATAGAGACGCAGATAAATAAGACAAACCAGTCAACACGGCATACATATAGATTTCAAGGATACAGCTTATTTTAATTTACAACGCCAAAAGGGAAACATTATGTTGTGTACATTTAAACGATTTTTTTTTAGTGAATCCATGACAGTGAGTTTTCACATCTAAAACGGTGGCTACAGCTAGAACTTTTAAAGAAGGAATGGCGAACATTTCAGTGCCTGACACAGGTGGGCCAATTGGGTATAGACCTTATTCACTGTGCATCCATCTTGCATTCCAAGCAATGCAATCAAACCGAGGCTTGAATTGTAGTCTGGTACCGTTTCCTCTTTAGAATTGGTGTTATCTTGTCCAACGGGTATGAGGAATGTGACAAGGAGGATGCGCCGTGAATAAGGCATATTAGGCAGCAGGGATAAGGTGGGCTGTACAATATTGGCAGACAATGAATACATAAACGGATTAATTACATGTACAGTCAAACCCCATCAATAAGAGGTTCTTATGACTTTGAAGGAACCTCGTTATAACATGAACCTTGCATTATCAGGAATGAAATCAATAAAGAGCAAAGATGCAATTTTTCAGATTTTCATCAGAAATCAGATTTTTTTTCCTCTGAATTGTTCACCCTAATTCAGATTTGTTTTCCCCTTCCAATGTTTTATTTTCAAGTCTCATTTGATGATATTCACTTAAACGAACAGTCGTTTAAAAACAAAATTGGCATCGGCCAGTTGCATCTCGTTTTTGTTTGTAATAACCCAAATGTTGTATTAACCCTAAGCCACATGCATGCCACAGTTAACCACACATGGTTATCCAGTGGCAAGTGTGGTTACTGAATACCACAATACACCACAATATGATTTCCTTTGTAATGTGTGGGTTATAAGTCAGTTCCCATGTGGAGACTGTGGTAATTGTGTGGCAAGCAGCTCTTGACTTTTGTGGTAAATGTAGAAGGTTAGGGTTCAGAATACTCTTATTAATTTGGTTCAACTGTACACTGATAAACAGATAAACAGTACAAATGGAATAAACATTAATTGTTGACAAAAGGTAAAATACATCATTAAAACACCACAAAATATGCATTATCCTATTACTACTCCGCTTTATTCCCTGTTGACGACTTGATAGACTTGGCCCCAAGTCTAACGACTTGAGGGAGTCTACAAAGTTCCTAGGTGGGGTGACTGGTACCTTGTTCTGTGCATACATGTAACACTAAACTTGCAGACCACCAGTCTTTACAAAAAAAAAGAGACTCAGTTTGGTATTGTGTACAATACACAAGTAGAGGCTAGTCTTTCAAACCAGCCTGCTGAGAACAGCCTTGCTCAGATTAGTTGTGACCAGGGCTGTGATAAGACCTGGAACGGCTGTAGCAGAACAAGAAAAGACAAAGAAAACACATTTTACAAACAAATCAAACATTTTTAAAATATGCAAATCAGAAAATAAAATATTAAAAAATATACAAACAAGGCTTGGAGTTGGGAGGGCCTTACATTTCCATCCTAGCAGGATGTTTCTCAAAGGCTAAGCCTTCTATTTGTTGCTGGGAACCACACGCACTAAAGTTCAGGCAATGCACATAAGCCAACTAAAGAGACATAGCCATATCAATTGTTTCAGGTAATGGCTACGGATTATGGCTGCAAATAAGGGTTTAGAATTAATGCAAAGATATTTCTCCATACCTTCGGCTGCGGCTTCGGCTACGGCTACGGGATGGGCTACGGTAGCGCCTGCTGGAGTACGAATTGTAACGCTCCCTTGATCTGTACCAGAAGGAAAAGAAGGCTGTTACATCAATATGCACTTCACCAACTGTGCGAACTGCCCAGACTTATCTCAGAGGCCTAACAGTTTCTCTTTTTGTGTGACGACCAAGTGTCTCCTTGTGTTTTGATAAACAGTTTCACAATGATCTTGAGGCTTTTACAGTCTCTATTCAATACTTGACCAAGTGACCAATTGACTTGACAAGTAAAGATGAGCCTGTCGGGATTTGAAACAAATAACAGCAGTGTCTCACAGTTTGTAATTGACAATAAATTGGTTTTTAAACATTCTGAACAGCACAAGATTAGGGCGCCCCTTTTTAATTCTGTGGTTCCCATATTTTGGGCTCCGACCAAAAATTCCCAGAATTCCCAGAATTTCTGGAGACAAAATTTGTCTCCAAAAATTCTGGGAATTCTTTTTTTTTCTATTTTGCCAATAGACCTCCAATTTGTATACTTGTTATCACTGAAATAATACAAAAATATTCAAACGCGATTACAGGGAGTACAATGAACATCATTTTCTTTAGGTTTTTGTGTATTCAGCCAGGTTTTTTTTTCCACCAAACTTTTCTTTTTTTTTCGACCGACTGACCCCCCCTCAAGGTGAACAAGAAATGAGAACCAAAGTTATAAAAAGGGGCGCCCTTATGAAGAAAAAATTGCATCAAGAACACTGCTGCTTCAATTTAAAAACGTTATAAAAATCAACAGGATATTTGGCACTGTTTTGAACTGTAATACAATCAGAATCTGTTCATTCAATACGAAAAACAAAATGCAACAATTTCTTCAGAGAACAGTTAAGAATTAGCCTACATTTAGTACACTAAGTATTAGTAATCAAAAATTGATTGTGATAAAACTAGTAGGAGCTGGATACCTGTTGTTTTCTATGTGGCTGCTTCAACAAATCAATCCACGACTTGTGGATGCAACGTTAAGAAGATGGATGTGAGTAGCTTGTGGAATTCAGAGATATAGGGGTAGTGTTTTGGAGGTTTTATGAAGCTTTGGGGCCACTCTTGAAAAAAAAGCAGCAGAAGTATCCAGTTTCTTGATTGGTTGTCGAAAGCTAGTAGGTACAAGATAGCTGGCTATCCACATAATGGCTAGTAGAATGAACTAGCAGATTGGAGGACAAAACTTGTGGATTCATAGAGCTAGTAGGTAGATGCGTGCATTTCTTGTGTATACAGTAGCTCTGGGAAGTGCCGAAGGAGTATCCCATATCAGTAACTTGTAGTGGATAGCTAGCAGATACCAAAATAGCTTGTTGACAATTTGGTGGATTGGAGATCAAAACTTGTGGAGGTTATTTTCTTTTCTCTTGGAATTGGAGTATACTTTTTTGAGACTGGCTACTGCAGCACATTTATCCGATATCTTTTAGAAGGTAGCTAGCAGATATCGAACACCTTGATGACTATTAAAGGAGGGTGGAGTGGAGGTAAAATCTTGTGGATACAACGCAGAGGAGGTGCATGATTTGGCAGGTAGCTAGCAGAAGCCGGTTCGCTCGCAGACTTGACGGCAATCAAACAGATTTAAAATTTGAAGTGTGGATGGCAGGCTGCAGCTTGTGGATAAGACTCGAAAGAGCTAGCCGATAGCGTGCTTTATCTAGCTGAGCTAAATGCAGCAGGACATATACGAAGATGATATCTGAACTTGTAGTGGAAACGCTAGCTGAATCCAGATAGCTCGCCGGCTAACACCGGCTAATTTTGCCAGTGGTTTTTGAGCTAGGAGGGTGAATTGGACGCCACTAGCTGAGGAGTGTGGATACCGATCCGTGCCTGTGGACGCAAGTTATTCGGCCGCAAATGAGAAAGCTCGTAGATACTGAGACGCACAAGCTACGTGTGTGTATGGACTAGTAGGTTAGGATACCCTGCAAATCAACAAGTACAGACAAAGCTGTTTAAAAAAAGGTATTCCTTAAACAATCTAAATGTACCATAACTACATAATTATAACCTTCATGCAAGAAAAGAAAGATTCCTTAAAATAAAGGTTTTCAAAAAATTGACTGAAAATGTCCAATTAAGAAAGAAAAACATGATTGAGTGCACAACAAGTCTTCCTTAGTTTTATCTTGATATAAAAAAGCAATCAGACAAAAATTCCCCAAGGATGAAAATGTCTTGCTTGTCCACATTCCATGTGATTTTCCATGTGATTTTCATGTGATTTTC
Source organism: Astropecten irregularis (assembly GCA_963971285.1). Classification (NCBI taxonomy): domain Eukaryota; kingdom Metazoa; phylum Echinodermata; class Asteroidea; order Paxillosida; family Astropectinidae; genus Astropecten; species Astropecten irregularis. Next base: position 3,100,078 of record OZ020251.1, on the reverse strand, counting down.
ATGTGATTTTCAAGTGATTTTCATGTGATTTTCAAGTGAATAGCATTTCATTTTCAGTGCATGCTCTACGTAATTTCATAAGCAGCAAAATTGTGTGCAGCTGCAGAGCAATTTTGTCTAAAATTGCTAAACTAGCAATTACATGCAACTCAAACCTGATATTGAACACTGTGAAAAGAAAAACCTAGCAGGGAACTTGAGACTGTCGGGATTTGAGCGGGCACAAACCTGGACCTGGAGCGCGGACGACGGCGCTGATTGTAGCTGCAGTCTCGGGCAAAGTGGCCTCTTGCCCCGCACTCGTAGCACTTGTCGTCGTTGACCGATCGGCGTTGCGGGTAGCGACCGCCGCCACCACCACCACCACCGCCACCCCCGCCACCACCGGAACGGTTACGCTGCTTCTCACCAGTGGCGTGCTCCACATCCACCCGTCGTCCACAGATGTATCTGCAGGTGCAATCACAGAAAAAAAAAATCATTACAGATAAGGAAAAAGGTGACCAAAGTTATGCGATGTCGTGTTGCCTTCATCAGGCAAGATTATTACACTTGCCCAAACGAGCCAAAACAAAAGAAATCTATGTGTTAATGGTTAACAACCTGAAATATTTCCATACAGGCAGAAAAGAAACAATTTTTGTTCTGCTAGTGTCATTAGTTTTTCAACTATCAACATCAGCAAACATGATATCTAAGATGTACTAGGCCCCCAACTACATTGTTCTATGTGGCATTGATTTTGTCTGCATTATAACAATTCATTCTTTTAGCAGGGCTTGTCTCAAGTTGAAAACTGGTGATATATACAGTCGAACCTCGTTAATACGAGGTCGCCGGGACTTACCGAAAATGCTCGTATTAAGCGGGGCCTCGTATTATGCGGGATCCATATTTTGCCAACCAAAATGCACATGTGTGCGGTACACTGCACATACAGCATGCACTATCCCTCCGGTAACCCATAATTACGTGTCAAGTCCGTGTTTACATTTTAGAAGTACTTAATAAATTTGCTTGATAAATTTCATTTTGTTGAATTGTCACGGTTGTAAAAGGGATTTCATTACAATATGTAAGAATAATAAAACCAAGTAAATAAAAATAATGCAACACGAAAACGACATGAAAATTGCGAGTGGATGACAGCGACGAACGTTAGCACCGCACGTTCAGACAAGTTGGTTGCCAAACAATGCGTGCAGTATGAAGCAATGTGCACCGCAGGGAACCAGTGATATTTTTATGGACACGAGAGGGCGCCATTTTAACTGAAATTAATAAGTGCGTTCGTGGTTTTTTTTTTTGTTTTTTTTTTATACGGATTATTTTTTTTAAGATGTCGGGTTTTTTAGCAGTCCAACATCTGTCTTTTTTCCCCTTCCCTTCATGTAGCCAATCACAAAATTTGCGCTATGTCGGCACTTTGTAACGGTGACCAATGCGGAAGCATTGCATGAACAAAACCCATGATGCAGTTTAGCCACATTATATCCGATCACGTGCATGGTGACCACGTGTAGCTGTAACATCGGCCGATCGGTCGGGCCGCAGTCGGATCGTATCGGTCCGTTCATGGAATATTATTTTGTTCGGATACATGTTGGCTACACTTTGAAGAATTTGTTGTGACCAAAATCCTTCTTACACGTCATCAGCAAGGTAAAATTGTCTGGAAATTAGCGTGGACTTTGTTTGATTTTGGAAAAAGAAATGAAGAGGTTTTTCTCCTTACGAAAACGAATCGACAAAATGGAAGACCTCGCCGTTTTCCTCGGGCGGGTTTTGACTTTCGTGACAGCCAAAAAACCCACGTGGTATCACGCTCAATAAAAGAAAATACTATGGGCCGTACGTTAATTGTCTGTTTTTTGTTTACACTTTCCACTGGGCAAGCCGCTGGTAAAACCGCAGGAGGGGATTAGTGGGCATTAGCGCTGCGGTGACTTGATGGTGGTGGGATTTTTCTTAATCTCTACAAAGAAATCCGAAAATCGATTCTAAAAGAAGCCAGATTAAAAAATCCTCGTATTAAATGGGTTGTTTACAATGACTTTCACGCAACTGGGTCAGCCCAAAACGCTCGTATTAAAAGGTTTTTCGTATTATCAGTGCTCGTATTAAGCAAATATTTCCCCATAGAAACGTGCACAACTCGGTCGGGACCGGCGTGATATGCTCGTCTTAACCGAGATCTCGTCTTAAGAGAGCTCGTATTAATGAGGTTCGACTGTACATGCCATACAGATGTCTTTTTTATAAGAATTCCGATCACTTTATGGTGTACGTGTATATTTATACAAGAAATATCACAAAAATAACATACAAGAATGTGATTGGCCACACAAACAAATCTTAAAACACCAAGGAAGAAGCTGAAATTTGAAAGTTCCTATACCTTTATACTTTAGTACAGAGCAGGTGTACAAAAAAGCTGAGATGCCCAGTTAAAATCTTAACCAAAATTCAGAATTCAGATTAAAATCTGAAGTTTCACATCCCTGAACGTAGCAATACACATTGTGGCAATAAGGCGATGTTTATTTTGCCGGCACCAGCATTCTTCCTGTAGTCACTATTTTGACATTCCCTTACTCTGATTGGCAAAGTTGATACAGTATGTCATGCCGGTAAGAATGTACCTCCCTGCAAAATAACATTTACTGAAAAGAAAGCCAGCATGACATTCTGAGACCTTGCCAATCAGAAAAAAATATGCCAATGCCGGCAAAATATACACCTCTAAATTTGTATGATTAAAATTTGCACAATTATTCTAGTTTCTTCTTACGAGCTGTGGAGAGCATGAACAGCATCCTCGGCATCACGGGGCTCGTCAAACTCAACGAAAGCAAAGCCGGGCGGTTGCCTGGCAACCCAAACATTCTTCACGGGTCCGAAACGGGTGAACGCTGCCTCTATGTCCCTCACATTGCCACAGTTGCTGAGGTTGCCAACGTATACCTTACCAGGAGTTGAATTTCCAAAGCGTGACATCTTGAAGAATCTTTTAGTCACGTTGTTTCGTCTGCAAAGGTGCAAAAAAGAATCAAATGCATCTGATCTACAGAATGAAACTAAGTCATAATGAGTTGAAGTTTACGGAATGCATTTGGATAAGTCTACTCTAGGCGGATCCATGAGGATTCGTCCATCTTTCCTTCCTTCCCCCATGGTCCACCGCTGTTTCAAGGGCTCCATAGGCGAAATCTAGTTTTCACGCATGCGCCACTTTTTCATGGTGGGTCACTAAAAATGCATATTCATGAGGTGTGACCTCATAACGCCAGCTCTCAAAACGTGTCATAAACTCCTCCAAAATTTCGTAATATAGACTTTATGGGCGGGTAAAAAGGTGATGGAACTGTTGCATATGTATATTTCAGCTGGCAAATCGCCGAGAAAGAAATTTCTGGAGGTTCGGGTAGCGCGAAATACAAAAATACAAGCAGCGCTCTTTTCTCAAGAAAGACGACGGATTCCAGAAAAAGTACGTTTTTAAGTCATGTTTTCTCAAAGAAAGGAAGTTTTCCTAATCAGGGGATTGGAATAGCCATTAAAACCAGTTCTTACTTTACAAAAGTAAGGCCTTTTTAAAGTATATAACCCCCACACCCGGTAGGAAATTAGAATAGAATGCGACATACAACGGGGCTCGTGGGGTGCTTTTCACCCGTGCAACGTGCACGCACCCATAGGCAACATGCACACTGTACATGTACTGTACAGTTAAACATGCACTGTACAGTACAGTATAGGCCTAGTGCGTATACAGGAGGAAAGAGTCGTTAGTTTTATACTGTAGAAGCTGGGCGGGTACCAGCTAACCAGCGTGGAATAATCTCCAGGAATTTCCATACATGTATATTATACAAATAAATTAATTACACAGTACATGTAGTTCGTTTGTCTGTTTTTTTTTTTTACATCTGAAATGCTGATACAAATAAATAAATAAATAAATAAATAAATAAATAAAGGCCCAGGGCCGCGGGAAACCCTCAAAATAAGAGAGAAAGTGATGCATGATGGTATGTGGCATGTTCATATTGCACGGTTTCGCACCAACATTGAATGTTTACTAACGCAAAAGTGTATGGGTTCTGCACTCCATTTCCGTTACAAATGACTCGACAACGAATAGATCTTCATGTTGAATACTAACAATTCTCCAGGAAAACTTCCAGAGACATTATGGAAGGCAAGCAAAGTGGCCAGTCTGTGTGACTTCGGTGTAAAGACCAAAATTTACGGCGGTTTTGAAACTCGAATTACACCAGACCCTCGACACTGGGCCGCCCCATTTTAAGTTCAACAGGGGAAGAGTTGACCTTTTTTTACATCATTTACAAGAAAATGCTCAATATTCATTAGGAATTTACATAAAAAGGCGTAAATAAATCATGCTAAATAAGCAGTGGACAAAGATAACCACAAGAGGGCGCGCTTCATCAATGAACGCCCACTGTAACGCCCACGCACAGCCAGCTAACTAGATTTCGCCACGGAAACAGCGGTGGGTCCATGCTAACGTTAGTTGACGTGTGAGCTGGTGTGCAAGATTCGACTGGCGGACAACCCCTCCACCAGAATGGACGAACCCGCATTGAACCGCCAGTACAGTAGTATCCAAATGCATTCAGTATTCTTCAACGTATTACCACAGGGATCCAGTCTATCCGAGCACTGGTCGAATTTCGCCTTCTTTCAGATTGAAAACAGAGCCTGGCCTGACACGTTTCAACCCTAGCAATACTATAGATCAGCACGGACATCCGGGTACTTTCATTCTCATAACTTGACAACCGATGAAAACTAACGTGTAGATGGCGCAAGCTACGGACAATCATGAACAAATCACACACAAACCTTCCGTCGTCGAGAAGCTGTTTTCCGAATATTTTTTTCAAGAAGCAGAAATTGTGTTCTGTACCATTTTCATTGTCGAGTCATAGTTTTTCCTCAGACAATATCCTTCTTTGAAGTACCCTGTAATAAGATTAAACAATTCTGGCAGGTTTTTGTCTTAAAAACCATACAACTTAATGCATTGTTTTCATCAGCTCCAAGGTCATGAAGGTCGGCGAGTTGGAATGGCGTCACTCCGCGCTGCGCTGATCTATAGCACTAGCAGCCTAAACATGCTGGGTCCTGCTTGCTTGGATCGAAACGCGTCAGGCCCTCCCAAATCTAAGTATTTTATCAATTTCAGGTCATTTTGGCTGATGAGCAGTTTGCAGCAGTTTAAACAGAGAGTTAAAACGGTGAGTTACATGCCTACATTGTAAAACCGACTGGCTGGCCTATAACTTTACTCACTGCAAAAAGTGAAAAACAGTCAACACCATCATGACCATTTCTGACCATCAAAAACAAAGAAAGACTTCTTTAATGAAACGCGATAAAATCGGTTTGTGCATAAAGTTTCAAGTGTAAATATTTATGTACAATCTTCCCTCACCCTTTACCGTCAGAATTATCCTTAAAATATCGCGATATATTATAAAATATTTATAAAAACTTACGATTTTCCAAGTCGCACACCTCACACCCAGGCAAGCGGTCAACAACCTGGGAAAAAAAGCACGCCTTATTGCGAACTGGTACTCCTCGGGAATAATTATGCGAGTTATGCGTGGTATGCGACGGGCACTAATCAGGTTACTGAAAACCAGCGAATCTTGGGACGCCAAGCCTGTGAGGGCGCCCTATACGGCCAACAGGCATGCGAGTATCTGATTTTTTTATTTAAGAAAATATTATATTATGAAAAAAATTAAAAGTGGGGTCTACAAAATCTGTAAACAAACACAGTCAATGGGATTTGGAGGACACGGTCAGGTGGGCTTGGATCAACGGCAGACTAAAACGTGTGAAACGGAGTCTTCAAAACTTCATAATAAACAAAAGAGGACCCATTAATTCAAAAGGGCCAATTTCATAAAACTGTTAAGCACAAAAATGTGCTTAGCACAAAAATGTCTCGCCCAATAAAACAAACCACCATTGAAAATTCCATTTGATATTCATGGTCAGCGAACAACAGGCTAAGAACAATCACAAGTGATACACAACACGTGGAAATTTGGTTGTTAACCCTGTTTTTATTAAGACAGAATTGTCATGCTTAGCAAATGTTTGTGATTGGCCCAGACCGTTAAAGTGACATACCGCCCCCATCGGTGATTATTATCACCATTATTTTTGTAATTTTCACCAAAACTCAGTTCAAGAAAACTAGAACTAAGCCTTCAATATGTGTAAAAAGCCTCTTTTACTGAGATTTGCAACCAAATAAATCTCCTAGAACTGCCATGCCATGCGCCAGGGTACTCAAAGAATATGTGCCGAAGAGTTAGCCCCCATTTTGACGGCCTTTTTAACCAGAGTCTCAACATTAGGGCCCCAGATAACATCACTACATTGGGCCAACGTTGGCCCAATGTAACCGGTTACATTGGCCCAACGTTGGTCACCAACGTTGGGCCAATGTAATTTTGCTCATCGGCCTTACGTTGGCCCAACGTAAAAGTTGGCCCAACGTTGGCCCAACATAAACATTGGCCCATCGTTGGCCCAATGAGGGCCCACTGTCAAATGAACAGAATGTCCTACATTATGCCAACGTTGGCTCGACGTTGGCCAACGTTGGTCCAATAGTGGTTTCATGTTGGTTTTGCATGAGGCCAACATTATGCCAACATTGGTTCGATGTTGGCCAACGTTGGCCCAATGGTGGTTTCATATTGGTTTTGCATGAAGCCAACATTATGCCAACGTTGGTTCGATGTTGGCCAACGTTGGCCCAATGGTGGATGCATGTTGGCTCCTCATGAAGCCAACATTATGCCAACGTTGGTTTGATGTTGGCCAACGTTGGCCCAATGGTGGATTCATGTTGGCTCCTCACAAAGCCAATATTATGCCAACGTTGGTTCAATGTTGGCCAACGTTGAAATGCCAACATTGGCCCAACATCGGAGAGCAACGTTGGGTCAACATAATTTTGCTCATCGGTCTTACGTTGGCCCAACATCAAACTTGGCCCAATGTTGGCCCAATGTAAACATTGGCCCATCGTTGGCCCAATGTTGGCCCAATGTAAAATGAATAGAATGTCCTATATTATGCCAACGTTGGCCCAATGATGGTTGCATGTTGGTTCCTCATGAGGCCAACATTGTACCAACATCAAATTCCCATTCAGCCAACATAAAACCAACGTTGGGTCAATATTGATAGCACGTTGGCTCATTGTCTTATTTCCCATTGGCCAACATTATGCCAATGTTGGGTCATTGTTGGCAGCACGTTGGCTCATCGTCATCACTAATAACCAATGTTGGATCAATGTAGGTAATACGTTGGCTCATTGTCAAATTGCCACAAACAATGTTGGTCCTTCATTGATCCAACGCTGGTCGGCCAAGGGATGGCATCTTAATGTTGACGGTTGACCCAATGTTGCTGTCCTCAGTACAAAGCCAACGTTGACCCAACATAGGTCCAATGCCCGACACAATGCCAACATACGCCTGTAAATTAGGGATGAGTACAATAAAAGAAAATATAAATCAAGTGAGAAACAGTTGAATATGTTGTTATCATAAAATACACATACAGTTTATTGAACTGAAATTGACATTGTTGACAAAATTCAAGAAGAAAATCTGCAGTGGGCATGAGTCTAGGAATTTCTATCTTGTGGTTTCTGTTTTACTTTTTAATTGGAAATCAAAGCCTCTTCAATGCAAACATTAGCACCAGCTGTTTCATAAAACAACGGCACAAATATGTCATCATTAAAAGCATTTTCTAAAAAGCCAATTTTTTCAATATTCTAATAAGGCCACATGTGGCTTATACTCATTTTGAACTTATTGAAAATTATTCAGCAAAACTTCATTCTGTGAAATGTTATTTTGTGGACCTGTTTCGTCTCTATACTGTAAATTGATCATGTCAGAGCCCACGTTGACCACGTTGACTAAAAGATCGGAGAAAAGAATGAATAACTGAAAATGAAATTTACACGTGTTTCAAACAGATTAACAGAATAGCTCCAGCAAGTTTTAAAATGTTTTAAAGTACAGACATATACAGACACGTTGTTTAGGTATACTTTAGACACCCATTTTTGTCCGAAAGGTATAATTTTAGAATGTAATGAATATGTGGATGGTTAATTACGTGATATATACAACAAATGTGATTGGAATTCAATTCGTCCACATAGAAGGCATTCAAGGCAATACATAAACCTTTTTCATTCACTGTACTGAAGTAGATACACAACAGAAATATGTTCACATTACAATGAAAAGCTGAAATAAATTTATATAGGCCTTATACCTTAAAGGTATAATACATGATTGGTAAAGGTCACATAACAGGACTGACACTTTGTCTGATGAAAAATGTAGGCCTACATGAAATAATAAACCTGTGAAAATTTGAGCTCAATTGGACATCTTAGTCACGAGAAAATAACGAAGACCCGACTAAGTTTTTCTTATAAAACACAAAGAATGGTTTTGGTCTTACCCCGATAAATACATACAGCATTTCAGCATGTTTATACCAGCACCATCTTCATACCCTGAAAGTTATAGTCAAATCTGTGAATATTTCTGTTTAGGTACCTGTATGTTACCAATCCTGTATTATACCTTTAATACTTAGAGTTGAAGTCAAATTGTAACTGCTGTACTTATATATTTGTTTGCATTTTGTCATTATATCAAAGCTGAAAATTGAGATTTAATGTTATCTTCAAAGAAACATTGCAAACCGTTCTGAACACAGTGAATATTTCAAGTACAACTACAAGCTGTAAACACATACGTGACTATAAACTGCACTGTATAGCAGCCTTATATTTACAAAGCAATCTACATCCATGCTCCATTCGATCACAGTCTCCAGTTGGTTCAATTGCCACCTCCCTGACTCCTCCACCAACCAGCCATAAGGAAACAACTCAGTCCAAGCGTATGGAGGTAGAAGCAGCCAATGTCATTGAATTCTTCAAAGATTCTGCAAAAATATCCACAGAATATAGTAGCCATTAATGCACGTTCTGCTATTGCTAGGTTTTCCCCAACTACTACTAGATCATGTCACTGTATTGTGCATAATTATTTGCATCATGAAAGCCAGAGCTCCCTGATCAAGCTGAGACGATGCAAAAACCACATGTCAAGGACATTTGTCCATTCCATGCACACACTGTACGTGCCCTGAGGGTTCAGCATAGTTGCCTTGGTGTTACATAACGGGTGCATTAAGTGTGCAGCTACATACACCCTGCAAATACAGTCAACTATACACTTTGTTTAAACAAGAATATCACCATATTCGTATTGAAACTTTCAAACTTACAATGTTCAAAGACAAGAAGCACGTTTTCCATCAGATGTCCCATGAGGCTCAACCGAAACACAGTCTGAAGTCATCTATTATACAGCTCAATCGCTTGACAAAAATCATCGATGTTCCTTTTCCAAAACTACCAAACCTTTATCGTAGAGAAAAAATAGTGGAAGTAGGTTTAAGAGTATTTTAATGAACAATTTGACAACTTTAAATTTGCCAGGTTAAGGTACATAATATCACGATAATAATACATCCGTTTCGGCAGGGAATGCCTTTCAGAAATTTCAAGTTTCGAACTGCATATAGGCCCCCTATATAAATCAAAATGTACCGTGCAATGAAGAGAATTTGTTCAACCATAAGTTACGGATTTGTTATACTAGTAGTAGTGGTGAAAGTCTTTTAATAAAAGTCTTTAGTTGTAAGACGAGATTCACTCTAAATGGGGCTATGACTAGGGAGAATAACTAATACATCGGATGCATAACGTTTACCAAAAAGAGTAATTCTTTACATTATTCTTTCAGTACACCATAATTTGGCACCGCATGTACTGTCCATTTACAAGCATGTAGGATTCCATGTACTATACACGTGCACGTGCAGCCATGACAGTAGACGAAGTAGGCTAGCCTACATGTGCAAATTATGGCCTGTTTATCGTACGGACAGACAGAGTCATGCAATTCAAGTTTCCTCACATGGAATCTGGCTTAAACTTATGAATATAAATACAGATAATTTAAAAGAAAGCGTTGCTATACAATAAATGCTTAAATACTCACTGTTTTCATCAAATCGCAAGGAATTCCTGAGCAAACTGTGCACCGTTCTGTGATCCACGTCCAGTCCGAGATAACGGTCGATCGTAATGCTTTGTTTAAAGTGAGCAGTAAACTTGACCAGTCCATTAGCGTTGGGGTGATAGCAACTGGTGTTCTCATTACACGGCAAATTATCGTTACGATTATTTTAAGAATGCAACTACATGTATGAATAAACATGTATAATTTCAACATATATTAATTTGGGAAAGGCAATAAATACAAAAGCTGACTTATTGCATCGATAAAACACGCAGAATTGCAACCATAACTTGTTTGTAGACTAGTACAAGTTTATTAAATTTAGCGCGCAATGGTTTAAAATTCCTAACGGCTACGAAACAAAGAAAGATAAAGTAATATAAGTTAGGAATCATGTATACTATAATATACCACATATAAAGCCAATAAATTCAAATTCAAATACATCTCAGAGTGCAAAATGGCAAATTATTTGATGGCCAACCAAAAAGTCACGACTGCCGACATTTATCCAGCATTGATCCAATGTCGGTTGCCAACATCTTGCCAATGTTGGCAGCCCGTCGTATGGCCAACCAAAGTAATGAATGCCGACATTCACCCAACGTTGATCCAATGTCGGTCGCCAACATCTTGCCAATGTTGGCAGCCCGTCGTATGGCCAACCAAAGTAATGAATGCCGACATTCACCCAACGTTGATCCAATGTCAGTTGCCAACATCTTGCCAATGTTGTCAGCATGTCGTATGGCCAACCAAAGTAAAGAGTGCCGACATTCACCCAACGTTGATCCAATGTCGGTCGCCAACATCTTGCCAATGTTGGCAGCATGTCGTATGGCCAACCAAAGTAATGAATGCCGACATTTACGCAACGTTGATCCAATGTCGGTCGCCAACATCTTGCCAATGTTGGCAGTCCGTCGTATGGCCAACCAAAGTAATGAATGCCGACATTCACCCAACGTTGATCCAATGTCAGTTGCCAACATCTTGCCAATGTTGGCAGCATGTCGTATGGCCAACCAAAGTAATGAATGCCGACATTTACCCAACGTTGATCCAATGTCGGTCGCCAACATCTTGCCAATGTTGGCAGTCCGTCGTATGGCCAACCAAAGTAAAGACTGCTGACATTAACCCAACGTTGATCCAATGTCAGTCGCCAACATCTTGCCAATGTTGGCAGCCTGTCGTATGGCCAACCAAAGTAATGAATGCCGACATTCACCCAACGTTGATCCAATGTCGGTTGCCAGCATCATGCCAATGTTGGCAGCCCTGTCGTATTGCCAACCAAAGTAATGACTACCGACATTCACCCAACATTGATCCAATGTCAGTTGCCAACATCTTGTCAATGTTGGCAGCCTGTCGTATGGCCAACCAAAGTAATGACTACCGACATTCACCCAACATAGATCCAATGTCGGTCGCCAACATCTTGCCAATGTTGGCAGCCAGTCGTATGGCCAACCAAAGTAAAGAGTGCCGACATTCACCCAACATTGATCCAATGTCGGTCGTCCACATCATGCCAATGTTGGCAGCCCATCGTAAAGACAACCGACATTCACCCAACGTTGATCCAATGTCAGTTGCCAACATCTTGCCAATGTTGGCAGCATGTCGTATGGCCAACCAAAGTAAAGAGTGCCGACATTCACCCAACGTTGATCCAATGTCAGTCACCAACATCTTGCCAATGTTGGCAGCATGTCGTATGGCCAACCAAAGTAATGAATGCCGACATTTACCCAACGTTGATCCAATGTCGGTCGCCAACATCTTGCCAATGTTGGCAGTCCGTCGTATGGCCAACCAAAGTAAAGACTGCCGACATTCACCCAACGTTGATCCAATGTCGGTTGCCAACATCATGCCAATGTTGGCAGCCCGTCGTATGGCCAACCAAAGTAATGAATGCCGACATTCACCCAACGTTGATCCAATGTCGGTTGCCAACATCTTGCCAATGTTGGCAGTCCGTCGTATGGCCAACCAAAGTAAAGACTGCCGACATTCACCCAACGTTGATCCAATGTCGGTTGCCAACATCATGCCAATGTTGGCAACCTACTACAAGCCAACATTGGCACAACGTCGAATTCCAACAAGATGCCAACGTATTGTCTGCCGACCACTAGCCAACATTGTGCCAACGTATATTGCCAACAACATGCCAACATCAGTTCACCGACAATGAGCCAACATTGGCCCAACACCATTTGCCAATATAATGCCAACGAAACCCTTGCCGACTTTGAGCCAACGTTGGCCCAACATCATTTACCGACCAAACGCCAACGCCGACGTATCCGACCAAATGCCAACGTTGGCCCAATGTCAGCATGTTATCTGGGGCAGCTTAATTCATCAGACCATGGAGCTATAAAACAGATGCTCTGACTGAATGTCCTACCCCCATACACCTTCAAGGCAAGTAATTTCACCTTGATTAGGGCCTTTTCCAAACCTTGGCTCCGGCTCAGGCTCCGCCTCCGGCTCCATTTCGTGAATCCATTCTAAAATAACGAGTATCAAAATAGAGGATTTTGCATACGGTTTGGAAGTACAGTAGATACTCCATTTTGAACAAGAAAACAGAGTTTCAGCTTCAATAAAAAGCAACAACCTATATTTTCAGCATATGGATGACAGAGACAAAGCCGAAGCCTGAGCCGGAGCCGAGGTTTGGAAAAGGGTCTTAGAGGTCCTTGCTCTATGGTCAGACTGAGTACACATATCCATATCCAGATCAATTATAATACATGTATAATGGAGGAAGGAATTAATATTAGCCCAAAAATCTTGAAAACAGAATACAGAATTAAGTCACCATTTTGACTGATGTTGTCGGCAGATGTATATTAACACTTATATCTCTTTTTTACTTATTTCAAGAATCAATTGGACAATTTCCCAATAAAGTTATAATACAAATGTACATAATGTATGTAAAATTTAGAGATCCCCCCCCCCCTTAGCTTGCCCCCGCCCCCAATTTCCCCACATGTGACACTTGAGGGCTCACTCCATTAAAATTTGGGAAAGACTTTCGCTGGTTGACGTTTACTTTTGCATGTGGGAAATCTGCCGCCGAGTACCAGCCAGTGCTAGCAATCGGTCTTTTGCGTAGAAGGCGATCTGCCCCGTCAGGAAACAAGTGAGACACTGAAATTTTATCTTCAAATATCTAAACAATCACAAATTAATTCAGATCACAATATACATCAAATTCAACTTTACAGAGCAATTCGATATAATTTGTATTCATTTGATGAATTTATCCATTACAATTATATAAAAAAGTATGATTTATTCAACGTGGGGAAACTAGCTCTTGCTGTATAGAACTATCCTATGGCGCGGAGTAAATAATCTACTTTTTTGTCATGGATTTTGTTTGCGTCTTTTCCACTGCAACAGATCTTTGTTCTCATGGATAGAAACAATCATTTTACTTAGTTGTTTCTTTATGAATAACAATTGTTATGTACCATTTTGTTTTCATTTAGGATGTTGATTCCCAAGAAGAATCGTATTGCCATCTACGAGAACCTCTTCAAAGAGGGGGTTGTCGTGGCAAAGAAGGACAAGTATCTGCCAAAGCACCCTGACCTCGAGGTACCCAACCTCCATGTTATGAAGGCCCTTGAGGTAAGCAAAACTTACGTTATTAATTTGCCGATTGTAAAGTTCAGGATCCCCTGCCCCTGGCCCTGTGTTTTTAAGTCAACACAAGACAACAGAACGTATTGGCGGTCGTTCCAGCGTGTCATCATGAGTGTGATAAAAACACACAGGGTCTTGAACATTACAATGGCCATTAATTATTGACATTGTGATTAAAAAATTGGAGTCCTGTCTTGTACAACTTTCACTTGTGAAGTTGTGTATCATAAATCGATGCAAGCAGTTTCATTTGACAGACCAAAAAAGACCTTTTGCCATGAACACATAGTTATTTATTGATTTTTCGGAAAGAATTACACTGACGGCCATTATGAACAGAGGGTTATTTCCTCCAAGAGATAATTTATTGGATTTAAGTCATGATGAACTTCAATCTCAGGTGTGTACACTGGGGTAGCATATCTGAAAAGTGAGATTTACAGTGTTTTTTTACCTACAATGACACACTTTGAATGCGGTGGTAGCCATTTTTCTCATAACGCCCTCTGTTGGTCCCATAGGTTTGTGCACAAGTGATGGCCGTTTTTGATGATATTTTCTCAAACCTAACCCTCTGTGTCTTCCACACAAGGCAATTTGTTGTTTACCGTACATTAACACATGCACAGTCTCCACAGGGAGACTGAATCATAAAACATGCATTACCACTCAAACCACACTGGTTTATGGTTTATCGTTACTTGTCATTATACATGCAAGAGTTTATCTCATTCCTGAATAAATTGATTTAATCGCAGTCGTTGAAATCCCGAGGCTACGTCAAGGAACAGTTTGCCTGGAGACACTATTACTGGTACCTGACCAACGAGGGCATCCAGTACCTGAGAGATTACCTCCACCTCCCCCCAGAGATCGTCCCATCGACGCTGAAGAGGCAGGCCCGACCAGAGACCGCCAGGCCCAGACCCAAGGGTTAGTATCCATCGGAAACTCAGTCCACAAATGAACGAAATCACACCTGTATGACGCACTAAATTGCTTGTAGTATTCACTAGGGTACACTCATACACAGAATATGCATGGCACATGGTGCTTATGGGCCAAAAGATGGTTGCCGCGAGGTCATCCTTACTTTTCTGCACTTAGACTGTCGAATGACCTCCCATCAACCATTAGGATGCAGGGATGTGAGTGGCCACACTGAAAACACCAAGGAAAATGCTGGAATATAAAATTTCCTATACTTTTTTTTTTACAGAACAGGTGTACAAAAGAACCCTGAAAATCTAAACAAAAAAAATCTGAAGTCTCACATCCCCGATGGTGGCTCCAGACTGTCAAGAGCCTACTCAAAACCATTGATATAATAATTAGCTGTTTCGCATGCGGCGGAACAGCTATTGTTTTTGTTATTTTTTTTTTCTTTCTTTTTTTTTTTTTATTCCACTTTTTTCCCATAGACATAACACAGGGTTTTTATACAAGTCACTTTTACCCTTATGCCAGTTCCGATCAACTTTATACTTGGCACATAGTAAGACCACCACCCCAGGTGCCATGCCGAAACATTTCGTCATCGTGACGTCATCACGTGCACAGTTACGTAATCATAAAAGTGCAAATTTTAGGGGTCTTTATCTCCGGAACGGCAAGTCCGATGCAACTCAAACTTGGTATGTAAGTATATGGGGACGTGTTATAGACAAAAATTGCAGTCACGTGTTGATGACGTCATCGTGCGATTTTATACGAATTATTCAATTTTTGGACCTTTTCTTTATATCTCATGAACGACAAATCGTATTTTCAAAATTCTTTCGGTAAAATGTTTGTTAGGCTATAGGCACGTGCCATAAAATACCAAAAAGTGGTGACGTCATGATGACGTCATCAAAAAGCCGATTTTCTGATTCACATATAAGGGAATATCCGATGGTGATGAAACTTGGTGGATATGTAGGGAATGGTACTGGTATCCTAAATCTGAAGTGACGTCACGATGACGTCATCGGCTGATTTTTTATTGATTTTCGAATATTAAATTTTGCCATTTTTTCCCAGAAACACATATAAGCGAATATCCGATCGTGATGAAACTTGGTGGGTAGGTAGGAAATGCTATTTCTATTCCAAATGTGAAGTAACGTCACGATGACGTCATCGACTGATTTTTTATTGATTTTTTGAATAATTAATTTTGCCATTTAGAGTCAAACATAACACAAAACACGGTCTTTGGAACTTTTTGGATCGCTGATATGGCTATCTATAGTAGTGCGCCAATTGTGTACACGTGAACGGAGCACGACATAGCTAGAAAATCACTCATTTTGTTTTTTCCACCGCCCATATGCACAACCATACATACTACGCGCGCTGGTCTATAATAGACTCGGCTATTCAGTGTTTCTCATGGGCATGTGTATGTACACCAATCTGTATACAATGTACGAGTATTGATGGACAAATGACGACGCTCCTGATACATGTAGTTGTTTACGACAATTTAAACACCGCTATTTCTCTGTACTGGGCCAATTGCGTTCATGTTAGCTTTTCATATTATTTTTAAAACATACGCGAAACAGTGAGTGTTTGTCAACAAACACAGGTCTAGTTAATATTGTTTCTCATCCTTTTTCTAAAATTTACCAACATTTTAATTGCCTTTCATTTAATGTCTGTCTCTGTAAAGTACAATAATCTGACAGTGATCAATACTGGACCTGAACTTTTTTCACTAGACCTATGGCATTCATGTACATAGGAAAACCATAATTGTATGCAATATTGTGTCAAAAATCATAAATTTACAGATTTAGGCCCCATTTTATTTGTGCAAGGAAAACAAAATCACTAGACAGCCGGACTAGTGCAGTAACACACTTTACTAGACCGACACTGAAATCACTAGACTCGCTCCTCTGTCTAGTGGATATTTCGAGCCCTGGAATACTATACCGGCACTCTTACCAACTGAGCTATCCAGCCCTATGTTGGTTGTGTCCCTAAAGTCAAATATCTTTCTTTATTTGGCAGTTAGAAGCCATGAAAAAATTCACAGGATATCTCTCTGATCTTTTTGTGTTGTCTTTTAATTATCCTTGCAGACATGGCACCAAGAGGTCCATCTGGTGGTGACTCACAGCGTGAGGCCTACAGGCGTGGACCACGTAAGTGTTGTTGGCTTCTTGTAATGTAGGTCTCAGGTCTTAGTGGCGGAATTTCTGTTGGGGTGGGGGGGGGGGGGGTTCCATTTAAAGCTGCCGCAGCTTGGGCCGATTTCAAAAACAATAAAGGCCTTTTCACACAATGCCAAAAAAAAAAAATTGACATTTTTTGAGAAATTCTCTCATGGGTCTGGACCTCGGTCAAAATCCCTCAAGGATTCACCAGGGACGTGGGTCACTCTCAAGCATTGGTGTCCTTTCACACGATGACACTTTTGTAAGATTTCGCAACCATGAAAGAATTTCTCAATGGTTGAGAGTTTCTTTTTTAGGGTCGTGTGAAAAGGCCTTAAGATTATCATTTATCTTAACTTTTGAGGTGCCAATATCACCATATTAGTTTGGATTGTGACGTCACACTCTGCTTAGCAATTAAGATCCATTCACAATTTTAAGATCAATCTTAGTGCAATTTGCATGTTGTGAATGAACCTTGGGGTACAAACAAAACATTTGGACATATTTCTGACACATTTGGACAGAAATATATTTGGACAAAGGTTTAAATGGGTACTTGTGAGGGTAGAGATGGCTTTTTGTTTGATTAACGTTTATGCACTTTTAGCATCTGGGAGGGGCTGTGTATTCCTCAGAGAGTTTAGATGGTTTCAGGAATGTAAAACGTGGGCCAGTGACCAGGGATAATGATAATAATTATGGGCAAAAAGAGACACCTTTGATTGTGAAATGGTCTATATAATTATTATTAAAAGCGATTCATTTTAATTATTATTAAGAAAGATTTGAGGCTTTGCATGGTGACAATTGGTATGTGGATCAGTTTGCGGAAACACCATATAATAATCGTTCGTACTTTTGCACATCGTTCGCACTTCTCGCAATTAGGTCTCCAAAAACAGTAATTGTGTTGAACATTAATGATATTTTGTAAACTTCAGTGAAGGGCAAGCTTAATTGGACATCGCTTTGGTCTATTACAAATGAAATCTTGTATCAAGCATAAATATCATTGTGGTTTTATCATCTGTTTTTTTGTACGACTTCTTGTATTTAGCCGGAGCAGGACCAGACAAGAAGGGCGATGTAGGAGCTGGTGCCATGCCAATTGAGTTTGTAAGTAAAATATTAACATACTGACATAAACCTTAAAGGTATAATACATGATTGGTAACAGACACAGAACAGCACTTTGTCTGATCCAATATGTACATGAAATGATAAACCGGGGTTAGTGTAGTTTACGCCACCCATATTATTTTCAGTATTTATTTACCTTCTTCTGTTCCAAAATGAGATTCGTTACTTAGAGCAAATTTATTCATGGGTCCTGAAAACCCTAAAATGAACTTATTTCGGCAATATTTCAGTGAAAACAAAACAGTTTCTTACCCAAATAAATACTGAAAATAATATGGGTGGCGTAAACTACACTAATGCCGATAAACCTATGAAAATCTGAGCTCAATCGGACATCTGAGTCACAGGAAAATAGCAAAAACTTGACTCAATTTCTCTTAAATAACAAAGAGAATATTTTTGATCTTACTGCGAGATCAAAATTGTTTTCGGTCTTTGTTTGACTAATTTCTGGATAAATACACCATTTCAGTTGGAATTATTTTAATGGTATGTTTCTGCCAATACCATCTTCATACATTATAGGTAAATCTGTGAACATTTCTGTTTCGGGTATGTTACCGATCATGTATTGTACCTTTAAACTTCCTTCTATGGGTCTTACTAATGACCCATTCTGAATTGCCTAATCCCAGCACTGTAGTATTTTTATGGCGCTTTCTTTGGCCTGGTCAGTCAGGTCAGATTTGACCACCAAGCAATGTAGAAATTGATAGTGCCGGGCAGTGACATACTGTGGCCTTTCGAAATTCAATACCGTGTAGTATCCCTGTGGCAAATAATTCAGACCTGGACTTTGTTGCGCTGTCCCTTTTCTCCAAGAGCCTGTTTATATCAAGGCATTTTAATAGCAAAAGTTCAGGAACTTTGTTATTGATTTTATCAAAGTTGTTATGCCATAAAAAGACATCAGCGGAGAATCTATTGTATGAACAAAAACACACACAAACTCTTTATTGTTGACACCAAAGATTATATAGCGCTACGCGCAAGATGGATAACTGACCATAGGGCGCGTGGTAATCAGTATGGAGGTCGCCATTCTCCATACAAATTATACACGATCCGCCATGTTGGTGTGCAAATAGCGAGTAGTTTGTACATGGGACATATGGAGGCTGGACGCTTTATCAAAGAAAAGGGGAGTGTTAGGCAAAATTTTGGCCTGGATTCGACTTAAACCTATTGTTTATTGTAAATAAAAATATTTGACATTGGTGTGAAGCAGCTGAATATGAAAACGGCGATTTGTTTGTGGTTTTCTGGTTCACTTTTGCAAGTACCGCACAAATCGCTCATATCATCTCCGTACGTGGAGCGCGCGCCCCGGTGCCCATGGCGATTACGCATTTCAGTTCCCCATCTTGCGCGTAGCGCTATATAATCTTTGGTTGACACTGCATTTCTTGTTCAAAGTGATGCTTTTGGTACTTGACTGGATATTAATCCCTTTGATGTGACATACATGTAAGAGCACATCCATGAGATAAAATTAATGGAATATTAACAGAGATGCCACTTTTCGGGTTTTAGCCTGAATTCAAGGTTTTTGTCTTAGAAATTTGACAACTTTATATATAGTACTTCATTTCATCTGAAACAATCAGAACACACATTTTTTGAAAGGGGATAATGGTAGTTTCAGGTTTTTCTGGGCCGGGTTAAGGTGTTTCAGGTGTTTTCATGAAATTCTGGTGGCATCTCTGGAATATTAAAGGAAAATCAAGATTTTTTCTCTTTTGCTGTTTTGCTAACCCTTTTTTGTTGTTATGTTTCTGTTGACAGAGAGGAGGCGCACAGCGTGGTGGTTTCGGTCGGGGACAGAGCATGCAGCATCAACAGCCCTAGGATACTTCCATGGTTCATTCATTATCACCAGGATACTGCGGAGGAAGGGGGGATTGGTCACTCTATCAGGCAGTGACCACCTTAGCTACAGATCTCATTATCATTCACCTTCGATCACGTTAGGCAGCTTTCCATAAGTGTGTGCTACCTCTGTCTCGCACCTGTGAAATTTATTCGCTCGTGGTTTTATTTCCACATGTGATGCAGTGATGTCATGATATACTATGCACCACACTTATGGGAAGCTAGCTTTAGACTGGCACCCTGACAGCGATACTGTGTGTCTTCTGCTGTTTGGTGCAGTACACCAGACTCAGATGCCGCCTATTCATCTTTATCTTATTATTTTCCTCATGTGAATAAATAAATAAATATTGAGCACACAGCTTGCTCTTGTCACAGATTGGAAAATATGCCTTTGTTTCTGTCTAATGAATTACTGTTTGTGTCTCACTCTTGTATATTTTGTTTAAAGGTATAATACATGATTGGTAAAGGTCACAAAACAGCACCCACACTTTGTCTAATCCAGCATGTACATGAAATGATAAACCTGTGAAAATTTGGGCTCAATCGGACATCTGGGTCACAAGAAAATAGCGAAAACCCAACTCAGTTTTTCTTATACTGTATAATATAAAGAATGAATGAGATCTTAGCCTGAGATCAAAACTGTTTTCGGTCTTTGTTTAATACTAATTTCTGGATAAATACAATACAATAATTTTATTTCAGCCTCAGGCAGAAATAATTTAATGGTTTGTTTCTGCCAGCACCATTCTCATACCCTGAAAGTTATACGTAAATTTGTAAACATTTCTGTTTGTGTATGTTACCAATCCTGTACCGTACCTATAATTAAAGATGATTTGATTATTGAAAGATAGAAATGATGTCACTTGGGTATGCTTGTAGACATTTATCACACACATTTGCTATGAAATTCAGATTTCATATGGAACTTTTCACTGGAACTTGGAAGTGGAAGGATAGCCTAAGTAGGTAGTCTTGTCTTCCAGCGGTTTTATATCTTCTGCTACTTGAACATTCAAACAAGTATTGATAGTGCCAGGAGATATTAATAGGAAAGCTGGAGGTTTCGATCCTTTCAGGATCTTTATAAAAAGCTAGATGAGAAGAGGACAAAAACGTACAAGTATTAACAATTGGAGTACCGGGATATTTTAGTTAACATGCAAATGGTTTTTGGTTTGGGAGAAAAGGGAGGCTTGGAATAACTTGAAAGCTGGTAAAATGCATAAACTTTTAGGATATAGCTGTCTTCTGGAAAAAAAACTTATGGAAATGCTTGATGTAAATTTTAGGCTAAGTGGAGCATGGATGTTGGGTGGGTGGGACCACGCCCCTTTTACTTTCCTATTCATTGGAAGTATTGGTTCTAGACCTTGATATTAAAATCATGAAAATCGGGAATGAACATGCTCAGTTGAATAGTTGGTGGGCTAGGTAAATGCAAATGGAGTGAATTTGGGTGCAACTATAAACAAAAAAAAGTTGATTCAATATAAACCTGTGATCGAGCTCCGCCCCTTATCGCAGTTATCGCCAAATCCCACACAAACCTAAATGCATTCACAAATCATTTAGTCTTTTTAAGGTTTGCAGGGGAAAAATGACCACATTCATGGATGAAAAGTTGAATACATGCAGAAAACCCATTTCAACATTTAATAGCATTCTTTGCACATGTGGAACAACCTTGGATGACAAAAATCCTACATGATGCAACTAGGGCGGTCCCATAGAGTTAAATAAGGCGGTCCAGAAAGAGCGTAGTAAACAAATTATATACACTAGAAGTGTTCTTGGTACTCTGCTCCAAGTGATTGTGTGTAGCACCGTCACGGTTACCAGCGACAAAATGAAAATAGACTGGCCCTAGTAAATCTTACGAAAACAGACCATTTATGGATAGGGAACCGCGCACTTCGACATCAAACACATTATACACCTGCACTTCCGTATTTTTTATGGGCGATCAGAAATTTCTGCAGAAGTTTCACGAATGTTTTCCTGATTTAAGAAATTGTGAACAACGAAACTGTAAATCATGAGTGGTGATATAAAGTGGGCGTGCCAAAATGGCGACATGGACCAACTAAACGGATTGATCGAAAGTGTAAGAAGAGCTGTTTTGTTTTGTTTTTAATTTTTAGACAAACGTAGCAAAATTTGTAATTCGATTAACACACGTGCAGTTTGAATATCACGTTGGGGTTCCTGAAATTTAGTAGGCCTACACTCAGGTTAGCTGTTACCCAGCTTACCCAGCTTCTACTCACCTAAATTCTAGGAGAGTAGAAGATGGGTACAGCTAACTTGAGTGTACTAAACCTAACCTGAGTCAGTGAGTGTAGGCCTAGTAAAAGTACTAAACTTCAGGAACCAATGACATTCCTAACGTTACTTGTTAGGCAGTGGATATTGTGCCAGCGACGGCAAAAGTTCCGAAACGCTATTTTGCCGGTAAGTGTTTTCTGATTGGTCACTACCCGGGACGTATTTGTTGCCGGCAACGCGTGCGGGAGCTGTATTTTGCCGGCGCCGGCAACACGTTCCAAAACGATATTTTTGCCGCCTTTCACGCAAACATATTTCAATTCAAAATAAACTAGCACTTCGTTGCCCT
Source organism: Astropecten irregularis (assembly GCA_963971285.1). Lineage (NCBI taxonomy): Eukaryota > Metazoa > Echinodermata > Asteroidea > Paxillosida > Astropectinidae > Astropecten > Astropecten irregularis. Next base: position 3,077,435 of record OZ020251.1, on the reverse strand, counting down.
TGACGTTACTTCGTTTGGCAGCTGCAGCCAGCGTGCGGGTGTCTCGTTTCCAGTAGCTTATTTTTTGCTGCCTCTCGAAGTTGGAAATAGCACGTTCAACATCTTCGAAACTAAAAAATTTGTCGCCGACACGTAACACGCTCGTCGTGGACGCCATGATTATCTGAGCTGAGGTGCGCATGTTGGTAGGAGATGACGTCATTACCACCCAATCAGAAAACACTTACGCGTTTCGGAACTTTTGCCGTCGCCGGCAAAATATCCACTGCCTACTTGTTAAGCAAATCTTGTTTTTGCTTTTGCGAATAAAATAACCCCTTTGGCCTATAGTAGGGCCTATCAGGAGAAAGGGGTTCAGCAGACTTTCAATGCTTTTTCATCAGAAACAAATCAAATGATATATGTTATTTTCTGCATAGGCTGGATACTGAGTTTGGAACTGAGAACTATTTTTGATTTTCAGTGCAGGGGCACTTCAATGTTAACCCAGCGGCTGTTTGCGGATTACAGAATGGTTAACCCTCGCCCGGCCACGTTCAGTGTGGTGCGGTACTGATGCACTGTAATCTGTAAACAGTTGCTGGGTCAACATCAAAGTGCGCCTACACGTGGACTTCAATGTTCAATGTTCAGAGTTGTAGTAACAAATGCCGCAAGAAAAAGAGGCGAAAATTTCTCGAAAACGAAGAGCTGCAGTAGCGCTGAATTTGTGGATTTATTATGATTTTGTGTGATTTAGTCCTAATGCCCTAGAGAGATATGGGGTTTACTGTATAGGAAGGATATGTGCCCCCAGTTTGACAATGTACGTGAGTAGGGCCAAGGATATGGAGTGTACAGAGTAGACTGGCCCTAGACTAGGGTGCTAGCATTGTTGAGCAAGCCCCATACTATTAGTACTAGGGCCTAGTGGGGCAGCTCCCAAATGCACTTTGTGCTCAGTCATGTCAGCCAAGAGAGTGAAAGAAATGTAAGTTAATACTAGAGGAAAAGGATATTCATCACGGTGGATACAAAATTACAAATAAGGAAAAAAGGCGATCAGGGTCACACGATGTCGTGTTGCTGGTAGCTATGTTTCAGCTGCTGGAACTTCTAGCCTTAATCAGGCAACGAGCAACATAACATTGCCTGACTTTGATTACTTTTTTCTCTTCAACATGTACAGTGGAACGCCATTATAACAAACATTTGGCTATACTGAAATCGGCTGCACGGGGGTCAGACAAGTCGACCGGTGGGACAACTCGACTTGAGACAGGTCGACCGTTGGGACAGGTCGACCGGTGAAACAGGTCGACCGTTGAGACAGGTCGACCGGTAAGACAGGTCGACCGGTGAGATATATACCGTGAATCCATTGATCTCCATAATACACTGGATAGGACATCGCGCGCCATCTTGTGTAACGCGTGCGTTTGCTCAGGAGGGTTTAGAAACTTCAAGCGCGGGTCGGCGCATAGACCGTACGCAACACAAACAAATGAAGTTTGGGGGTTGGGGCAATAAATTTGCCATATATTTTGCTGATTTTCGAGTGGTTTAGAATTAAACTTTTGGAGGAAATACGTAGGATGTGTTATGCGTTTGTGGATGTAGGCCCACGAATGCCGGGTGCACGGATGACACAAAAAGAGGGATTTGATTCCATAAGTAAGCGTTAGTCTGCAGAACAATAAGTTTAAGTGTGTGGGAATAATTATAACTTTATTTGAAAAGAATTCTAGAATCCCTATTTCATTTGCCTTTTTTGAATGATCGTTGTAAGCTGTAGTTTGCCGGTAACTTATTTGGTAGGGTGGCGATTCATTTTTTTAATTTGGAGCAAACAAAACTCATCATTTCAACGATATTGTATTAAGTTAGCCTTATTTTTATCTATAAATAACTACTGTGAACTATCATGATGGCATTCATCAGCGCATGCGCAACCCTCCTAAACGGGGCTGCGCGTTTTTACAGGAAGCGCTGTACAAAAAGAATACGCGTGTCCTATCCAGTGTATTATGGAGATCAATGCGTGGATCGAAGCTATTCACGGCGTTCAACGCGCGCTGAATAAGGACCTTGTCCGGTGTTAGACTTGGTCGACCGGTGTATTAATGCCGTGTATCGAAGCGATTCACGGCTGATCCGGCGTGGGCTCAACGCGCGCTGAATAATGGTCCCGTCCGCTGAGACAGGTCGACCGGTGTATGCGTGCCGTGTATCGAACCTATTCACGGCGTACCCGTTGGCTCAACGCGCGCAGAATAAGGGCTTTTTCCGCGCTCTATGCATGCCGTGTATCGAAGCGATTCACGGCTGATCCCGTGGGCTCAACGCGTGCTGATAAAGGGCTCCGTCCGATGTTTGGAGAAAAAATATGAACAAACTATATTTTAAAGGTATTATCACTTTATACTTCGGTTTTGTCAAAGAAATACAGATTCATGAGCAAACAAAATCAACTGGAAAATACAGTCAAAAAAATAAGTCATCTGTGAAAATTTCAGTTCCATATACGGTGCCCACTTTTTGAGAAAACAGTGAAAAACTGCCACAGTATTTCTGAAGTCTTTTCTATTTTATTTTCGTAACTTTTAAAAGATGAAAAAGATTTTCGGTCGTTGTTTCAATAATTTCTGTATAAATACACCATAAGAAAGGGTAAAACGGAGAAAGGTCCAACTTGAGGAAGAGGCCACTGAAAATTTTATACAGGAACAAGTACCCGCTCAATGTTTTGGAAAACAGTGCAAGATGATTTCTTTCGCAGTTCCTTTAGGCCTATGTGGTGGATTCAATTAATTTGCTAAAATTATGAGCTGGATTTTCCAACCGACTCATGCGGCATTATTAAGCAAACTCATATCGAATAAATTGGCCAATATTTCTTTTCCTCTTTTTTTGAAAAAATGCAAAAACATCCTTGAAATGATACGAGGGTGACAAAATGTCCCTTAAGATTTAAAATGGTGGCAGAATTTTATTTATTTAATTACATTCACTTAAAGTACTTATCAACAAACCTTACGCATACAAAATGTATAAATAATCCACAATACGAAGGCAAAGAACGACAATATTCAATATTTGAATACAAACAAATTAAAACTTGAAACTTATATTGTGTTATTCTAATTCATCATACATTATCACAAACTCGTATTTATTTATTTATTTATTTATTTATTTATTTATTATTTATTTACCCTGGGGGAAACCTTTCAGTGATACTCTGTTTTTCAAAGGTGCCCAGCTTTACAGTAAAAAGACCTATCCGTTTATTTTGCTCCCTAAAACTTAAAAGAGAGGTCTTGTTTACGAGGTTACTTGCGGGTCTTCGTTGAGCCCACTGGATCAGCCGTGAATCGCTTCGATACACGGCATGCATATACCGGACGACCTGTCTCAGCGGACGGGAGCCCTTATTCAGCGCGCGTTGAGCCCACGGGATCAGCCGTGAATCGCTTCGAGACACGGGCACGAATACAGCGGAAGACCTGTCTTATCTCACCGCGGACGATGCCTTTAGTCAGCGTGCGTTTAGCCCACGGGAAGCCATGAAACGCTTCGATACACGGTATATATCTCACCGGTCGACCTGTCTTACTATATACCGGTCGACCTGTCTCAACGGTCGACCTGTCTCACCGGTCGACCTGCCTCGGCCTATCTCACCAGTCGACCTGTCTCAAGTCGAGTTGTCCCACCGGTCGACTTGTCTGACATTCGGCTGCACAACTTACACAACTTACAAATGTTGCGTATGTTTGGTGAAACGTGCATATAACTTGTGCAACCAAAGGCAGGAAAATATTGAGTAAGTTACGTATGCGCAATAGAATGTTGCGGGAAATCAGCTGCTGGACATCATCCTTGGCTCCCAGTTTTTGTGTACAATGTACAGGCCTGCTGAACATTGTTCACTATAACGAACGACCACTATTATAACAAAGAATCTCTGTGCATCCAGGCGTGTTTGTTACACTGTATTAAGTCACTGCCAAAGATTATATAGCGCTACGCGCAAGATGGATAACTGACCATAGGGCGTGTGGTAATCGGTATGGAGGTCGCGATTCTCCATACAAATTATACACGATCAGCCATGTTGGTGTGCAACTGGTGAGTAGTTTGTACACGGGACATATGGAGGCTGGACACTTTATCAAAGAAAAGAGGAGTGTTAGGCAAAATTTTGGCCCGGATTTGATTAAAACCTATTGTTTATTGTAAATAGAAATATTTGACATTGATGTGAAGCAGCTGAATATGAAAACAGTGATTTTTTGTGGTTTTCTGGACCTACTTTTGCAAGTCCCTGATATGCTATGGAAACTCCGTACGTGGAGCGCCCGCCCAACACCAGAATGGCGCCCATGCCGATTACACGTTTCAGGGAGAGTTCCCCATCTTGCGCGTAGCGCTATATAATCTTTGGTCACTGCCATGCTCATTATCTCTAGTGCAAATTGTGTCTTGTTTTTCAACAGGGAGAGAGTGTGACCCAAGTTATCACAAATGGTAGGACACTGTTACACATTGCAGCCGACTACGGTCAGACAGACATCATCAGGAAACTTATAGAGAAAGGTGCTGACGTCAATGTAAGTAATCTTTTCACATTCAATCTTTATTTAACTAACAGTTCAATCAATCTGTTGGTTAATAGCTCTCAAATTCTTTTCGCAAAGAATTCTACTGACGGCTATTACAGAAAAAAGGTTATATCCAAGAGTTAACTTATTGGATGCAAGTTATGATGAATTTCAATCTCAGGTGTATAAGTCTGGGGTAGCATATCTAAAAAGTGAGTTTTACAGTGTTTTTACCTACAATTAAACACTTCGAATGCAGCGGTAGCCAGTTTTCTCAAAACGCCCTCTGTCGGTTCCATAGCTTTGTGCACAAGTGAATGAAGTGATGGCTGTCAGTGAAATTCTTCCCTTCTTTTCATTCATTTATTTTTGTTGTTGTCATTTTCAGGCAGTCGACAAATCCAATATAAGTGTCTTACTTGCTGCAATCTTCGAGGGCCACACAGATTGTGTGGAGGTTCTAATTCAAAAGGTTAGTTTTAGACACTTGTACAAAATGTTTACTTCACACTGTTTTCCTTGGGAATAGTGTAGTTCTCCAAACTGCCAAAAGACAATTCAGCCCTTAGTCCCAGTAGACTTGAACCCCATGGTTCTCCTGTCAGATACCCACCTCACAGTTCTATGGAGAGCCTCCTAGTTCTCAGAGGAGCCTCATGCTACAGTGTAGGTCTGCCAGAAACCTCACAGTTCTGTTAGAAACCTCACAGTTCTGCCAGAAACCTCACAGTTCTGCAAGAAACCTCACAGTTCTGCCAGAAACCTCGTAGTTCTGCCAGAAACCTCGTAGTTCTGCCAGAAACCTCACAGTTCTGCCAGAAACCTCCTAGTTCTGCTAGAAACCTCACAGTTCTTTTAGGAATCTAAAAGTTTTCTTTTTAACCTTGCTGTTCTAGAAACCGCATGGTCTTTCTGCTTAATGCGTTTGGCTGGTTCTACCCAGAAAGTTATGAATCTGATTGAAGCCTGTCAATTTACCTTTACTCATGAATGATTGTTCTCCTGAGAACGGCATGTGCAGCTGTCTTTAAAACCCCTGGTTTGTTCCCCAAACTTGAACCAGTTTGTGTCAGCACCTCCTAGATCTCCTAAGATATTGAAATTACCAAACGCCCTTCTCAATCATCTTCATACTAACTTTATTTTCCCGGTATTTTTTTTTTCTTTTTACTCAGGGTGCTAAGAAGGATGGAGTTTTCGATGGCAAGAGCTACATAGAACATGCGGAATCGACCGATATCAAGAACCTTTTGAAGTAATACACACTGCAAATATCTGAGTAAATATGTAAGCAAACTGCACAGAACAAGTCCAAATATTGAAAATGTGACCGAAACATGTTTTTTTTTTATAATAAAAGGTACCCAAATTCAAAAAAAAATTTGAAAAATGAAAAAAAGTAATCCTCCAAAAATCAACAAAAATTGCTTCGCTGACAACTTATGTCTAAAATCTGTGCTAGAAATTTAGTAAGAGGAGAGCAGACAGAAGTTGCTGCTTAAACTTTGTGATCATGGAAAACAAAGAATGCTTCAGTTATGGTAGATTGAGCAACCGACGCAAAGAGGGTTTGCTATGGTCTCTAGGCGCCACCTCTATAGCAATGGGTGAGCCCTTAATGAAACAAGTAGGACCATTTGGCACATGCACTGAAATGTACATTCTGCGCGTTGATGACGCAGCAATTAGAGAAAAAAATAAATAGTGAAAAATTGACAGAAAATCTTTTGCGGCCATAGCTCATTATGCTTAAATGTGCTTTGTTCATAGAGCTGATTCAGCTGAAAGCATCACTTAGCAGATTTCTGTGCTAAAGGAAAAATCAGCTTGAGCAGTTGCGAGCAAGATGATTTTGGCTAAGCGCAACAAAGAATTGGCGGAGTGATATTTTCTGATGCTTAGTGAAATTTGGCCCAGTCACTCATCCACTTAAAATTGTATCACTCATTTTGTACAAGTTTGCCATCATGATAAGTAGGGCACGTTCGATGAAATTATTTTTGTTAAGATACAGAATCTTTTTGAATGATGTAATTCTAGGTGTGTTTAAGAGTTTGTCAATGTAAGTAGACCTCACTTAACGACACAGCGTGAATTCAGTGTGAATTTAATAGGTGCTCTTGGGATGTTGTCTTGGTTAACAGTTGACTGTTTTACAGAAATTTAAAAGCACGGAATATTGTTAAAAAGCACTTAAACTCATTGGAAGTGTAATGTATGTTTAATACCGGTACATCTTGTGGCATACCGATCTGTGTACCTGTAATCCTAGTCTTGTTTCCAGACCCCATTCACAGCCACCGCTACGCTAATGATTTGTGTAAATTCAAGCAGGTGCCACATCAATGAAACGTAGCCTTAACCTAAAGGACACAATGTTTCAATGGTTCCCTACTAAATTGTACCATACATGTAGTTAACATGGTGTTGGTGACTACTCTTAGTCTTAATACACGTAGTCTATAGATACAGGTGTCGGTTACCGGTGTGACTATAGTCTTTGTACACTTAGATGGTGTTGGTTACCAGTGCAGGGGTCAAAATTAACTTCAGTCTTTTGTTAGCCCGCCGAGTGCACTGCACAGGCATTGTTCCTCAAATCAGTGGCTTAATAATGGGAGACTTTTGAGAACCCATCTTCAAGTCAACAGCGCACGCGCACGCACAACAGCGCAGGCGCAAAACATGCTCACAATTGCGTGAGTGTGCACTGTTGACTTGAAGACCGGTTCTCAAAAGCCTCCCATTGTTTTTGATGGCCCCAGCAGACCAAACTTTTTTTTCTGGTGTCTGTCTCGAACTCGGTCTCAGTCTCAACTACAACACTGGCCCCAGGCCAGCGGAGCACTGTTAATTTTGTCCCCTGCCAGTGTGAATGATTATACATGTATACTAATAGTCTTTATTCCTTGGCTGGATTGAATCACATGGTCAACCTTTACTAGGTTAGAGCCATGGACTGATGGACAGAGTTGTGTTAATGGCAGTCCAGCTGTTTGAAGATTGGTGCAATGACTGACTTTTGGTACAAATGTATTTCTTAGAGATTCTGAGATTGGTTAAATACAGTGTACATGTACAGTTGATTGTATGTAAACCGGTTTGGGGGTATTTTTGGTCGTGAAAGTTAAGGATGAAAGTGGAACAGTTAGGATGCAGATTCAGGAAATGGTTGATTTTTTTCTGTCTTCTGCCAGGATTGGATTTGCCATTGAAACTTGCTGATTCCTGTGTGAAATACTTCTGAGTTCTGAGGTGGTCTTTTTTTAATTAAATATATACCAAACTATTATGATTAGCATTTAAATTTGTGTAAGGGATACTCAAATCATGTTTGTTAAACTTGACGTGTAATAATGAATCGTATGGGTCGTTGATCTCAAGGATTGTCCCTGGTTTCTGGTCCAAATCTAAGGGCCTGACAACTACTAATGGCAATTGGCAAGACAGTTTCTTCAGGGTTGATATCCAATCTGTGTGAGGAACTGGAGCCTTTCTCAAAGCTTGGCTCCAGCTCAGGCTCCGGCTTCAGCTCTGTCATCCATATGCTGAAAATACAGGTTGTGGTTTTTCATTGAAGCTGAAGCTCTGTTTTCTTCTTCAAACCAGAGAATCTACTTCCGAAACAAAGCCAAAAGCCTCTATTTTGATACCCATGATTTTAAGATGGATTCACAAAATGGAGTGTTAGCCGGAGCCGAGCTTTGAGAAAGGCCTCAGGCTTGTCTTCAGAATCATTTTCAGGGAGACCATAGACTTGGGGCCAAGTCTTTCTTAGTCAGCGCGGTGATTGTCTCTTTTTTCCACGCAACTCTCGCGAAACCGCGCGAGACTCATGGCTACGGCGAGAGTTCAGCTCTCGGCCTGGGACCGCTCAAAAAGAAATTGAGCGGTCCCAGGCCGAGAGCTGAACTCTCGCCGTAGCCATGAGTCTCGCGCGGTTTCGCGAGAGTTGCAGAAAAAAAGAGACAATCACCGCCCGGACTATTAAGAAAGACTTGGCCCCAAGTCTAGGGAGACCAGTGATGGTGACCTCCGCTTTGCTTATATGTGAAGTTCATCAGGCCCTGAGCACTGAGGCAGAGGATGCTCAGGTGCACCAAGACAGTTGCCTCCATTTTCATTTGAAGTTTGAGTCCTGAGCCCCAAGATTTGAAAGGAATACCAAGTTTGCAATGAACTTACCTTCATTTTCTTCTCAAAATTCAACCTTTGGGCACCGAGAAACCAAATTGGAGGTGCACCAAGGGAGTTACCTCTTCCTGCTCCAAACATCCAGTCACTGGGCAATTTGTTGCTTCCATGGAGTTGAGAGACTTCAATCCCTGTCAGAGTCTGATAAGGAAAAGAAAAGTTAGAGGCAATTCTTCCAAAATGTTGAGGTCTAGTAGAGGTTAGAGATAGTGTGAGGTTGACTAAAACGTTTATGGTTGTAAGTAAAAGCTTTAAGCTTTAAAAAGAAGAAGAGTATTAAGGGAGAGAAACTTTAAAACTGGTTTGGACCAGCCACTGAAAAGCCAGGCCTTGTCCGGGGTTTTCGGCTTCTATAATCCCAAGCCTTGAACTATCAACTTCAAGCCCCTGCTTTGTCCTGGATCATAATTGAAAAGCCAGGCAAGGCCAGAGCTTTGCCTTGGGTCTTGGGCTTCTATAATCCCAAGTCTTGAACTATCAATTTCAAGCCCCTGTTGTGTCGTGGATCATAACTGGCGTAAACCTGATTGACAAATTGAGTCCAAATTGATCATGGACTGTAACCAGAAGCTGGGCTTCATTGATGTTAAGCAGCTCTATTGTAGTGAAGTTCAGTGCTGACAAAAGGAAGATTTCAGGCCCAAAGACATAGCGTGAATTCAGTGTGAACTTAATAGCAGGCGCGGTTCTAGAGTCAAAATTTTGGGGGGGCTAGAAGAGCCAAATTTTTTTGGGGGGGCTAGAAGACTCAATATTTTCGGTTCTTCTAACACTCGCTTCTGCTATGTCTCATTAGGGGTTGAAAAACATGCACATTATAGCCCACACAACGCGTTTTTTATGTAATTGGCGCTTAATAACTGAAAAAATCCAGTACTTTCAATAAAAAAAATTTTCACTTGCATTTTTTTGGGGGGGCTAGACACAATTTTGGGGGGGCTACAGCCCCCCCTAGCCCCCCCGTAGAACCGCGCCTGCTTAATAGGTGCTTGGGATGTTATCTTGGTTAACAGTTGACTGTTTTACAGAAATTTAAAAGCACGGAATAAGGAAGATTTCAGGCCCAAAGATCTGGACCTGGCCAGGCTTGTCAATGGCTGGGCCTGGCCAGGCTTGTCAATGGCTGAACCTGACCAGTCTTAAGGTTTCTCCTCCTAACCCTCCCAAAACTGACCAAGCCTGTTAAGTGTGGTCCCTTTGTAACATCACTTGAAGGTCAGAAACCTGGGACATTGCTTGTATATTATTAAGGTTGAAAGTGCATAATATGAACCTCATGGGTAGATGTAGATTATAAATGTAGTTATTTCATCAGCTTCTGTCTGTCCACAATTAAAATGTTGTCCTTTTTTCCAATAAAATGTAACTTTTGTAGAAAACCAAAAATAGAGGAGGAAGTGAATACGAGAAAAAAAAGAGTAGTGGAATAATGGTGATTATTTAGATCATGTGTATGTAGGCCAGTGCTATGCCCAAAGGTGATTGTTGTGGTAGATCGATAAGACATTTGATTTACTTTGTTTGCATCATTCTTTTCAGGAACTATTTTTTACGTGTTATCTGCGTTTGTTTTTGTTTAAAAATCATCAGAGCTTATATTATAGCCATATTTATCCCAAGGTGGATTTTTTCAACTAAAAATGAAAGTGTAATCATTAAATTTTAATTGAGGATACTTCAGACTTAATTGTTGTTTTTGCTTTTTTGTTCGTTGCTCAAAAAAGAAGGAGGGGTAAGGGTCACTGAACCCAGTTCAACTTACCCAAACCCTACCCAACTTAATAATCCAACCCAACTTACCAGCGCAGCTCAGCCAGCCCAGCCCAGCCCAACCAGTGGCGCACCCAAGGGGGGAGGGGGGGGTTAGCCCCCCCCCCCAAGAGAGTCCCTGAAAAAAAAATGGGGGAGAGAGAACGGGAGAGGAGGAGGACGATTTCCTGATGGGAAGATCCATCATTATAAATACAATGTACATACAATACAACCCTAAATTTAATAGTTAAATACACAAAGTAGGCCTAGTTGATTTGTTGGAGAAAAGTTTTCTTTGAGCCCCCTCCCCCACCCTAAGACAAAATCCTGGGTGCGCCGGTGAACCCAATCCAACTTAATCAAACCCAACTTACCAGCGCAGCTCAGCCCAGCCCAGCACAACCCAGCCCAGTCCAACCCAACCCAATCCAACTTGACCCAACCATAGACTAAGGAAGAGAACCAACTAACTCAACTCAGCTGACCCAACTCAAAAGCTCTGGTAAAAATAACATCAAAATTCAAGTGTGTTCTGTTGCTTCAATTTCCATTATTTTTATGTTACACAGCCATATGAACATAAGAGCCATTTTTACCTTTTTCTACATTTACAACAAATCTTTATTTGTAAGTTAAAATGAAGCTTGTTTGTGAAAAAAACTGCTTGCACAAACTGGGACACAACAACAACTCAAACTAAAAACCACACTGCCTCATGTTTGTTTTTATAAGTACTGATAAGACTCAAAGTATTTTAGTTGTTCTTTAATTCATCACAAATTTTGTCCATCAAGACAATAAATCATTATTGTTTGCATTATTGCCAGTCACCTTAAAGTTCTCTTGGCTTGGTGACCTTTGTAGAGTTTCCTATAAATGATTGGTGACCCCTCATAAATATTCATGAGTGAATACCCTAAACTTAATTTCATTGGTCAGAAGTTTATGAAAGGGGGGAGTTTGTAAATTACAATGGATAGGAAACATTTGGTTTTCATCCTTGCTTATGCTGATCATAGCTCCATACTTTACCGGACTCATAGAGTTAAATAAAAAACTAGAGTGCGCGCTTCATATTCAACGTGCGCGTTGTCTGCACTCTGGCATGGACGCGCAGCCGCCATCTTTCCTGGGGTGACTGAGCAGCCGCAGTAGAGTCCAAATACGGTACCCAGATGTTACTCGGTGAACTGTGCGCACTATGCGTGACGCGACGGGTATTTGGTTGGTGTTTGGTTAAATAGACAATGGCGCTGGCCATGGTTCAGCCACACACACAGAGTGCACACTCTTCTTTATCATTTAACTCTATGACTGGACTTCACTTTCCTACATACATGTGCGTTGACCTTACTTACAAGACCACATTAAAATAACAGTGAACATTTATGTACCATAGCTCTATGGCGCTATTCAAATTTGTAAAATTTGGGCAATCTTTTCCGGTAGCATTGATTGACCTCAGGCCCAGGGCTTGATTTCACGAAGTCCTACGATCGATCGTGACTTGAGGTATGTATCATACTTGTAAGTCCTACGATTGATAGTAAGTTACGATGAGTTTGGTGAAATCGAACCCCAGGTCAATGCTGGTGGAGATTTTCCGACTGCACTCAGAAGAAGGATCCTTGGAAGGATATGCTGACTTGATCTCCAAAGGAGAACGTGCTCCCCTGCCAGAATCTCGGCACATAGTACACTGCAGGTGCACAAAAACAGAACAAGAAAATACATGACTACTTGGAGAAATTTGCAGGACTAGGACAATGTCCAATGTTTTGGCTACAGCTTGCGATAAGACTGGAGTCTATGGAAGGTCCTAAAGCCGCTGTCGTACACACATGTGTATATGCAAGCCATAGCCAATAGTAAGGACAATCTTAACCTTTATGAAGAAAGAAGGGATGACGGAGCTGTTGAGAGGAGAGGGGAGTTGGGAGGAGACAACTGAGGACATGAAAAACATCAGAAATGTCTTAATTGGGTTTCCGCAAAGGCTGAAGAAAGGAAAGGGTCTACAGAGGGTATACACATCTACCCCTTTTCTCCAGTTTTAGCATGTTAATTCATAGTGTTTAAAGGTAGTATCATACTTTGGTAGCATATATACCGAAACAGAAATCTTCACAGATTTACCTATAACTTACAGGGTATAAAAATGATGATGGTAGAAACACTGTTAAAATTAGTCTACCTGAAATGCTGTATTTATCAAGGAAAGAGTAAAACCAGTGACCAAAATATTATTATTTAAGATCTTTTAAAGATCCAAAATAAAAGAGAAAAGACTTAAGAAATACTGTGGCAATTTTTCACTGTTTTCTCAAAACGTGTGCACCGTATGGGACGGAAATTTTCACATAATTCAGACTGTTACTGTATCTTCCTTGATATTTTTGCCCATGAATCTGTATTTCTTTGACAAAAACCAAAGTATGATACTACCTTTAAGAAATGTTGTCATGGTTATATAGCTAACGTCTTGAATATGCATGAGGAATACCTTCAGGCTCATGAATATGCATGAGATCCAGCAAGGAATACTTACAAGCATCAGATGGTTCAAGCACTATCCTGACATCAGTGCATTTCTCCTTGCATGTGGACGTTGGCGAGAGGGTGACCTCTTGTGACCCGTAGGCCTGGGTCAGCCACACGTTGGGATGATCCGTCAATGGCTACAAAACAAAGATGCATTTTGTGCTAGTAAAGTTTGTGTCAATGCACCATACACCATGTACACTTGAAGATTTGAACCTTGCAGAAGTACAGCTATGCCAATTAGTGTCATATTTAAGTGTTCTATGAGTTCATCTATAGCCCCTATGTTAAACCTTGGATCCATTTACAGATTTAGGTCAGGTTTTATCATTACATTAGTAGAAGTTCTGTCTTCCTGCTCAAAACAGAGTATCTGCATCCCGGCAAACTGACTTTTATCTGACTTTGGCTCGAGCTCCATTTTGTGCATCCATCTTAAAGTAACGGGTATAAAAATTGTGGCTTTTGACTATGGCTTGGAAGTAGATACTCTCTTTTGAGAAGGCTAAGCTTTAGCTTCAACAAAACATTATCTACAGCATTTGGATGACAGAGATGAAGTCAGAGCCTGAGCTGAAACCAAGGTTTTGAACAGGTGCATTGAAAATGATTGCCACACAGCCTTTGATGTAACTCACTCACCAGTGGATGTACATCAGCAGCAGGGGCACGTAGGAGCACAAACATCTCAGAGGCTACTTCTGACTTCCGAGGGACAAAGTATGGCTTAGGCGACAGGTCGCGGATGAGCCTCACACCTCCAGCCTTTTGGACTCTCCTGAAAATTTGCATCCATGCAAGGAATAGAAACATCAAATGTACGTAAAATGCAAATGAGAAAGTAAATTTCAGGGAAAATCCTTTCTGAAACAAAGGTCAATAGATGTATTCTCTGAAAATTCATCTATTTCATTGAATTTCTCACTGCACTTTTCTCTTCAATATCTTCAAGGATTTGTAAATTGTAATTATCCAGAAAGTTTGAAAAACAATTTTCCCATTCCAATTTCTTACTTCACCCTCCCTGGTTTTCATAATAGAAAGACCCACCACTGTATGTGAAGATCTGTGCCCAAGATATCTTCCATTCTCCTGGTGGGGGTGAGGAAGTCCCCGATGCTACGGATGTAGGGATTGCTGCTCTGCACCTTGTGGGCACTGTATTTCAGCTGCTCGGTATTATCCAGGTAAACAGCCTTGAGGTCATCAAAGGTCACCAGGCTGGAATTGGCATCCTGCCAAGAAAATAAAAGACCCAAGAAGCTTTAGCTCAAACTCGAGTCATTTCAACTTGCATCATTTACCGTAGCAAAATCTGTTTCCCAAATGATGTTACCTTGACAACGAGTGGTATCCCAGAGTGATAGTAATACATTGTGAAATTGGTCAAGTTGCGGAAGACACGAACTTCACGCATTCCCTTGCAAGGCCAGCAGCCATCCTCTTCAAAGCCACCAAAGAAGGGATTAGGGAGGATGCATTCCAATTCATGGAGCCCTGATGAATAACAAGATATGTAAGACTTGAAATTAATTATGACACATGGACACATAACATATGGCCTTTTCAAATACAACAGATGCGCAAGCCACAAGATAAGTTTCTATAACAATAACAATTTTTTGGTAACTAAATATTTCTAGTCAAATCATTATTTTGTTTCAAGTTAAATGTCATTACTTCTTGTACTCAAATCATGGTGGTATAATATGGACTAAATCATAAATGAACGTAATTACGTAATTTACTACAAAATAAACTTGAGAGAGAAAAACTCCCTTATAATATATAAGTATGTCATGAACGTTTAAAGAATTTTCTGACTACAGACTGAACATTAAGAGATTAAAAACAGCTTAGAAATTTTCATCTAAGTATTATTAGCTCATTTTGAAATCTGAAACTGAATGACATATCACATTATTGACAAGCCTGCATGAAAGGCATAATTTCGAATACCTTGAACTTCAATGAGCAATCGATCAATCATTCAATGTTGAATGTAAATTTAATAACCATCATTCAAATAATTAACTCATTTCACTCTTGCAAACTTGTGATATTACCTGAGACATCGAAGATCTCTCTGAATGGCATGGACATCATTCGAACGGTCCTCATGACCGGGTACATGAGGCCCTGAGCCTGCCGCATCACGAATTGCTTACTGGGCTTGTGAACCTTCACCAGGCAGAAGGAAGCCACGACCAGCACGGTCACACAACAGATGGACAGGCACAACCACCTGCAAGCTCGCCTCTTTCGAGACACCGAGAGCGAACGGACAGCTTTTCCATCAGGCAGGAGGGCTCTCTGAAAACACCCATCTATGTCTGCGTCGTTAAGACCCCATGATTTTCCAAGTTCGCGGAGATTTTTTGCGTCATCTGCGAGCGAGTCGTACAGGTTTTCTTGAGAAGCGGCCATATTTTTTGTTTATGAAAATTATTCAAGACATCCTCTACTTCCGCATTGTGCGATCGTGAATATTAGACTGGCTACTAGTCCACGCTGCTGTATGTAGTTTTTGCAGATCTGCGGACTATTGTGAAAAGTGGGCGTGACAGGGAAGAGGCGACTATTATGAAAAAGGGGCGTGGTGGGGAAATGAGGTGTACGGAAGTAGCCGGAAAGGAACAATAACGGGAGATCAAATACTTGATTATTTGGTTTCTCTTTACATCTTAAAACAATATTTCCTACGGTGATTGATGAAATTCTCAAGATGCGCCTACAAAAAGATGACCACAACAAAATAATGCAAGGCGATCGAGCGGAAACAGCTTCAAATAACAGCATCAAATTCATTGATTGATGCATTTTATTTTATTTTTGGTTAACGTTAATTCAGTGAAAACCAGAAGAAAAAAAATGTATTTTTCACGCCAACTTCTCGGCAATTTATCACTGAATTTGAATCCAATTACACCTATGAAGACATAGCTGGCATGGCAGTCGGAAAAAAAGTTTGAAAAATGGAAGCGATTTGTTTTTTTTATTTGGCAGTCCAAAGTGGCGCTTTCCCTCTTCAAACCACAGACAGTCGCATGTCGGTAACTGAGTGGGCTTCCGTTTAGATAACTTTCTCTCAGTAATTCATTCGAAGTAAAATGACTCATCGAATTGGCATCAGCATCGAATTGAAATTATTCCCTAGTGGGGGTGTATAAGTTTGTGCCCAAAGCCCAATAACTTTCCACCTGTACACTTGTACGATACGAAGTGCACAAACATTGGCAAAGTGCGCCCTCTATTGCAATCAAAATAGGAACGTTATCTACAGAAATAACCGAAGATCTGATTGGCTAAAATAAAGACAACACGAAATGCAAGTTGAAGAAGAAAATCTAAACAAATAATTAAAATCCACCATTTTTTCATGCAGAAATATACATTACAATAATTTAACGGTGATCAGATACTAAAAATAATATAAATTTTATTGAGAGAATATCTTTGGGGAAAAAATTGGTTAAGAATCAGCCAATGAAAACATGGCTCTCTAATGAAATTACAATATCTAAGCCCCGCCCGGTACGTGTAGGTACGTTCAACACAGACGTTGCACTGCGACATATCGTCCATTTACGGCGTTCAAAAATACCAGAATTTTCAAATAAATCGGAATTGACCTTTTTTAACAAGAGGCTGTGTGTAAGGTAAGTAAACCCAAAATACTCACCGTACGTCGAGTTTTGTTTAATTGTGTTCAAAACGTGGGAAAACGGATTGTTTATTCTTGACCAGAAGTTCAGTTTTTTGTCGCCTGCACCGAACCGCAGGTAGGGCCTATACGCTACGTCGGTCTGTAAATGATGTAGGGCCTACATGTGAAGGCTACGGTCGTTCTAGACCCGTAAACAGGGCCCAGGATCTGAGAGTAGCGATGTATCTGGGCCCTGTTTACGGGTCTACGGTCGTTCCTAATGAAATTGCCGGCGGCTGTGTCCGTTGAATGTCCAGTACGGTGTATCGATTAGATTTGCTACGCTGCCTTATTATGCTGACCTGGCTGGCAAGTGTCATTAATAATAACCATTTATTCATTGACATTGTTATTTGTAAATTATGCTACCTTTTTGGCAATTCAAATTTCAATTGTAAAGTTCGAGACCTTTTTTGCTTTGCTCTCTCAATGTCGATGTGTCATGTTTCAGTGTTTCTGTGAGGGTGACCATGGAGGAAGGAATATTGTCTCTGTTTTTACCACACGCTGAAATTACTTACTGTGAAGACGTTTCGTTGTGCATGCTGTGTATAAAACTTAGTCGGTTCCGAACTTAACATTCACCCTAACGTTAGTTTTTTGTAGTCTAGGTCTAGGAGTAGGGGCCTGTTTATTTCATGCACAAGATCACGGATCCTACTGATCTTGATGATTTTAGCGTATCATGCATGGGACGTGGATCCGCAGATTTGGGATCCCTTGTGTTAAACAAACGGGCCCTTAGTTTTAATTTATTTTCAAGTTCTGAAGTTGTTGTAAACAGTGTGTAATTAACACATGTACTGCGCCGATCGTGTTCATGTTTATTTTCTATATTTTATAAAACAGGTCTAGTGTCCTTTGATGTTCATACTCGACTATCTTGTTGCGTCTCTGTTGCGTTTACGTATGCATCCAGCATTTGTTGAAATATTTTAACTTGTCTGAACATGGATCAAACTGGTGCACACAAACCTTTCTTCATTTTCAAATGCACTTTCAGTATGCATTGTTTGTTCTTACAGGTTTTAAAAAGTGTATTACATAGAATAAGGCTGAGTCGGAACGGTCGGAATGCCGATTTCCGACCGTTCCGATTTTTGGTCCCGGTGCTCCGATGAAACAATAAAACACATAAGAAATACTTTTTCTGAACTTTCTTCTTCAAATCTTTATAAAAATCATGTTTCTTTTATTCAATCCTTACCAATCGTAAAGTTAAAGTTTCTGTAGCGAAAAACTAGCGATGTCAAAAGCCGTGACGTGTCGGTCGGATCGTACGCGTAGGCCTACCACCACACCAATGCACCGCTGCCGACCCCGAGCGTAGTCCACGGTCCGTCCGTGCGCTACTTCACCGTGCATGCCACATACACACATTGTCCGCACGTTGTGTACAATACACATTTTGATATACCGGTACATGATGTGTACATGTACGGAAAGCTTCCTGCCGACGCACGTGGTTAAGACTTTCGCTGCGCTGGTGCACTTTGCGCGGAGTACCAGTATCATGCATGGGAAATTCAATGCCATGGCATGCGCGATAATTGTTTACGTCTTACCATGGGGGAAGAAATTTTCACGCTTGTCACAGTGCGACCGTTGATTTGGAAGGATTTCACAATGTTTCTACTCAGCCAAAAGGACAAAAATTACTGATTGAAATTCAAGTAAGATTTAGCTAATCAGGAAAACGCGATTTTTGGTACTTCAGAATTTCGGAAGGAATATTTTACAGGGATTTTGCAACTAAATTACAACCGCACATCGGTGTAACGACACTCGGTACTACAGCCATGTTTTGCACGTGTTCGATGTTGGGCTTTTGTTTATGTTTTTCTTTATATTTGGGGTCACCAAAGTCATGAAAGTAGGTAATTGTTCGTGAATTCATTTATCGGAACACCGGATCCCGACCGAAAAAACCTGGTCGGGTTCCGGAACAAACAATTCCGAGATGACTCAGCCTTAGCATAGAATCTAGTGACGTGAAAGATTTTCTTTCAATTTACACAGTTTACATGATATGAAGATGGGTCGTTTCGGCATGTGATAAAAACACAGGGGATCCCGAACCAATTACCTGTACATGTTCGTGTACTGCAGTGTACAGTACAAATCTTGCCCTGGAAACACAGATATTGTACAGGTTTACATGTTCAAACAAGTACGCGTAGTACAATGTAAGTACTACACGTATGTAGCATAGCTGACTTGTTTTGAGTAAAGAGTGCAATGTGTACCCAAGTTGCCGGGTGTAATTTCTACCATGTGTTCTCTTTTTCTCAGGGAAAAGTTCTAATTTGTTCAACGTATTTGTAATGATTGACCAACATCAGGATACTTAAAAAGTGCAGACCTGTACAATTTAATTTAAAATGCGTGCACATAATGTTTTCTTTACTTGTAATATTATTCGTGTATGGACTGTGGAATTATTTCAAGCAAGAAAGGGAAATAGTCTATTTCCCTTTCTTTCTTATAAATAGAACAATGGAACAAAGACAACTTATTAGGCCTATTTGTCTTAAAGTTCTAATGAACCCTTGTGAACTCAGTATTTTGGAAAATACAGTGTACTACTTCTAACGAGAACGTAGCCTCCATGAACCTGTTCTAGACCTATGACTTTTTATGGCATGTATGGTGCTGTAATTAATAAGTTCTGGAGGCAGGTACATGTACTATACGTGTACATGTAGGTTTTTAAAAAGACAATTGATGAGATTTCTGAGAAGCATCTACCTGTACATGTACATGTACTTCTATCATGAATTTCGCAAAATGAAATTTTTACCTGATCCTCTATTTACATCTGTAATTTGTGCAGTTAAGTTTTTATAATTGGCCTTGGGCTCTGCCATGTCTGTGTGTCACTGTCAACTCTGCATTCATGCAAAGAAAATTGTAATGTACATTTAAATGAATTATGACGGAATAAGTACTGTACAAATTCATGCAGCCATCATGGCCATCACAAGGGAATCCCACAGTTGCTTTAATGAGCCTGCCCAGTGTAATAATAATCCGGCTCCTTGAACAAAAGGTCCTTTGTTCTTTGCCAAGTACCAGGAGATCTCACTGAAATTTACCTGTTCAGCATTGTAATTGCACTGTATGGATAGGGTTGATATTAGTGCACTACCTGTACATATGTACACTGTACGTACATGTACATGTACAGTGTACATGTAGGGCTTTACAATAATAAGACTGGTATAATTTATTGCAGCTATTGAAATTGAAACTGAACTGCACTGTACTATCATAAGCCTACACAGTATGCATTAAGTGCATATTTAAAACTCAAATTCATTGTTTCAATATTCAAATTGTTTTGTTTTGTGTTTTTTTCTGTTTTTTTTTTATTTTCTTTATTTACCGGTGGAAGGAGAATGTTCACTAATTTTGTGCATAATGTACCAATCATTTTTATGCATTTTGAAAACTATGTACACAATACACGTACATGTACATGTATTTGTACATAATACATGAATGTAAATTGGAATGATGAATTGAGCGCTAGATTAATTATCCACACGTAAAAAAGAAAGGAAAAAGTGAACATGGATTCATGATGAATTACAAAATATTCACAATCATATTGTTATCATTCAATCTTGCTTTCAGTATCATACAGTACAGATCATGCTACAGTAGTGTACAGTGTACTGAACATCTGTGTGCCTGTACAGTCAATGTATTGAGAGAGATAAGGAAACGCAAGACATGTACAGTGTACACAGAAATCAATCACTTTCTCTTCTCGCATTGCCCCCGAGGGATAGCTCTGTTTATTAAATACTAAGACATTTTAATATGTACCTGTTTATTGCTGCATGCAAATGAATGAACATTGATTTTCCAATGTAGAGGGTATAGGTCACTGATGCAGTTGATAAACACTTGTGTTACTGTATTATAATATATTGTACAGTGGGAACACTGCTTCATTGTGTACACACACTGCTATGACAAACATTTGGCTTTTCCAAACATTACCTTTGGTGCAGTCCTGGTGTTTTTGTATGCAAAACCTACCGATCGTTGTCGATGGAAAAAGTTAAAAGATACTAAGTGTGGCACAAGCTGAGTAAATTTTGAAATGTCAGTGGTAAAATGATGTGTAAACTTGAAATGATTGCTTGATAAATTTGCAGTATTTCAAATTTATTGTGTAGTGCACAAGCGCAGTACTGTACAGTAAAAAAAAGAAAAGAAAATTTGATCAAATGGAAATATGGAATTGAATTATAGCTTTTTTTTCTTTTTTTTTTTTTGCACTTGAGATAAATTGCCCACGGTTGCATACAGTTTATAAATGCACTTTGCAAGTCTGAAACATTGGGAGGGGGAGGGATTTGTAAGAATAAGTCCTTCTGTGTGGTCCCTTTGACATTTTTTGTTCAGTTCAGTAGAGAATGATGTTTCAAATGACGCAAGGCTTTTAGCGTAATGCCGCAAACCTTGTAATAAAAACGGCTATATGCACAGCTGACATTATGACACGCGTTCACTTTACACACACCCTGTACAGAGTGATACATGGAATAATAAGATTACTCATTTAATCTTCTTTTTTTTTTCGATGAGGGGATTTGGAGAGTGCTATTTTTTGCCCCAATCTAAGCCCTGTATGTGTGTCCAGATCATTTTATCAGGCAGTACTCTGTATAAATTAACCAGCGTACTGGTGTATGCTGTGCTGCACTACATTATATATACCAGCTGATTTTATGGCATGGGACTTGGGAGGATATTGTGTAAAAGCAAAAGTAAAAGCAATCTCAAGGCCAGGGTTTTTAATGGCATAATGAAATCAATAACTATTTATAAATTGTTTGTATATTATTAGTACAGCATGTAAACTGTGTGTGCATTAAAAGCATATTGTACCGGTACCATTTTTTTTGTACATCCACAATTATAATAAACAGTGGCCTCTGTATTTTTTTCGCTACCCTGACTTTAATCTGAAAATGGAATTCAGGTATCCACTTTATTAAAATGTTCTTGCTGAAACTGCACCAGCTCTATTTACATCATGGAGGTCATTTATTTGTGTGATACCTGGGGATTGAAGTTCATTTGGTAATTGCCTTTGTGTCGCTGGCTATTACCTTAATTGATGGCTCCTTGTATATTTAGCAGTTCCAGCATCTCATTTCCATCTATAAATAAACTGTGTTTGAATAGAAAGAGATATTTGGAGTGAGGAGGACCTGACATTTTCGATCCTAGGCTCAGGGTCTTTCTCAAAATCTGAATTTGAGAAAAGATAGGGTTGAAAAGTAAGGCCCTTGATCTTTTGATTTATTTCAGGTCACTTATTTTGATGAGCAGTTTGTAGTGCTAAGTTTATTCAGTGTGTTTGTATTTAAGTAGAGACTCTAAATTGCCATTGGTCATTGATAAAAATTTAGGGCATTTAAATGAACCAAGTACTGTACATGTACATGTACATGTGTACAATGTACTGCAAATGGGACTTTGTCCCTAATTTAAAAAAAGGATAAACTTCAGTTCAGTGTTTTTCACAAACTGCTCACAAAACATAAGTCTGCATTTAATGAATCATGAATGGTCAAACTGAAAGACAACTCAATTCATGATATACACATCTTTTAAACCTCAGTATAGTGTATGCTACTTAAAATATGAATTCATACATGTGTCAAATGTGAATTGTTTTTTAGTTGTTTACATGTAGGTCAGCCATGTTGTAGACTTTGTAGGCCTACATGTATTTTATGAAGGAATGTGCTGTTTGGAGCCTGTGCTTTTAAAGTAACAAAGCCGGCATTGTGTAGCTAGTAAAAGGGTCATACATGTATTAACACTCAAAGTAATAAACACCTACTGTACATGTACACTGTACTTCAGGCTAGTGTACATGTAAATTTACATACATGGAAGCCTGTACTGTGTACAGTATTTATAATGCATGTTTGCCTACATTACATGTACATGTATTGCAGTGAAATGATTGTATCATGCTGCACATTTAAAATGCATGCACATCACACACTAGTCTTTATGTACATGTACAGTAGGCCTACATGTACATGTACAGTACTTCAAGTATACATGTAATTCTTGGTGCACAGTTCTAGTGATGCTTGAATAATGCTTCTATTTGCTCAGAGCAATCAGCCACTATTTATTCAATACATACTCAATCCCAGAGGGTACATGTATACAAATATTGCATTGTCCTTCCTGTAGGCTTGTATCTGAAGACCAGTATGAGTATGCATGTACACGCATGGTTCTGATTTATTGAATTTATTCTGTAAGGTGTATGACAGACTACATGCATGCTGTTCACTTTTTAGCCTTTGAGAAAGATTCTGCTATGATCTTAATGTTAGGCTGTCCTAACTCCAAGCATTTGTATATTTCAGACTGTCATTATTTTTGGTTGATGAGCAGTTAATGCAGTAAACTAATAGATTTCAGCTTGTATAAAAAGACAAAATGTATGTAATTCCATGCCTATTTTAAAATTCATGTGAAAGCCTTGGTACAGCATTATAATTATATGCAGTCATGCCATGACGACCATGTGAATACTTTTAAGGATACATGTAAAAAGTATGTTAAGGACTTAAGGTGTGTATAATTTAGCGTTAAATGATTTCCTGTTCCGAGCTACTCAACTCGTGTGTACACTGTATGTAAACTGCTTCACCCCTCGCAATGGCCATACATGTAAGTTTTGTGTGACTGCATTCATACTGTACACAAGCCCATGTGTGTATAAAATTTATTGTCAGATGTATACGTGTAGGCCTACATGTAAGCTTGAACCTTTTTCAAGTTTTGTAAAATTGCATTCCGGATCCATTGTGTTCTTTGAACTTGTATGGTGAAGTCATCAGAAGGCTAATACAACAATAGACATGTATTATTGTGGGCCGTTGGAAATATTTCAATGGAATTTGTTTCCTCTGAGTGTAGGCCAGATAGAGTACATGTACTGTGCACTTTGTGCAGCTTGTGGAAACAATTTTGTGTACAGTATGACAGTACACTATTCCAGAATCCGGATTCATACTGGCCTAGTGATCAATGGATATTATTTTGAGGAAATAAAACTAGCGGCTGTTATGTACATGTAGGCCTATGTACAATACATATTAAATGCTTAGACAGTCCTACATAATGCACCTGCGTGTCTTAAAGGTAATATCATACTTTGGTTTTTATCAAAGAAATACAGATTCATGTTAAAAAATTCCAAGGTACACTGTACATAGATATAATAACAGTTGGCTGTGAAAATTTCAGTTCCATACGGTGACCACTTTTTGAGAAAACAGTGAAAAACAGCCAGGATGCAGTATTTCTTAAGTCTTTTCTCTTTTATTTTTGATCTTTTAAAAGTTCAAAAAGATTTCCGGTCGTTGTTTTACTAATTTCTGGATAAATACACCATTTCAGGCGGAACAATTTTAACGGTACATGTTTCTACCACCACCATCTTCATACCTTGTAAGTTTTACGTAAATCTGTGAAAATTTCTGTTTTGGTTTCTTACCAAAGTATGATACTACTGTACATGTACCTTTAAGGCCTGTAGTACCAAAGTTGTTTTGGAAGAAATTTGAACATACAGTTTGTGATTTTGAAATGTCAACTGCTGCATTGTGCCTGGTAAATTGGCAAAATTACATTACCCGACCAGATGCATTTTGTACACGTAATGTAAGTTCTCTATACTTGAGTTATCATCCATGTGCAAATAATGACAAATGTAAACATTGTTTGAACAAATATCAGGTTTTGACCTATGATTCCACAATCAAACAGGGTGTATTCTCTGTACTGTAAAAATCAAAGTACATGTACACAGCACTATGTACATGTACAGCACAGGGTATGCAACATGCATGATGTGTCAATGTGCAGGTCCACACACCTGTACATGTACATGTACATGTACATGTACATGTACCTGTAGTTTACTTTTTTAAGGTGCAGTATAGGATTGGTAACATACCAAAACAGAATTGTTCACCACTGTTCACAGATTTACGTATACATACACTGTGTACATTATGTAACTTTCAGGATATGAAAACTGTGCCGGTAGAAACATACCATTAATACATTTCCACCAAAATTGGTACATGTATATATTTATATTTATTCTGAAATTAGTAAAACAACGAACGAAAAGTCGAAAACAGCTTTGACCTTGGTGTGAGATTAGCGTTTTTCACTGTTTTCGGATGATATGGCTCTGAAAATTTCACAGGTTTGTTCTTATTCCATGACAAATCAAATTATGAACAGTCTGCAACTGTTCTGTCACCTTTAATACCAATCCTTTATTAGGCTACAATGTAGATGCCTTTAATTGCTTTACCACTCTTGTTAGACTGTTAATACTTCCCTGTTTTTCTAGCTAAAACTGTCCGAGGGAAGTCATTAGTCTCATCAACCTACAAGCTGTTGATAACTTCTACATGTAATCACGTCGAGGCAAACAAAGTCTAATTGAAGGCAATTTCCTGCTGGGTCCTGTTGATCCAAGCCAGCATTCAGCAGTTTCCACAATGACACGTTTGATTGATAAGACACTGGCTTGAGTGCCGCTGTAAATTGATTGGTAAAAACGAAGATGAATACACATGCACTCGTTATAAACTGAGTACAGCAAACATCCTTGCCACACAACCCGGAGCCACCACTTTATCCATTACACGCACTGCATATATTCATTTGAACGAGACATCCTTAATCTGACTTTCAACAGTCGGACATTTTGACTGTCCGATACTCCAGTGGGCGCCTAGTGCAGGATGTTGACCCCTTTTACTGTCAGTCTGTCAATGAGTATGGGAATTTGATTGAGTGTGCAGTGTTCTAGATTTTCAGTGTGCATTGAACATGTACAATGTGCAATGTAATGAGTGCTACATCTAGAGTCACCAGTGTACGTACATGCAGGGCTCAAAATATCCACTAGACCTTGGGCCGAGTCTAGTAATTTCAGTGTCGGTCTAGTAGAATGAGTACTGTACTAGTCCGGCAGTCCAGTGATTTTGTTTTCCTTGCACAATTAAAATGGTGCCAAAATTGATTAATTTTGACACAATATTGCACACATTTACGGTTTTTCTATACATGTACATGTACAGATCATGAATGCCACAGGTCTAGTGAAAAAGTTTAGGTCTAGTAAAATGCTTCAGTTACTAGACCTGCTGTCCAGTGCATTTTTTCATGAAATTCGAGCCCTGACATGTACTTGAACATGAAATTAGTACCTCTGTCATCTTCGTCTGTAAAATTTTAGTTTACTGTACATGTATATAGTCATGATAATCTGGTACATGTATATTTAGAATGTACAGCGTAGGTTTGATGATGGGTCAATGAATAATGAAATGTGAATAATGAGTTTTGTCTCCATGACCAATTATAGCCATTATGACAGAAATTGTAAGTTATAGTGGTCGTTCGTTATCTGTGTACATTTGTTAAAACTGTACACAAAAATTTGGAGCCAAGGCTGATGTTCCGTATCTAGCCAAATGTTTGGTATATAGCGATGCTCGTTACAGCGGCGTTTCACTGTAATGCAGGCTTTTTAAAATTAATATAAATAGGCAAAAATACTACAAATTAAACAGAAAGATGAACATCAGCTGTTTGCACACATAAAGGGCCAAGTTGAGCCAGTGCTTCACTTTGACAGACAACAAATGTAACATCAAGCTTATGAAGATTATTTACTTCTTTCATTTCAGTTGATACAGTATATCTGAAGTGAACTGTTCATCTGGGCAAGATGTCGGTCTACAGCGACGATAACGTGCTGTCAACCGAGGGCAGCTTCTGGGAGATCGGCCAGTTCAGACGGACGGTGAAACGTATTGACGACGGACACCGGCTTTGCAATGACCTCATGACTCTGATTCAGGAACGGAGCGAAATCGAGCGCAAGTATTCAAAGTCACTCAGGCACTGGTCCAAACGCTGGAACGAACTCATCGACAAAGGTAATTAAAAATTCATGGATTTTAGCACCAACTACATGTATCTCAAAATGCATTTTTCATGCTTTCACCGTACACTTCTGGTATATTCCAGGGTCCATGGTGCACCAAAAATTTAATGTACATGTATCTATGTCTCCACTTTATGCAAAGCCAAATATCTTCTATAATCAGCGCCATTTCAAATTCCTCATCAGGCCCCGAGTATGGAACCATCAAATCCGCCTGGAAGTCGACGCTGACGGAGTCGGACAGGAAGAGTGACATCCACCAGGAGATGGCTAAGAAGCTGATGGTGGACGTACACGGAGGAGTCAAAACCTGGCAGAAGGATAACTACCACAAAAAGATGATGAATGGTTTCAAAGAGACAACGGAGGCAAGCGATGGCTTCCTCAAGGTTGGCGAGACATTTCCTTTGTCCAAATTCAAAATAGAAGCTAGTTACGAGTTGCTGACTCGTGTGACTTGGACTCGAGGCGGACTATTTTCTTAACTTGTGACTTGACTTGAACAAGTTGCAAAAAATGACTTGCTGCTTTTAAACCCCTTCAAGAACCAAAATGTGTGTCCTGCATCATTCAATTGGTTTGTTTTTTAATTACCCTGCAGGCCCAGAAGCAGTGGGGGAAGACGATGAAGGCCGTAAATGCCAAGAAGGTAGCCTACCATGCAGCCTGTAAGGCGGAGAAGCAGGCCGTCAGCCAGGAGACCGCAGCAAATAAAGACACATCTCTCTCACCAGATCAGGTGGGTGAAGCACCGAAGCATGTTGTACGTCTTGCCACTGGCAGAGTGTTGATCAGAAACATGGCTCTATTTCAACATGTTCAAGAATCTTGTCTTGAAAGGGTAGCAAAGTTGTAGACAACCACAGGACACCCCTCTCCATTGAAATCAAGTTGTTCTTGACGGCATGTCTTTACCCCCCTCAGGTCAAGAAGACGAAGGAGAAGGTTGAAAAGTGCTCGCAAGAGAAAGAGAAATTGGAGGAAAGGTACCAGAAGTCCCTTGAGGAACTGCAAGCACTCAACCCACGCTACATGGAAGACATGGGTATCCAGTTTGACAAAACACAGGTATAATAATGACAATGAGTTGTGACTTCGATTTGAGGCTATGCATGGTGGAAGTACATAAAGTAACAGGTTTGCGGTAACACCGTGTGACATTAATATCTCCTTTGTGAGTATGAGGTGGCTCTGAAAAGAGCCGGTTTACTCGACCTTCCTGCCAGTATGCTCTGGCCGTCTTCGGGAGAAGACACGTTGATGAATGAACCTCTTACACCCTGAGAGACTCGCAGCAGGTGCACAAGCTTACATACATGTACCAACTTGCATTGAAACACGTTTCTTATTGACTCGCATGACAGGTGTTTGAGAAGAAAAGGATCGAGTTCTTCAAGGTGACGTTGAAGGAAATGCATTCGGTCCTGGACCTCTCTAATAGTCCCAGGTGAGCCTCTTATAGGTCAAAGGCCGTGACCTGGGTTTTGACCTTTGACAAGTCAAGCTTGTTGGAAACACATTGGCCGAACTAGCAAAATGCAGAATATAAAGCAGCAAGTAGCTTTATTATGTTGATTTACTGAGTATGAAAAAGGTGACTTTTATCTTTTAAAAGCAATTCTCTCACAGGGTTTTCCATTTCAACTGATAAATGCAAAATTCCAGGGTCACCTACATTGTCGTTTTATCTTTTTTTGTTTTTCATATTTTCATATTTTCATATTTTCAGAGTTGCAAATTTCTTGCTCAATCAAGTTTTTACTTTCTCAGACATTTTTGTGTGTACTAGGAAATCCTGTATGCCTAAGTATAACCAACACAATTCTGTGGTGAGTGTTGACAGACAGGTTATTGAAATCCACTTGACCGTCTTCAACGAGGACTTTAACCCTTGAAGGGAGTACCTCTGAGGGGAGCATACAACTCTGCACCAGGATATGGACTCTCGCATTTCCAAGTGTTTGCCTAACAATTCAGCGTCGCGGTTTCAGTTTTGCACAGGTTTACACAGACTTCATCTCCACGATAGAAAATGCCGACGCGGAGAAAGACTTAAAGTGGTGGAAATCTAATCACGGCACAGGCATGGCGATGAACTGGCCCGACTTTGAGGTATGCTAAGCCTGGAAAAGTGACACGTTTCATGCTAAGCAAATTTGTATTCTTAAAGTTACTATTATACTTTGGTAGCACGCTAAACCTATAACTTACATGGTATGAAGATGGTGATGGTAGGAACATACCGTTAAAATTCTTCCGCCTGAAATGCTGTATTTATCCAGAAAAAAGTAAAACCAATTGACCAAAAATTTTGATCTTCAGAAGATCAAAAATCCTTTGAAAAGATGAAAAAAATACCATGGTAATTTTTCACTGTTTTCTCAAAAAGCGGGCGCCGTTTGGGACTGGGAATTTCACAGATGACTGTTACTGTATCTTTCTTGATATTTTTGCCCATGAATCTTCATTTCTTTGACAAAGAATATTAAATTACCTTTAAGCACTTCAGTGAAATTGCTCCCAGAAGTTATAGGGTTGAAGAAAGTGCCATAGGGTTTCTGCACACTGTTAGGGAACATGGAATTACAGATTCAGAAAGGATTCTAGACGAGATGCTCAGGGGATTAGCCTAAGCTCATCCTCTCTTCCTTAATCCCTTCCAGGAGTACAAAGAGGAGCTCCATGCCATCGGCAGCAGGAAGGCGACGATGAAGAATTCATTGAGTGGCGGTGGAGACGGTAGCATCACTGTCAAGACGGTACGGTCTCTGAACGACGACTACACAAACAGCGATTACAATGATCCCCTGATGAATGCATACGGTGACCGGTAAGTCTATGTGAACCCCAACCCAACTCATACATGTACATGTCATACACCTGTTTCTAGTCATGCAATCCTTCATCAAACAGGTGTTTTTTTTGTTTCAATATACATACATGTACACACAAACCATTCAAGTATAAATCGCAAACTCAATTTTGTGGTAACACTTTTCCTAATGGCTGCGGCAAAGAAAGTTGTCTATCCTTTTCAAATAACATTTGTTTCTTTTGTAAGAGCTGTCTTTTATTATCAGTTCTTGTTTAAAGACACCTAATAAGTTGGAGTAAGAATTGGGAATGGTTGCTGTGTAGACTGTTACAGCAGGATTACTTTCTAAACCCCCAATTCCTGTATGTTAATGTGATACCTTAAAAATCACCTGTACTGTACACATTTATGTTTAGATTGAGGATTTGAATTCTAACTCTTCTAGCCTGCAAAATGAGAATGATTACAAAGTTTGTTTTCTGTTTAAGTATGATTCTGTGTGAGGGGCTTTGCTATTTTCTATTGAAGATTTGTGATCTACTGTTCAAAGTCGGTGTTTGCTATTTCAAATGTTCCATCTCATGCCTAATGTGCTTTAATATCCGTTGCATCTTCTGGTCGGTACAAGTTCAAGTCGAATTTACGTTTCCTTTGCTTCCGTCAACTGTGGAGCTACTTCTTTTCTGATGAGTTTTTTCCTCTCTCTCTTCTTCCTAATTTGCTTCTTGTGTCATTCGTCTTTGGATGGATTCCTTTTCCTTGTGGGAATCATCACCTTGCATCGCTGTGCATCAAATATTTACTCTATGCCCCATGCTTCATGTCTGTGTCTCCGTCAAATGTACATGCACTTTGATTACCCTTGGTTCCCGTTATTGTAATTTGGCCATGTGTCCCTTGTTCGGCCCTTGTTATGCACTTTGAATGAATGCATTGCAACCTTATATTGACAATAATTTGAAATAACACGCTTCAATTTTCTTTTCTTTTGATCCTTGTACACCTCGTCAAATTGGCCTCTGACCCTGTTTAAAAATCCTCCCGATATTGGTGGCTCTTTGATGCACCATTTGTGTTCCCTTTCTTTTGGTTGACAAATTTGTGCTTGTCTTTGGTCTCCCCTATTTACTGCCCCTCACTTCTTCGATGTCCCCTATTTATTGCTCCTTCACCTCTTCAATCTTCGATGTCCCTATTGAATTCCCTGTGGTGCAACCCTTTCCCTATCTGTGACTTTGTTGATAAACTTCTACTTCTCTCTATTCCTTATTTTTCCTGTGTGGCTCCCTGGTCAACTCCTGAATCGTCCCTATTTGCACCCTCCTAAACTGTCTTTATACCTCTTTCTTGGATCCTCACTGCCCATGTCCACTCCTTGGTTGTCTTGTCTGGTTGCTCAGACCGACTTACGATAGTCCCAGTCCCTCCCAAATCTCCTCTGGTTTTAAGTGGCCACATTACGGTGACGCTTCGGAGCCTTCTTCGCCGTTTGCCAGGTATAAAAAGTCTACCTCAGTGTCAAACTGTTTGCATGCTCAGTCAGTATAACCTTGTTACAGAAGTCTCCTATGTCCATTGATGGGTTCCTGCAGTTGACAAGAACTTGTTACAAGTCCCTGCTCAATGGACCTTTCCCATGAAATATGTTAATTAGATACGCGCACAGGCAAATGCACTACTGGTTGGCAAGCTACATGCAATATGCATTGCATGTGGTACGTACATGTCTAATGTAGCTGCAACTTTCTTGCCAACCAGTAGTGCATTTATTTGCGCGTGCGCATATCAAATTAGCATATTTCATGGGAAAGGTCCATTATCCAAGTGTAACATTGACCATTTTGTTCCTAATCTGACACAATCATGACAGTGAATGAAAGGCAGTAATAAAAGTACCGGTATTGGTCTGGAGAAATTTCCATTTCTTGAGGTCTTTTAGATGCTACATTGTCTAGTAAGGTAACACTGATGAAAAGTTACTTCACATGCACCAAATGTCATTAGCTCATGATGTTCCAGTACTGGGTTGTGTGCTACTGTCCTCTTCACCTGTTACCAAATCATCAAAACGTAATACTGTGTAATTTATTAGTTCCTTGCTTGTGGCTGGGGTGCCACTCTGGGTTACACCAATAATACTGGATGTGGATGGTACATGGAGGTCAGTGTCTAGATTTGCTGTAGTCGGGGTATGATAGTAGTAGTGATTCCTGTTGTTTGTGTGTTGTTTTTGAGAAGGATCATGAAAACACACCTGATGTTTACTGTCTGTGGAGCTAGATTTGTGTGAAGTTGGATACTTCTAGGTTTCATCAATGACTATGTGTGCACCTGTCCAATCAATTATGTGTACATTACACAAATGTATGTACCTGCTGCAGGAACCCATAATCCAGTTGCGTAACTGTCTATTAGTTTGACTTCCCCAAGTACTTCGGTAGTTTCCCGTTGGGTTTTACCTGTTTCGTATGTGATAGAAATGACCCTCAACTATGTATACTAAAAAGTGAAAACAGTTGTCCTTTGCCAAATTTAACTTTAGTGTACAGTACATGTAGATGAAGAACATCTGTGTGCCCCTTTGTAAGCAGAATAATATTTTAGTTTGTCTAGTGGAGTGTTTTTTCAATGATTTAGCTATGTGTATATATGGAGCTTTTTTATGTTTCCTGTATTTTTCATTTTCTCCAAATTTGAAAAATCATGTGATATGCTAATATCAGCTTTCCTTTTCATTTCCTACGGAAATAATTCTTTAAATTGTGTAAAAGTTCTTTTTTCCTGATTTTGTTCTGTCCTTCTTACATGTCTTACATAATTTGCTGTTTCTTAAAAACACAAATTTCTTGTAATGAAACATGGTTGTGTTACTATTAGCAAAGTGCAGTGAATAAGTTTAACTGTCTTTCTCAGTGTGGTGGTTTTGAGTGTAACCATGTTTAACAGTGTTTTGTATTATTACATGTATTAATGCTGTTAACATTAATACAACAGGTGTATTTTAGTCCATTAGTCCTGAGCAATGTTCCATTGGCAATAATCTTCCTTTTCAGAGACAAATAACAACAGACCAATGGGCATTGAACAATAGTCCGATTGCGTGACCAATGTCATCACTTGACTTATAGTGGTTATTTTGTCATCTCATTTGTTACAGAACAGCAGTGGGAATGAACCAAGAAACCTACATGTATTATTATTGTCCTCATTCTTCTTTGCACATTTTCAACGCTGCGCTGCTCCGTGCCAAATGAGATGACAAAATACCCTCTCTTCACTTGATGACATGTTAACCTTGGTCGCGTAATCGTTCTATTCATGTGTTAACTTTTGTCTTGTGTTAAGCCATGATGGTCATGGTTGAGTTAAATTTGAAACTCTGCTTACTATGGTCATCTGAGCTACCCAAATTACCCATTGAACTAGTTAATAGCATACTTTGGCTGGTTATCATGGTCGTGTACAGTACATGTACACCTCGTAAGTAAGTATGTAAGCAGTGTTTCACACAAAGCTCTTATAAAAAAATAACCTTCAGTTCCAGTGGAGTTTCTATGATGATGATTGAGGATATTCTTCATTGTTTGATTCACCTATCGTCTTCCTTTGTCATGTGCAATTTCCTGTTTCCCACACGTCTAAGTTCTTTGTTCTCTGTCGGTGATACATGTATATTTGTCATGAATATGGGAAATTATTGGAGTGTTTGTCTTGTTTCTGTGACTAGTTTTTTGTTTTGTCTTCATTCATCTCACTAGTGTTTGTTTTCCAATATTTAGCAGTTTCATATATATTTGCAATGTATTCTGCCCTTCATGGATCATACAGTCAGTACTGTACATGTACATAATTACAGTAATGTATTGTTACACTTTGTGTTCAATGTCTTGTGTCTTTGTTCATGTTCAATGTCTAAAAAGCACATGCATTTTAATTTTGTTTGTTTGTTTGTTTGTTTGTTTGTTTGTTTGGAATTTTGCTGCTAATGAGTCTGATAAGGAGTGCCTTTTTTATGAGACATTCCTTAAACTCAGCAATCTCCACTCAAGATTAATTTTTCTCTTCAGCCGCTAGTCATGATTGATTTAAGCAATGATGTGAAAGTAAAATGAACGAAAGTGACAGTGAAACCGAAATTGTTTTGCAGCATATTTGTTTTATGCAGGCATGCAACTTTTACTCAGATCAGCTGATTTCCTCTCTTTTTTTCACTTCACTCTTTGTATACCAATGTTGAAAAGTAAAAAACACTGTACAAAGTATGATCAAGATTGGAATTTCCTCCTTTTTTGTTAAGTACAAGTTGCATGCCTGGGGCCGAATTTCACTAAGGCTTTGCGATCATCGCTGAAGCCCAAATCCATTGTTTAACAGAAGATCGATCGCTATTTTGCGTAGCAATTATCCGTTTAGTGATGGATTTGGGCTTTAGCGATGATCGCAAAAGTGAATTTGGCCCCTGATTATGTTTGTCAGACTGTCATGTGTCTGTAAGTCTTTGTTTTGTCTGTTTGTCTGACCGTCTTAATTATCTCATTCAGCACCTGCCGCCTCATTCCCAGGGCACCCATGTTATATTAATGAATAATCCTCCTACCTCACTTACCATTAACCACCGGTCCTCCTTTGGTATGTTTCTTTCTTCCCCACCTTTGCAACCATCAACAGTAACTATCAGGGGTACACACAGTATGATGATAATGACGGGTAAGTGGCAAGCTAGTAGTTCCTGCATGCTGCTGTCGTTTTTTGTTTTCCTCTTCCAGTTCCATCCCCTTCTCTGTCTGTTTCCAGCTACAGTAGATACAGTCAAATCTGCTTTTGGAGAAAAAAAATTGGGCTTATTAGGGACATCTATTTAAGCAACGGTTGAAGTAGTTCAATATTGCCATGTCAATGTCGTTGAGTGAATGCAATGGCAAAGTTCACGCATGCTGAAACAATTCATCTAAATTGTAATGAATTTTACTTTTTTAACCCTAACTCCCTCGCTGTCAAAGTTGAGTTGAGGACTATGATCATTGGCAGCTCGGGCTGAGGGAAGTTAGGGTTAAAGCATAAATTCATAATGTTCAATGTATTAAGAAAGGACAAGAATTTAAAGGCTTTCTGAGCGAGGCTTAAGAATGGTACATTAGCAATTGAAAGCTTGGGGATTGGCTCATTTGATATTCCACAAGTTCTTGATTGAAGTCTAGCTGCAGCCTGTGCAGGCAGATTTGACCATGCTGAGACTTGCTCACCCTTAAACATGTTAAACATTCATGTATTCAATGTTCAAGAAATATGTGAAAGCTTGATCAAAAAAAAAAAATTGCTAGCAGCTTTATCAAAATAGTGGTTGACCGACGTTGGTTTGTTTCGCGAAAAAAAATCTGTTTCTGCGGAATCAGCTTACCTGGTAATTACGTCCTGTGCATTTGCTTGGTGAGTTGCAAAATATCCCAAAAGAGTAAAAGAAAAAGCTGCTTTGCAAAATCAAAGAAACAGTTGTAGATAATGTTGAGTAGAGTTTTTTTTTTTTAATGCTTCAGCCTGCTTTTAGGTCGTTCAGTTGTGGTGAGTTTGAGATTAATAGATTTCGTCTGAAGGCATTTTTAATAAGGGATGACCACTTTTCCTTCAGGATCAGTGCTGGGGCTTGTTGAAATATACCGTAAGCAGGATTGACTGTATTTATTGAAACTCTGGTCGCTTCGGGTTCTCAATATAAATAGAACAAAGCATTAGTCATAATAATGATTACATTGCTTAAACTATCTCGACTCCTTGGGGAGTATACAGCCCCGGCTGCTGCAAAGCACACACAGGGGCTAATCAAACCACAAAGCCATCTCTACCCTCACAGGCACTTATTTACTCCTGGATGAAGAGGAGCAATATGTGACAAAGCGTCTTGCCCAAGGATGCAAGAAAAACAAAATAAGGTTGCTAAATTTGGCACACCTCTCACAAACTTGTGGACATTTTTAGTGAAGATGTACAAATATAGGAACATGAAAACATTACATTCCATATGTTCCATACTGGCCATACAAGGACATACACATTCTCTGGGAAACAAAAACAAGAAACTTCTGAAATTTATAATTAAATCAATTTTGGAGGGTGTTATTGAGAGCCAGAAGACTGACCTTTCAACTAACCAAACTAAAATGTAAAGTAGTCTAACAATGTTTCAAATAACACATTAACCATGTTCTGACCAATGTTCAGCATTGATGATGACAATGATACAATTGAAATTGTGTATTTCTTTAAAAAGATGTATGAAAAATTCACTCACCTTCCCAGTTTGTGTGAATGTACCTTTTTTTGCTGTGAAGCTGTGAAAGTGCAAGATTGATAATAATTTCCATGTTGTTGCAGTTGTTTTCTGTTTGGTTAAACATGTTAAAGGGAGCTTAAGGATTTGCAAAGATCTGCGTTTTGGCTAAATTTGGTACTTAAACAGAAGTGAAGGTCTTAAACTTCCTTACAGATGTTGTTTTATGTACCTTTTTACACATCTGGATAGCAGAAATACGGCCGAAATAATCTTGCCCCCCTCCGAATCCTTCACGGTTACATCCTGCTTCAAAAATCGTTCAGACGAACGATCTTTTTAAAAGACACTAATTCTTGATTTCCTTGAAAAATCCAGCATCTGATGAACCAAGATTTCCCATGGTGATTGTTTGCACTGTTTACAAACTGTTGAGTCCATTTTGTGTCTCAAACTCAATAATTGTTTTTGGAGGCCTTGCAAATCCTGTACGCTGCCTTTAACAATTGATTGCACTTGATGATTTCTTTGCTTGCTAACATCATCGTAGTCACATTCCCCTTGCGTGAGAATAACCTCTAGCCTTTTCTTTTATTACATTGCATGTTTTGTATGTACATGTAATATGATTTTTAACAGTACTTAGCTTAAGATTTCTGTGTACATAGTACTGTAGACAGTATTGTATACAGATGTTCACATGTACATGTACAAATGTACATGTATATCTACATTTACATGTATAGTATTCATGTATGGTACTTGGTAGTTATAATTATCTAATGCATACACTTGTATAATCCAAACTCTTCAAATCATATTGTCCCAAAACAGCATATTAAGCATGATAAGTGTACACATGTACATGTGAACAGGTACATACGTATGTATGTGTGGACATCAATTGTGCATGTAATAGATTAAAATTAAGGAAAACATCCTGCTAGGGTTGAAATGTCAGGCCCTTCTAACTTCAACTTCAAGCATTATTTAAATTCATGTACATGTAGTTTCATATATTTGTTTTAATATAACTCACAGACATTATTGATGGACAGAACTA
This sequence comes from Astropecten irregularis, assembly GCA_963971285.1. Lineage (NCBI taxonomy): Eukaryota > Metazoa > Echinodermata > Asteroidea > Paxillosida > Astropectinidae > Astropecten > Astropecten irregularis. The sequence continues at coordinate 3,040,492 of OZ020251.1, read as the reverse complement.
CATGTAGTCTAATCATTATTTCATTTTACATAATTAAATGGTTACCCCCGTGCAACCAGGTGGAATCTTCTGCATAAATTAGTATAAATTTATTTCAAAAGTTTGGGCGCCCATGCCAGCCTTTGCATTTTAGTAGGAATGTTAATTTACAAGCTTATTGCATGCACTTTATGAGCACTAGATTTATGCAGCAAGGTGAACACCTTGTTGCACATAAACATGATTGACAGATATACCGGACAGGCACATGCACATTCTCTTGCTTGTATTTGAGGAACAGTACAGTACCTGTACCATTTTTCAACATTTACACAATGTATACCCCAAGACTTTAAAGGGATGGTACAGAACTGGTTTTTGCGACAAAATCGTTGCTTACAGTGAAAACACATTATGTAATCCATCATATACCTTAACTGACAAACCTGTAGAAGTTTGAGGTCAATCAGCCATCTGGGTCACGAGAAAATAGTGAAAACCTGTTTACACATTTCAACGAATGAATGAAACGCTTCGAAGCGATTTATTCCAATCGGAGCATAGTTTCATTTATTTCTCAACGAATATGGCATTTCAGACAAAAACATTTCATGGGATGTTTTCTCCTATCATCACCATTATACTGTGTAAGTTTTATGTGAATCTGTGATCTTAAAGTGTATTTTGTCTTACCAATCCTGTACCATCCCTTTAAGAGTGCATAATTGCTCAGCCTGTTGGCCTCGATTTACACTTCAGATTAAAGAAATATTTGAAATGCTCCTTCTCAAAATCCCCAAGGCACTGAAAAGGGACACACAGATACCTCTCAAGAGTCTCAAGAAGGTTGGACTTAATTTATCTGCCACAAGTATCAGATTAGGCTCGCTGTAACCTAATTCTGAAGCCACGTCTTCGTTGCCTTCTTGGGGCCTCCGGGAATGTTATCTGCTGGCTTCAGCCTGTAAAAACCCAAGCCTCAAAGCAAGGGCATGGACTTGTTTTCCCAATCTGTAGACAAAATAATCTCTGGAATTATTTTTTAAAGGATAATGTTCCCCCAACACATTGACAGTGTTTTTATTTCAAAGCAGATGTCAAAATATTTGGGAAGGTCATGCGGATCTGCGTCTGAATCCTGAGGCAAGGAATTTTATTTTGGGAACGAGGAGAAGGTTAAGAACCACTTGAATAAAACAATTTGAATAACATGAGATCATTTTAAGGAGCATTTTAAGATAGGACTGTAGAAGTCAGGCAGTGACAGAAATTGGTCATTGGAAAATTCCAAGCCGGGTTTACTTTCAACTTTCTGTCCAAGATTTGGCTTTCTGGAAAGATTTGTAGAGGTCCATGCTTTCTCCTGTTCTTTGTGTTGTAGCAATTGGTAGTTGATTCATGGGTTACAAACCTGAAATCTGATTCACTTATTTGGGAAAAGGTTTTCGTTTGTCAAGGTAAAATTAAATTGCGGTTGAGGTAGGTAAGATTCAAGCATTTGTTAGATTCTGTGCAGACAAGATCGGAATTGAATTTTGTGTACGTTGCTCACTTTCAGATGTTGTTTATTACTTGTTGTTGTTGTTTACCTTCATCAGGCAAATGTCTCAAGAATCTCAGGAGAATGATGGTGCACAGGTCAAGGCACTGTACGATTACGTTGGAGTGGAGGAAGACGAGTTGTCCTTCAGCAAGGGTAAGTACCTCAATGGAGATTTGAGGCTTTGCATGGTGACAATTGGTACATGAATCGGTTTGTGGAACACCATGTAAGAATCGTTCATACTTTCCCACTTCTATTTCGTTCACACTTCCCGTAAGGTCTCAACGTTTCGACTAGCCTGCTCTAGTCCTCGTCAGGAGACTAGAGCAGGCTAGTGGAAACATTGAGACCTTACGAGAAGTGTGAACGAAATAGAAGTGCGAAAGAAGGAAGATTCTTACATGGTGTTTCCCCAAACCGATCCACATACCTCAATGGTCTCGGTTATGAATTGAAATGTGGGAGCACTTTACTGTCACTATATAAGGGGCGCTATAACTGTGTTGAACAAGTCCAGGGGCTTTCTCAAAGTTCAGCTCAGGCTCAGGCTCTGGCTTTGTCTCTGTAATCCATATTCCAAAAATATATGTTGTAGTTTTTCATTGAAGCTGGAGCTCTGTTTTCCTTTTCAAACCAGAGAATCTACTTCTGAACCGATTATGACACCACCAACATAGGGCTGGATAGCTCAGTTGGTAAGAGCGCCGGTATGGTATTCTTAAGGTCACTGGTTCGAATCCCGCTCCAGACAATTTTTTTCCAGAGGAATGTTTTATTGAATCAGAAACTTCTCACTTTCATTACTCAAATTACTTAAAACCATATCATTTACCAGTCCAATTCTGAAATGTTTTTTTTTTTCTTCAAAAACAAAACCATTGATTTGAACAGAGTCCCATTTACCAATTTTCCTTTGTTCACTTTTCTATGACTGGATGTCTGACGAATTTTGATTTTCTTTCGTTTGTTGCAGGTGATGTTTTCATCAAGTTGGAGGACGAGGATGAGCAGGGATGGTGTAGGGGGCGATTCAATGGTAGAGAGGGTCTGTACCCCAGCAACTACGCCGAGACCATCTAAACACTCTTTGTTTGCATCAGTTTTGTTTTGTTTTTTTACACGTAATCAACTCTTCCACTACATGCATTAGCAAGCTACATCTGTTTCTTATTGTGAACTTGATGCCTGTAGGAGTTATCAAGTGACTTGCACAGAGATCTTCTTGGAGACACACTTCACATCAACTAGTCTTTGGTCAACTATATTACCCTTTAGAGCACAGCATCTGGAAGATGTGGATCCACAAATATGTAACACAAAATTGTGACAGCTTTTAATCTTCACATCATATCTTCACGTTACCTACTGTACATGGAGACTTACTTTGTGATCAACTCTTGTATAGATTAAGAAGGGCCGCTGTATATGGATTTCATTAATTAAGAATGTATAATTTCAGTTATATATACCAGGGGTCGATTTCACCAAACTCATCGTAACTTACTATCAATTGTTGGACTTTTGATGCATTGCAGCCCTACATAGAATATGCCCCCTAACTCGAGTTACGATCGATCGTAGGGCTTCGTGAAACCGACCCCTGGTAGTCTTTACATGCATGCATGCAACTTTTCCTCAGATCAGTTGATTTCCTCTTTTCTCACTTCAATCTTATGCCATTGAAACTAGAAAAACAGTGCACAAAGTCTTAAATTATCCTAGTTTTTTGTTAGCCTGGGTTGCATGCCTGTACATGAGGTTGTCATATTAACCAATGAACTTGACTGGTCAGCTCTCGCTTAAACCGACAATACTCGTCCAAAGCATGGAACTGAAAACCGGATCCTCAGCCAATCAAGATTCATGAATCCACGTCTTAAATTCTTATCCTGTGATCGATTTAAGCTACTGTGTGCATGTACACATGTACATCACCCAAAACTCCTCAGATTTCTGGTAAAACTGGAAGAACGCCTTTTGAATAGGTCAATACCAATGCCGTTTTCCATTTCGGTTAAGTTTGAAGTATGTGGATCCACTATTTTTCTTTTCAACTTGACATGCTTGAAAAAACTTAGACAGTGACCCTTGTCTGATTTATTGTATTATATAATTTCAACATTTTTAACATTTATCCAGCTTTTTTTGAGGGGGATGAGGTTGTAGTTGGTCCAGATACGCTATGGATCCTCTAGCAAGAAACTGGGGCCAATTTCATAGAGCTGCTTAAGCAAAAAATGTGCTTAAGCATGAAAAGTCTTCCTTGATTAAACAGGATTGCTGACCAAATTTTCATGTGATGTTTACTGCTTTTGACTTGTATTCGGCCACTGTTTGCTGAGCAGAACATTCACAAGGAGTTTCGGCTGGCATACTGATTTTATTTACCAAGGATTTCGCTGCTTAGGCATATTTTGGTGCTTAAGCAGCTCTATGAAAATTGGCCCCTTGTTGTGTCTGTTGAAGAAAAGTTGTTGGTTTTGCCGTATGGTTGCATTTCTGTTTGGGGTTTTTTTTTATTGTGCGCGTGGATCTACCAGGTCGGGTGCTTATAAATTCTCTTCAAAATAACAAAGGATGACAGCACTCCTATATCAGGCATGCAACTTTTCCTCGGATCAGCTGATTTCCTCTTTTTCTACTTCACTCTTAATGCCATTGAAAAGTAAAAAACAATGTACATGTACAAAGTATGGTAAAGATAGGAATTTCCTCGTTTTTTTGTTTAGTCCGAGTTGCATGCCTGCTGTACATGTATGTTGTATCAACAATGGCAGCAGCAGTGAAGACAGTTACATGACGGTAACTGCACACTCAGAAGTTGATTCTAACTGATCAACCATGTAAGAATAACTAAGATATCGTTAGGCATGAAATCTAGACCTAATATTTGTAAAATGAAAAGTTTGTAAGTTCTTCCTGAGTTTGCATGTAAAATTTATGCTACACCAAAAATTAGTGTAAAACCTTTACAACACTACTTGCATTTGTAGTGTTCAACTTCTGTCATTCCTAACATATGGTGTTGAAAAGAATGTTTGGTTCATTGCTTTGTAACCGTGGAGGAATATTGTGTTCGGGAGGTTGGCGTTTTCAATCATCTGAGTAATTGAGTAATAATTTTTGGCAAAGAAATATTTTTGTACATCCACAAATATGTGATTTTAGGAGTGAGTTTGATTTAGAGTAATCATAATTTAACCAACAGCTTTCAGTTTTATTAAACTGTGCCAAACGAAAGGAATTTAAAGCTTAAAATGTTCCAAAGATGCTTTGATAGGTTAGATGGAGGAAATCCCGGTATGGTGAAAGATAAAGTCTGTTGCTCTGGAAACCAATTTTCAGAGAGCTGGGCCCTATTTTGATGGCTTTTCTTATTACAGATTTCTGCACTTATGAGCCTCTTCAATTTTAATACATGGTTGTTGCTAAATTTCTGTGATACCTAAGTAAGCGAGAAAATGTAAATTACGTCAACTTTGCATTCTCACAAAATTAATGCAAAATCTATGAAATGGGATTATAAGCACAGAGGTTTATCTTCCCTTGAAATTCTGATTCCATGCTTAGGGTAAGCAGAGCAATAAAACTGGGCCCCAGTTATGCCATAAATATGTTTGGCTTGGAGACGTTTACCAACTTATATTCCATGTAATACATACAGCCTGCAACTGGTCCTCCGCCGACTTCTTGCTAAGCAGTTTGGAGAAACTGGTTCCAGTGTCGTATTGAAATGCAGTTGAGTGATTTCCAGCTTTATTGTATTCCGACCGATTTGTTTTCAAAATGTTTGATACATTTTTGACATTGCATGTCAGTTGTGGCATTACTTTAGGAATCCATGCAGGATTACAGTTATGTTCATGGAGGAAAAAAGAAGAAGATAATTTTGTAAATAATTATTACAACACTTAGTGCAAGACGGCGTGTTATAAACTACATGTTATATTATATAGATGATATATTGGCACTTGTCTGAACCTCAACTCGGCCTTGGCTCTGGATTTGTGTCTTTTGTCTTTAATCTAAAACATACCAGTTGTGGCTTTTTCACTGAGGTTGCAGTGCCATTTTACAGTTCAATACATTGACACTGAAGCCAAAAGCCTCCTCATTTTGGTACCTATCATTTTTAAATGTAAGAAATTGAGCCACAGCCTGAGCCGTAGACTAAGCTGAGGTTTAGGTATGGGTCACCGAGATAGCAATTCAGATCAAGGCTTAGCCTATCCAATGTGTCACTGGGAATGTATACTTGGGATACTGTCATGATCAAATTCATTACTCAGCCCAGGGGCCAATTTCATAAAACTGTTAAGCACAACAATTAGCTTAGCACAAAAATATCTAGCCCAATAAAACAAACCACCGTTGAAAATTCCATTTGATATTCATGTGTCAGCGAACAACAGCCAAAGAACAATCACAAGTGCTACACAACACGTGGAAATTTGGTTGTTAACCCTGTTTTTACCAAGACAGAAATGTCATGCTTAACAGTTTTATGAAATTGGCCCCTGCTGGGCTTCGAGGTGTAGCTGGTTAGGAATCTGCACCATCAAGCAGGAAGTTGCTGGTTCGAATCCTGTGAAGGCGACCCAAGTTGGCGATAAATGAGCTGCAAAAGCTGATTTGGGGTCACATTTGATCACAAAGTTGTCGCACAGTGAAAATCAGTGTGCTCTTTGTGAGGTTTTCATCCAAACGATGTCATTGCGCTACGGACCGTAGTGATATGCCACAGTAAACACCTGCTACACTTGTTCTTTAAAATGCATGAAAAAAATGTGAAATTTTTCAGGACTTATTTCACAAATTTGTTTTCTTGTGAAAACTTTGAACCGTTGATACAACCCACCACATTGGGTAAAGCATGACTTTAGGACTATCTCACAAATTGTATATTCTTACTATATAGCAATTGCAAAAAAAAAGTATTTTTGTTAGATTAAGTTAATGATTTACAGATATACAAATTGTATTGATAATATTACATGTACAGCTATCCATAAGGTTTTGTTTTCTTGCAAAACAAATATTGCAATGTAAATTTATGAAGATTTTTTGGGCGTATGTACATGCATAATAATTTTTGTATTTAATCACATGAATATTAAACTGGTATAATTAAAATACCACAGTGTTAACCAAACTATGTACAAATTGAAAGTTGGGATAATTTAGATTTTCAAGTCCCAGGATGTTTAGGGGGCAGTGATTGCATAAAGTAAATATGGAGAATCACATAAATGCTCAATAATGTATGAATAAAGCAATATGTTGCTTTACTCATTTTCAAATATTTTTTTATGCTTAATTTCATTCATTCTTGATAGCCAAAAATTGTTTGTAACATTAAATCCTTATAATGCATAATTTTCAAGCATTAAAGGTAGTATCATACATTGGTTTTTGTCAAAGAAATACAGATTTCTGGGCAAAAATATCAAGAACGATACAATAATAGTCATCTGTGAAAATTTCAGTCCCACACGGTGCCCACTTTTTGAGAAAACAGTGAAAAATGGCCACAGTATTTCTGAAGTCTTTTCTCTTTTATTTTTGACCTTTTAAAAGATCAAAAAGATTTCCGGTCGTTGTTTTACAAATGTCTGGATAAATACGCAATTTCAGGCGGAACAAATTTCATGGTATGTTTCTACCACCACCATCTTCACACCCTGTAAGTTATACGTAAATCTGTGAACATTTCTTTTTTGGTGTCTTACCAAAGTATGATACTACCTTTAAGTCTCAATATTTAGCAACATATTCACACCACTTTGTTTTTTTGTTTTTTCCTTTATAAACTATTCTTTGGGGAATGGCTAATAAATTATATCTTTTGGTGTATCTACTTAAGCAATTTAAAAGGCGACAGGTGTCGTTTTGGTTGAGATAATTATTTATATATTAGGGTGGTTTCAAGTTCTGGAAGTGTAGGTGGATTTTATTTGGAGCTCTGATTGATTAAAAGATACATTTAATATTGGAACCTTTATAAGGTAGTATATTAGATTGGTCATTGTTTGGTAATGGGAGACTTGAGAACCGGTCTTCAAATCAACAGCGCACGCAATTGTGAGCATGCGCGCATTGTTTTGCGCAGGCACTGTTGTGTGTGCGCATGCGCTGTTGACTTGAAGACCGGTTCACAAAAGTCTTCCATTGGAAGATTCCAATCATCTACCTTTCAAAATGCATAATCAGTAAAGTAACCGTCATTAGATCTGGATCATCGAAGGGATTTGTTGGTTGGGTTCATTTCTTTTACTGCTAGAATTATTATTATTTTTCAATTGCATGTTATCTTTAATTTATCATACATGTAAAATAGTGTATTACACTCAATATTTATACAGCATCATTCATCACTTCACCCGCATGTAATACTTTTAAACGTATAATACCAATCTGCACCGTAGTCAAAAAGAAATAAATGGAATCAATACTTTCAAAAGAGAACGGATTCTAAAAAAACATGCAGTGATCAGCTTCACTCTTGTTAATGGCTTGCCAAAGAACTTTTTTTCGCATCACTCGGTAATTCATGAGTGCTTTGAGTTTCTGATGTTCCTACTTGTTATGATCTGCTTTACTTCTTTTCTGCATATCAAGGAACATAACAGACATGGACAAGATTTCAAATCTTTTCCGTACCAGCAAGAGTCCAAAGTAACTTAGAGGGAGGGAATGAGTAGCAATTTGGGCTTATTTTCACTCTGAATAATGGTCTGTCCTTTAAAGTAAGATAAGTTGGTGGGCACTGTTATAATTATTGCCATGTCTACAAAGCCATTGCCATTTTATGTGATTTTTTCCTGGTATATATAGTGTATTTAATTTTTCCATACATTTTTTTAATTAAAAGGAGATTAATTTAATAGAAAAGCGATACATGTACGTTTGTTCTGAAGAAAAAAACACAAGGAAGAATTTAATTTCCCCAAACATTACCGAGTGACTTTCTGTTTCAAACAATTTAGTCGATTTGCAAATAAAAGCATAGTTTCAGGTTTACAAAACTGAAATAGATTTTATCTGTATGTATTGCAAAATGATGAAATATGTCTGAATTTGAAACCAGAAATTAGGGCTCAAGTTTAGACTTGAAATATGTGACCCAAACAATTAGTTTTTTCCAAGCCAAGTTGATTTCTTTGTGCTTAAATACATTCCTTCCTGTTACTTGTGGCAAAACATGGTGGTTTAAATTATGTACATAAATTGCTATAAATATGACTAGTTTTCCTATTATAATTATGCAGGTTTATTCCTGGTGTGATTATCCAGTAATAAAATAATCCACAGTTTATAGTGAATAATTTGACGTGAACAATTGTTTTATTTCTCAGGGTTTTACACGTCTGACATGTTTTGATTCCTCCATGTTGACACCGTCCATTCCAATTGGAGGTAGGCCTAATAATCAAATTGAAATACCCAGCACTAGTGCAGTGCTCCCAAACCGCCCCAAATAAAATCTAGATCATGCAATGGCTCTTTAAAGGTAGTATTATACTTTGGTTTTTGTCAAAGAAGTACACTAGTTACAAACTGTACTGTAGGTGCTTCTGTGAACAATCCCCTTTATTTCCTCTCATAAAAAAATTATCATTAAAGAGAATTCCAATCAAAAATCAACAACCAATTTTCAACATAATCAAAGGAAAAGAATAGACCCCTAATAAACCACAAAAAAAAAAACGTTTTGAATAATTTAAATCAATTTGTATTGGTACACTATATTAAAAGTGTACTTTAAAGATCAATTTCCACAAGTGTATAAATAATCAATCAAAGCTGGTTTCACAAGGCTATGATAGTCATAATCTGAAAATTTGTATAAATTTTAATGGCTTAGCATGCTTAGTAGGGAAACTGACTGAATTTAAAGTCATTGGAAAGTGAACAAAGAAAAAATTGACTGGAGCGAGATTAGAAACGGCAACCCCCTGTACGGTGTTCAGGAGGTCACCGGTTCGAATCCCACTCCAGTCAATTTTTCTTTGTTCACTTTTCAATGGCTTAGTAAATTGTTATGTCACATTATAATGTAATGCATTACATGCAACTTCGATGAAATCTCAGTGAAACCAAACTGTTGAATTGAATATTTTAACCTTCGATAAAAATCCCCCCTTAACTCCACTTTTGAGCATATTAAATATTTGTCAGTGCACTGGTAACCATAAAATATACACATATTTATTGAAGTGTACTAGTCTAAGATAAGGTACTATACAAAGATGGCTGCAGCATGAGTGATATGGCCATGTCCCAATTCTCTGGCTGCGACCGCAAATAACACACAAGTCTATGGAAATGGCTGCAGTCACTGGCTAGTGGCTGCCATAGGTACATGCGTAATTTGCAGCCGGAGCCAGAGAATTGGGACACGGCCTATTACTTGTTCTGTTCAGTAGGCTGGTACCCATGATGTGTGCACATACTGATGAGAACCAGTCTACGACACTGTTTTATACACAGATGGCTATTACACACTGATCTATACAAACTGGATAGGTCACGCTGCTCTGCAGGTGAAGCATCCGTGCAGCCACTTTGGGATATTCAATACATTGGCAGGCCCGTAGGCCGGTGTATACAGAGAATTGCTGCACTGCTTGCTGCGCAGTCATGCAGTGCAATGAGTATTGTGCTGAATATCCTAACATGGCCGCTGGTGACTTCACGGCTCGCCGTCTAATCACTGCACCCGCGACCTATCCAGCTCGTATAGATCAGTGCTATTACAGTGTAATGCCACCGTAACGAACACTTATTATACCTAACATTCACCTGTACCATACACCATTCCTTGGTTCTAAATTTTTGTGTACAAAACATACCAAACATTGATGTTTAAATCATTGTACAAAAACAATCGATATGATGGACAATATCTGTGGATCCCATAGACCTTATTCACAGTGCATCTATCCTACATTCAAAGTAGTGCAATCTAACCGGGGCTTGGATTCAAAGTAGTCCAGGCATTGAATTTGGTTCTGAAAGGTGCCAGATTACTTTTCCATTGCAAGGGGCACTTCCATTGGAAAATCATAATGTCTATGGAAACACTTGAAGGGGGCACCAAGGCCAAGAACAAGGGCAACGAAGGCCGTGGCCTCTGTTAAATTCAAGCCTTGGTAGTCTGGTACCCTTTTTTTTAGAATTAGTATTATCTTTTCCAATGGGTATTCAAGAAGGTGACAAGATGGATGCACCAAGAATAAGGCCTATTGTTACAGCGACGTTCCAATGTATGTACCGTACTACTTGAGAGTTCATTTCTAACTGCCTCCACCTCTTCCACCCTCCTGCTGTCCGCTGGACATCATGACGAATATAACGACTGGTACAATGTACATCCACTGCAATCAAGAAAAGAGGCAACGTCATCAGTACACAATCGAGCTCTAAAATACAAAACATCTCTAATTTAAGAACGCCATCGACGGCCCAGGAATTGTCCTCTAGGTTCCATTGACAAGACTTAGACATATGAGGACCGTGCCTTCTCATCAGTATTTCTTCGGCTTTGGAATTCACTCCCTCCTACTCTCCGAAATATGACTTGAAAGCTTCAAATCTGGCCTCAAAACCTACTTTTTTATGCAATTTAGTGATTGATAATTAGGGAGATAAAAGTGGAGCAGCGCCTTTGAATGTGTTCTTTCCTTGCCTTTTCAGAAATCAGTTTTTAGGTTTGAATACTGCCTTTGAAGAACAGTACAGACTTACTACACCCACTGATTTCCGACTCATTCACTTGGCAGGCATGCAACTTGTGTTTAACAAAAAAACGAGGAAATTCCAATCTTTACTATACTTTGTACAGTGTTGTTCACTTTCAATGGCAAAAGAGAGTGAAGTGAAAGAGAGGAAATCAGCTGATCCGAAGAAAAGTTGCATGCCTGACTTGGAAGTCACAGTCTCGGCAACTTCTACTTACATATTTGGCAAAGAAAGAGCGATTGTCGGCTGAACTTCCCTTGGCTTTTTGTGCTCTCTCCTCTTCAATTTTCTGAATATAGGCTTGTGTCTCTGGCCTTTAGGTAATGGAAGGAGAAACAACGAAGGAGCTATGATAAATATGATTTAAAAATGTTTGCACATTATGGTATTTTCTACTGTGATTATAGGAATCTTTCTATGTCCGTGTTTATATCTTTTTTTCTCCTTCTTTCTTAACAGCAGATAAAGACATCTTTGATTGTGATATGCGCTATATAAAGTGGTTTATTATTATCCCTTACACTCACCCTAATTCAGTTACAGTTTGTCACTTCAGAAGTATAAAATTGATCCATAAGTGGCAATCGTTTTGCATGAAACAGTTTGAATGACAACAGGTTACTGTTTTATTAAAGTCACCAGAATGCGCAAAATGGTTAGCACAATAATATATTTGTATAACTGTATGTAAATTTATGCAAATGAGGAAGCAGTGACATTGTGAATCATGAGGACGAAGGACGTAGAGATAATACCAATGGTTCTTCTCAGAACCACACACTCTCACAGAAGAGATTACACAGTGTCACCACAAACCTACCTTCTTTCATGTAATGACTACTTTACTATCTGAATAACAACCTTTAAGATGGCAAATCTTAATTGAATTTGAATATTTCAAAATTCAAAGCCCAAACAAGGAGTTATAGGATTATACTCACATGGGTGCTGGAACAGTCGCTTCCATTGATACTGTCGTATTGAAGTAATTCAAGGCGGATGACTCCGCCTCCACCTGTTCACACTGGCCTCGTAGAGGCACGATACTGATGCCCATAACATTCCCTGATTGGTCGGCGTGAATGGTGATGTGATCCGACAGCCTTGATTCCACAATGGCACACTGTATATAATGCGGACAATAACATTCCGTTTGAGACAAAATAAACAACATTGAAAAGTGGACAGAGAAGAAATTGACTATAGCGGGATTCAAACCAGCGACCTCCAGAATACCGCAACCGGCACTCTTACCAACTGAGCTATAGATCCAGCTTTATGTTGGCGGTGTCCCTCATAGTCAATTATCTTTGTTCGTTTGGCAGTCAGATGCAATGAAACCACTCACATACACACACACACAAAATCATTCAATGCTCTGATATCCGATATCAAATTCAAGCAGATTTCATGTGTTTTATGTCACTCCCAGAAATGGACATAATGTATACAGAATACTCACCACTTTTGTAAATGTAGAGACATAATGGACTTCCTCGTTATCGGCAAACACACCAAACTTTGTAGCGACACGTACTCTGTACAGACCTCCAGTCCTGGCTAGCTCCTGCAAACAGAGATTTGTAGATGTCCATGTTTAAAGGTAAAATCATACTTTGGTTTTTATCAAAGAAATACAGATTCATGGGCAAAAATACCAAGACAGATACAGTAACAGTAATCTGTGAAAATTTCAGTCCCATACGGTGCCCACTTTTTGAGAAAACAGTGAAAAACAGCCATGCAGTATTTCTTAAAGGTAGTATCATACTTTGGTAAGAAACCAAAACAGAAATGTCCACAGATTTACGTATAACTTAATACAGGGTATGAAGATGGTGGTGGTAGAAACATACCGTTAACATTTTTCCGCCTGAAATGGTGTATTTATCAAGAAATTAGTCAAACAACAACAGAAAATCTTTTTGATCTTAAAAAGATCAAACAATAAAAGAGAAAATACTTTAGAAATACTGTGGCTGTTTTTCAGTTTTCTCAAAAAGTTGGCACAGTATGGGACTGAAATTTTCACAGATGACTGTTACTGTATCTTCCTTGATATTTTTGCCCATGAATCTGTATTTCTTTGACAAAAACCAATGTATGATATTACCTTTAACACACGCACATACCATAGTTTACCACACATGGTTTTTCCTGTAGTTTATCCTGAATGCCACAACACACAACAGTGTGATTAGTGTGGTAATGCATGGTTTATGATCCAGTTCCCCTGTGGTAATATGTGGTTTACAAGCAAGTCTTGTCTTGTGTGGTAAGCACGAACAGTTAGGGTTAAGAAATCAAACCCATTATATGAGCTTTCAAGTTGGTTATAGTTTTACCTTGAGTTTTCTCTTCTCTCCTGCAGTGAGGGCGGTGGATTGACTGAATGTTCCGTAGCCTGACTTCAGAGATCGAAAGTTCAGGGTGCCTCTCGTGGTAAACTTGATATTCACACCTGTTTAATGGAAACAAAATTCAATATTCTAATTAAGTGATAAACCATGCCTTGATGTCATTATAATTGCAAATTTGACAAAATAATGGAAACAAAGACAAAGAAAGTTAAACTTGTTTACTTTTACTGCCGCTATTAAACAGATTATCTTGTAATGTTCATCACTGGTGTACAACTACTAACTCACCTGGTTCAAATGAATGTTCTATCAATAGTGAGTTATCAGAGGAGTAGGTTGACTCATCATCACTCATTGACCTCGGGTCACCCTGTAATTTAGTGTGGAGAAAAATGAAACAAAGTCAAAGAAAGAATTAAGAAATTAAAAACAACAGGCTTACACTTGTTTTACCAGCCAGTCTTTGTAAAGTAAAATTTGAAAATAAAAACAAAGACATCATCATGTGTGTTTCCAAACCTTTGGCAGTTTGGAAAGTTCTTTGGATATAACATAAAACTTGGGCTTCGAAACTAGCACCGTTTGTATTTTGCAATGTTGCATTGTCCATTGTTGACCATTGCACTGTGGCAACGAATCTACGAGTTTGACGAAACTATATCATAAACACCCTCTATCATCCGATTCCTACTTTCGGTACCGAATTTACAAATCTGTTAAGTAGACTCGTTTCCAGTCTCCACATTGTTGATATTAAGTAGACAAAAACTAAGTCCAGCGACCTCTAGCAACAGAGAGAAGTTAAGACCAATGCAACATGCAATGCAGTAGAGGAACTGGTGCCTATATCATAGATTTAAATATTTAACTCTATGACCAGCCGGTGCCCCAAACCCCCCAGTTTGACTGGAAACCAGTGCTAGCATAAGTGAACGTGAACGGACATGAACACCTTGAGTCATAGTGTGACATGTTTTTTTTCCTTTTAGTTTTAGCCTCGCCGTGCCGTCAACTTAAATGATGAAACCCAAGTTGTTTTTTGTCACAAATCTAATAAACAACAACTAACGTTAAATAAACCAATAGGCCCTACACTGGAAATAATGCCTTCTGGCTTCTTAAGAATCTTAAGCTGACCTAGTCCGAGTAACTTGGACCCTATAAAATGAAAATGAGCGCAGAGACCGGAAAGAATTCCACTGATGACCATAATTTGTGCACAACTCTATGGAACCAACAGAGGGCGTTTTGAGCAAGATGGCTGCCGCTATATTGGAAGTGTACAATTTGTGGGTAAAAAAACCTGTAAAACTCCACACATGAGATTGAAGTTCATCATAATTTGTATCCAATAAGTTAACTCTTGGAGGATATAATACTTTTTCCGTAATGGTCAGTGGAATTCTTTCCCAGAGACCTCCTAATTTAAAGTTAACATGGCAGCCAACTGACATTTTTAGGGTCCGAGTAACTTAGGCCTAAGTTACTCGGACTAGTAAACCTGACCACGAATATCGATGAACACAACAACGGATTTGTAAATCCGTCAACGAAACTGGGATTCCTAGTTTCGTCGCCCCGGATTTGTAAATCCGACGATTCGTTGCAACAGAACTGCACAGGGGCTTTAAATGGTATTCCTCCACGCTGTCTGTGATTAGGCCCTAACCGTAAGTCATGTATTGTAAGTAGGCCTAGGCCTAACGTTCGTTAGGCCCCAACAATTTTTTTAGGCCGCAAACGTAGACAATAATTTGCAAGAAAAGATATCAAATTAAAGCCAAACACACACAATATATACGAAATTTGCATTGTAAATTTTGTATTACCTTTCTCGATGCCCGAACGACACAAAAACAGAGAAAAACTGTACATAAATACGACAAAAGGTCCTTCGCACAGATGGCTGCCATCTTGACTAAGCAATGTTGGACGCTTGAGGGGGTAAATATACGGCTCTGGAAAATCACATGTTCCTATGCTAGTATATGCAATCAGTCACTCAGATTCATTTCACTGCCCGTCAGCTGGGATTGGGGACAACTTTATTCAAAGTTAAATCAGCTTTTTGTATCTACCGTGACGTAAGAAATAAATCTCATCACATTACAATGAGGATCCTGGACAAGGCAGCGACAATTTGCATTAGAATAAAGAAGAATTCGTCCGTGCAGCTCTCAGTTTCCCGCGTTTGCTTAGTCTGTGAAAATTGGACTGTAAATGTAATGTCTGAACGTCATGTCGGATCGTCACGTTGAACTGTCAAATAAACAACGGATAGCCATGATTACTGTTAACACTTATTCTTCTTCTTTCGTTTCCTTACACGACATTCATCATCATTGCTGCATACATTTTTGGTGCCCGTGGAGAATTTAGCGCCAGATCGCCGATTGAAAATGCTGAACTTGGACCTCAGTTCCAGGCACTAACGTTAGGCCTATTCCCTATTGCCTGTATGCACCACATGGCACATGCCGGACATGTCACTACATTGACTGTGAATAGTGATGTATTGTTAATCACACATGGACGGATGGTACGTGTAGCCCGCCATGATCGAAGACGATTTAGGCCCACTGGCCTAGGACATGCATGGTTTACTTCAGGCGGCATTCAGTAGGCCTAGTACTAGTACTAGGCCTAGGCCTACTTCCATGGTACTTCAGTCATCTCCAGCTCCTGGTGGACTTCTTCCTGCCCAACCAGTAAGCATGGTAAGCAGATAACTAGGTTACATTCCTTTTTCGTTCATCATAAAAATTATTCTGTCATTTGGGTTAGTGTGCATTATGCATGGCCTTCGGCCTACCGCCATTGGCATTTAGTCCACAAGGATTATTTTCATAATTTCAGACCGAGACCCTTATGCTGCAATTTCCCTCAAAAGTCAAAGCCCTGCCCTTTCCTCAAATTTAACCTTGCTATTATAATATAATATTCAAGAGGACATCACCTTGATCACAACTGGTAAACATAATTATTTAGGTGATATGCAAATTAGGCTTGCTCTTCTCAGATGTACATGTAGACCCTATTGTTGATTGATTAGGGGGATTTCAACAGGGGGCGCCCTATAAAGGGCGCATCTACCACAGACATAGACTAGCAGGCTAGTCGTTGTAAGTTGCGTTTATCGTCTCTTCATTCATCCTACTCTTGGGAAACCGCTCTACTTTCTCGCGAGACTCATGGCTACGGCGAGAGTTCGGCTCTCGGCGCGGGACCACTCGAAAATAACGACTAGCCAAACACGATTTAGACATTGTTCGTTTATTCACGTACGGGCGTGCTTTGCATCGTGGTTGCCATAGAGACGGCCGTTAAGATGAGTCCATTTTATTTGAGGGTGATATACAATTTCAAATAAGGCAACAGTACTACAGTATACTGTAGTTAGTTACATTAGACTGCATTTTCAAACTATGGTTTTTGTTCGATTCCTTTTTAAGTTGAATGATTTAATAAATAATTGTGTGTAGTATTAAAACTGGAACAAAAGTAGATCTATCAGTTTATAATGTGTGCATTACTTCATAAAAATGAATAATGCCCATGGCAAATGCATGTAAATGATTTCTCTATAGCAAGTGGTCTACACTATAACTACAGTTAGTAGTTTTTTAATAAGACGAACTTATAACTTATTTCTTTATTTATGCACGAAGAAGATAAAAATAAACATGCACATGTAAATTAACGACGCACAAGAGTTAAAAGTATCACTGTCAAGTGATATTATGGCTAGCTAGACATGCGATGCCTGTGGTTGTTTATTCAACTAGAATCAGTACAATCATGTGCAGCTGTGCTGCACGATGTAGCGTAGGCCTACATAGGCCTATTGAATATTCATTGTTTAATAAAAATTGGCCAATCAGACGCGTCAGTACAATTTCGGCTAAAGAGCCCATAGGCCGTGTACAAACTGCAATCGTGTGTGTCTAGTCGTTGTATTCGAGTGGTCCCACGCCGAGAGCCGAACTCTCGCCGTAGCCATGAGTCTCGCGCGGTTTCACGAGAGTTGCATGAAAGAAGAGACGATCAACGCGACTTACATGTACAACGACTAGCCTGCTAGTCTACCACAGACATAAATAACCCATAGACCAACAGCGCCCTATTCAAATGTAGTTCGAGTAACTTGGACCCTAAAAATCGCCTTTTTTAACATTTGGACATGGTCTGGCGATAGTAGGGTCCAAGTACATGTACCCTGTTTGCATTTGAGTGGCAATAGCTCTTTTTTTCCTCTACTCTGAGTCAAAATCCTGTGATTTCACCTCCAAAACGATCCTAAAATGTCTCATGCGGCCAGCTATGGACCAAGGGAGAATTGGAGATTCCAATAATGACAAGTTTTAGGCTTTTTAAGAAAAGATAATTATTTCCCTAAAAATGGGCACAGAGACCCAATTTCATCTTGATTTCATGAGAGGGAACTAGCGTGAGATTATGTGCGCAACTGGCCTCTTTTAGAATCTTTGCGAGATTTTGAAATAAAGTCAATTGTTTACGTGCGGCGTGTGCGCTTCGCGCACTCTGTGACACGCACTTTGCCCATAGTTTTTTGAGATGGCGTCCGTTTCCAACGATACAACATGACGTAATCATTTCAATGATACAAATCATTTCAACGGGGGTTCAGTGCTTCAGTCTCTGGTGGAGACTTGAGATATTTTGGTTTAAAATCCGGTCCTACATTGTCTTGGACGTGGAGGGTTGCTTCATGAAAACTCGTAGCAAGTCGGTTACGGAAAAAGGACATTTCGGGTTTTTTTTTTTCTTGTGGCAATTAGCAAAAAATCCAATCGGTTACCCAACCAAAAATTGAAAAGAATTGGGTAGATGAGAGTTCACACTACCATTTACACTATTGCACCAACAACTGAGAAACTTCTGGATCCATGGGTTTTTTGAATTGTGAAGTTGAGGGATTTTACACTAAGATCAATGGGACACTAGTTTACATGTAGTGTGGTGCACCCTAAACAGAGGTCACAAGATGGCGGCGCATTGGTAGCCATTTTGTGATAGCACCACCACTCTGTTATGTATGAGAGAACGGAAAGAAGCTGTATAAGACCAAGTTTCTCATTAGATTGTTAATTATTTCCTGAAAACATCATTCCTAATACATGTACGTATAAAACCTTGTATTACGCAACTTACATCAATTGTCTTTTCTACACCCTACGAGTTTTGTTTAGACGAAGGTGGCCTAACTTTTAACCACATTAGACCCAAAATTGTAACCCTAGCCGGCCGAAATTCCAACCCAATCCCCTAAATTGTAACCCTAGTTCCCACAATTCAATCATATCACCAGTTTTAAACCCTAAATCCCTCTGATTCCATCCCTAACCCCAGCCAGGCCCCCAGACCTAGACCCAACCCCAGCAAGCCTCGCCCACACACTGACAACCCTAATCGCCACTTTCTCACTTCTCAGAGGGGAAATGATATTCTGAAGGACATCGAAATTTGGTGAAATGTAATATGCATTGATTAATCCCATAAAAGTTCATCATATGTCTCAATATGGATGCTAGGGGCATAAATATTCCGCGGAATAGCCGAAACGCCCCCCCCCCCGCCCAACCCCAACAGGTCAACCTTGACCTTACCCCACTTTTCCATGTGAAATGACACTCTCACCTTGATTAATTAAATTATCTGTAATGGCCTGAACATCATTGCATCCTAAAATAGGCACAAAATAACTTTGTGAGGAAATAATATGTGGATTCAGAGCCCGACTTTCCATGGGGTGTACACGATATACCCGGTACACAATTTATTATAATGGAAAATGTGCACGTTTGTATGGCCACCACGGGTCAACGACCTAACACATTAAGCCGTGCCGTAGACAAACGCAATAATATTTTTCAATTTTGTTTTCACATATGAGATCAGTGTCATAAACTCTACATTTTGAGCCTAATTGGACAACGAATTTTGAAAGTTGACTCCCCTTATAGGGTGCACCACACTAAATAGCTCAAAAGTCAATGCGCCAAGCTGATATACATGTAATGTGTGTACCCTGAAATGTTTTTTAAATATGCAATTTGGGAGGTCATGCAATTAATATATTGTGTAATCTTGACTGGTTATGACAACCTGGGGGTTCAGTGCTTCAGCCTGTTGTGGAGACTTGAGATATTTTGGTTTAAAATCCGGTCCTACATTATCTTGAACGTGGAGGGTTGCTTCATGAAAACTTGTAGCAAGTCGGTTACGGAAAAAGGACATTTCGGGGGTGTTTTTTTTCTTGGGGCAATTAGCAAAAAATCCAATCGGTTACCCAACCAAAATTTGAAAAGAATTGGTTAGATGAGAGTTCACACTACCATTTACACTATTGCACCAACAACTGAGAAACTTTTGGATGGGTTTTTTTGAACTGTGAAATTGAGGGATTTCACACTAAGGTGCACCCCTAAACTAGACTCGCATGTGATGCGCCCTTTCCCTCCGAATGATGCTTTGCGCTGTTGTGGGATATTGCGATCACCAATAGACCTAGCTGCATGCAGTAACTCTAGCCCAATATTACTCCTGATGTTGTTGTCGTAAATAGGGCTATAGGAACTTGTACTTAAAAAAAATAAATGACTGTTATTCGGCAATCTGTGGCAAAATGACTCACCCTGGTGTTCCTGATGTCGTGAAGAGGCATTCAAAAGATATGAAATGTAATTATCATTTCGGATGTCTTGAAACAAAAATGAGCAATTTTCAGCCCAAATCTCAATACGCACAAAAAAGTCACGGATTCTGTGACTTTTCCCATAATAATAAAGAATAAGAATGATCTCTACCTGTCCAGTCTACATTCGATTTACATACAACCAGTCTACTGGTACACGTACACAATGCCGCTGGGAATTACTATTATGTGATGACTGTTGCCTGAAAAGAGGCATACGGGTATTAATGCATTGCTAAATGCTAAATCATGGAAGTACATGTAAGAGTCTCAGGCAACAGTCGTCGCATAATAGTTTATGTGATCCGTCAGGAGTAATACGGTTTTCGGACGCTCGTCGTTCGAAAACCCCCTTTGGGCCAGGGGAGGGAGTATGGTTAATTCAATGGCAAGAGGGTAACCTTTAACCCCTCTTCTGATTGGTGGAAGGCAGGCCAACAGCCAATCACATTAAGCGTGCATCCTACCACGAGTTCGTCCTTTTGGTCATATGCCACCGCTGTGCTGACATCGAACTAAAAAAAGTCTCTCCAAGTTAGCTGAATTTTCGTCCTTGCAATCTTTAATTTCGGCACGGGAATTACTTGGAGGGAGTTTACCCGCGATGGGGAATAGAGGACGAAAGCGTAAGGCCGGGGAGCCCTCTCTGCAACGTGGAAGTCGTCCCGCAGAATGCGGCCGTACTCGGTCTGAATCGCGTGCAATTCAGGACTTTCTGAGTGTTACACAGCTAGGTCTACATGGACAGCGCCCTCACTCGGCCACCACCGCTAATTGTTCACCTCCTGTTGGAGCATGTGATGTAGGCGTAGATCGCCGCGGCGGGTCTCAACGTGCTGCTGCCAGCACGGCCTTGTCGTCGCCTGTCCAAGGCTTGATCGGGAGTCCGCCCTTGGCAAACCCGGTTCCAGATGTTGGTGGTGGAATCGGCGTGCCTCAGCAGCTGGTTCAGCACACCTACAGTTCAGCGATTGGGGGAGAGAACCCTCAACTTTCGGCAGGCATGGCAGGAGCTGTCGCTGGTCGTCCTCTCGCCTCGGGCTCAGCTGTCACCGTCCCTTTTGCTCCAGCGGTCACCTACAATTCGGCGAGCGGGGGAGAGTACACTCAACCTTTGGCAGAAACTGTCACCATGATTGCTGGTCGTCCTCTCGCCTCAGGCTCAGCTGTCACCGCAAGCCTCGAAATTAATTTTTGTTCCTACTTACCCACCACTTACCCACCTCTGATTTTCCACTTACCCATTTCCAAAAATGACTTACCAATTTTTTTCAATAGAGCATCTATACTATAAGACAAGCACACGGCCTCTCTAAATTATATTAGGCCTAGTCAAAACAAGTATAGCTGTATCGCCCGCGATCGGCAATCGGCCGTCAGCTTGCCGGCCGTCGCGGTCTCAAAAAGTTGCGCTGCAGCACACGTCATGAACTGCCTAGCGATCTGCAAAGTAGTTTCTCCGTAAAGTTCGTGACATAATGCCAAGAGAAGAAAGCCGCGTGTAACTAGTGGATTGATCTACACGTTAAGCTTATTCGATATGACGACATTTATCGAGATTGCGATATTTTTTTCATATCGAAAATCGTATCGGGCCCCGGAAAAAATATTGAAATATCGGCAACATCGGGAATATCGGCAGTATCGCAATATTTATATAGGGCCTATGCTGGCGCAACTTTATACCAAAATATCAGAGTAGCTCATGAGCGGACGTACATGTAAAGCTTGACACACTTTTTGCGAAGACCAAAACAAATAGATTACTGCAAAATTTGTAGCTGGTTGCGACGCTAAAAGCTAAAAGCAGATTTCTTACCGTGCAAAATCTGCACCCGAACGAAGCCGATAGTAATCCATATGCGGGTCCAGAACGACGCTGCGTGTGCGACTACTACTGTAGCTATACGCTGCACTTCCGGCCTTCATGACTAAAGCCTACACGTGCGCTGACCGTGCTGACTTCACTGTGCTGTGAGCACGTGCATGCCGCATTGCACACAATTGCATTGTGCCATGTATGCTTGCCGCTTCCGGACAACATGACTGAAGCTAGCAGCGTTTTGGACTCACGGATTGGGCGCAATAATTCCAGACTACATGGACTAAGATCTGATATACATTCGCTAAGTGCACGTTAATTATCGTGGCTATTATGTTGGGCTTGGGCACTAGTTATGGAAATTTCCAGACAGCGTGCTGATTGTTTACATCTTCTTCAAAGTGATCGTCGCTTTCGGAAGGTTTTTGCACGATATATTTTCAGATGAAGTTCGTAAAAGTGTGTTTCTACTTGGCCAAATGGACAAAATAACCAGCCGAAATTCAAGTAAGATTTAGTTGGTCAGGAAAATGCAATTTACGGTACTTTGGAAGGATATTTTTTTGGAGATCTCGTTTCGATCGGTCGCCGTGCATGCTTACATATTAGAAAAAGATGACGACGATATTTCGATATGCCCAAAACTGGATATCGAAAAAGCTTACTACACGTGCATTATTTTCATGGACATTGCTGGTATCCACGCATCTGGTTCCGCACGCTCGCTTTTTACGTCCATGTGTATGTGTTTAATCCAACCTCATTCCATGCGCTCGACGTTGCATGCAACAAGTGTACATTACGATATGACTGTAGCCACTGCGTCGAGGTTGTAGCTGATACGATGCGGAATTAACTGAGTCGAGTGTAGCAGGCCGGCCGCGGGGAGAAACATGCATACAACTTTATTTGTGAATGATTTATTTATCTGTTCCAGTGTTCCTTTGCCGATAATCACACTTAACTTCCAGTCCACCATGGTTTTACTTCACACTTACCGGCAACTTACCCATTTTTGAAATTCACTTACCGCCCGTGAAAATCCACTTACCGCCGGTAAGTGGGTAAGCGTTAATTTCGAGGCTTGTACAGTCACCGCCCCTTTTGCTCCAGCGGTCACCTACAATTCGGCGAGCGGGGGAGAGTACACTCAACATGCTCAACCTTCGGCAGGAACTGTCACCATGATTGCTGGTCGTCCTCTCGCCTCATGCTCAGTTGTCACCGCCCCCTGTGCCACAACGGTCACCGGTCCTTTTGCTCCAGCGGTCACCGCCCCTTTTGCCACAGTGGTCAGCGGCCCTCTCGCTCCAGCGGTTTCCGCCCCCTGCGCTACAGCGGTCACCGGGCCTCCTCTCACCTTGGGTTCCACCAGCCGTCCTGTGGCTGCAGTTGACACCACCCTTCGTGCTACCGCTCCCACAGCCATCCAAACAGTTGGTGGTCTGCCGACACAGCCCAGTCGCCCCCCGCCGTCACTCCCTCTTGTCCCTGGTGAGTACAGACCTGTTCTCAACCCAGTAGATGTTGGTCCCCCGATCCAGTCCAGCCAAGCTTGCTCCATACAATTGGGGGGGGAATTTAAGCGTAGGGGCAACTCCATTTAATCCCCTCATTTCCGTTTGTGACCCCTTAGGCATTGGTATGGCAGCCAGCGCGAAAGAGAAAATAATCAATAGCGAGTTCCTTGAGCTTGAAACATTGCTTGATCGCAAATCACAAACCGGGTCCACTTCTAACCTAACATTCACCATGGATAATAATGGGCAACTGCGGGTCGTAGACTCTAAGAAACCACCTCAGATTAATTCAATTCTCGCGTGGACAGATGCCTTCCTCGTCTATGCGTCAGTTTTTCTAAGCGCACACCCAAGCCGGAGTCAAGAGCTTTTGAAGTTTATGCACGTCATTCGGACAGCAGCTGCACGTTTTCCCGGCCGGGGTTGGATTGAATATGACAGGCAGTTTAGAATGCGCCAGCAATCACATCCCACTCGCTCATGGTCAATAATTGACGGGGAACTTTGGGCTCTTTACATGACTGCGCCTAGCATCACTAGCCATGCTAACAACTATACTGCAGGCGTCAAGGGCACCCCAGGGGGGAAGCGCCCAAGCAGTTCTTTTCGTTGGTTTTCCCAAGAAAACAACCGCAGTGCAGGCTTGTGCTTTGCGTTCAATCGATCTTCATGCACGAATCTCCAATGCAAGTATGCTCACAAATGCCTTGGGTGCAACGCCGTCGGACACGGACTTACAGCGTGCAAAGCCGGCAAAGGCAAGCAAGCTGCCAGCAGCCAGTAAACAGCGCGCAACTCTACCCACTTGCACGTACGGCAATCTTTGCGTATGCTGCCTCGCGCAAACGCCAGTCAAATTAGCTCCCCTCTTAACCATGTGACCCAGCATTCTTTGAATCCTTCTCAACATTTTTAGAATGGGCCACCGTGCAGCAGTCCGGCCCTGGGGCAATATGTCATTATGCAGATGACTTCCTTTTTGTGGGTAGGGGGGAGGCATGCGGCCCGTCATCCTGCTTGGCTCAGCTCCAGGCATTTAGGGGTACATGCGAACAACAGGGAGTGCCACTAGCTGAGGATAAGACAGTTGAACCCACATCCCGGCTGTCCTTTTTGGGTTTGGAGATAGATTCATGCGCAATGTCCGTGTTTTCAGGACAAACTTCTGAAGGTCCAGCGTAAGATAACAGATGCACTGTCCTCAGAAAAAACAACGCTTCGGTCACTTCAGTCACTAATAGGGTCCTTGGCCTTCGTTTGCCGAGCAGTCGCCCCTGGCAGGGCGTTTTTGAGGAGGCTTATTGACCTCACTAAGGGGATCAAGAAGGCGTGGCACATGATACGCGTGAGTACGGGGGCTAAGGAAGACCTGCGCACTTGGCATTTTTTTCTGCGCAATTTCAATGGGAGGGCAATCATTCCTGACCAATTTTGGCTGCTTGACTCTGACGTGCAGTTTTTTACGGATGCCAGCGGGGAGAAGGGCTTTGGGGGATTCTACAATGGGCAGTGGTTCGCGGCCCCTTGGCCGCCCGAGATCAAGGCTGCCAAGCATTCCATTGCATGGCTGGAATTCTTTCCCGTGGTCGTGGCCATTACACTGTGGGGTCAGTCTCTCAAGGGCCGTCGCGTTGTCATTCGTTCTGATAACGAAGCTGTCGTTGCCATTGTATGTAAGCAGACGTCGCGTTGCAGCGCGATCATGCGCTTGGTCCGCTATTTTGTGCTTCGCTGCCTTAGCGATAATGTTGCATTTAAGGCTCAGCATATTCCGGGCATTCATAATGACAAAGCAGACGCACTTTCTCGTTTTCAGTTCCAACGCTTTCGCCAGCTTGCACCAACTGCAGCAGCGGAGGGGTTACCAGTCCCAACATTTCTTTGGAAGCTCTAGACAGCGAAGTCAGGCGTCTACATGCAGCGTCAATGGCCCAGAGCACCTGGTCAACCTACTCCAGGGGGTTAACACAATTTCAACTTTTTCGGCAGCAAGTCGGGCTACCTTTTTCATGGCCAGCCTCTGGAAATCAAATAGTTTCCTTCATCGCCCACCTCTCCTTAGCGGGCCTTGCTCCCGCCACTATTGGCACATACCTTGCAGCAGTGGCCTATGTGCACAAGGTGCACGACTTGCCAGACCCCACAGACCACTTCCTGGTCCATAAGTTAAGGGAAGGCCTACGCAGGCAATCACGCAAACCTGATGCTCGGTACCCAATCACAGAAGGCCTTTTGCTGCGGCTTTGTGAGACTGTCGGGGGTCTTGTTTCCTCCGATTTTGAAGCCACCCTATATAAGGCAGCCTTTCAATTAGCCTTCTTCGGCTTTCTCCGCGTAGGAGAATTTACTTCACCGTCAAAAACCCGCGAATGCTCTCGCGTAGTGGCCTTACATGACATTCAATTTGAAGATGCAGCCTTTTCAGTTATGACTGTAACCCTCAGATTTTCCAAAACAGACCAAAGAGGCCTGTCAGCAGTCCTGCGTTTTCACAGAAACGTGTCGTCCTCGCTTTGCCCTGTCTCGGCTGTCACCCAATACCTCTGCCTGCGGCCCCCGGGGGAGGGCCCCCTATTCATTCACTTTGATGGGTCCCCTTTAACCACTTACCAGTTTCGTTGCATTTTCCAAAAATGCATTAGGAGCCTTGGGTTACCCCCTGGGGTCTTTAGCCCGCACAGTTTTCGGATTGGGGCGGCAACAGTGGCCGCTATTAATGGGGTCCCCAACTCACAAATCCAGTCAATGGGCCGATGGAGGTCTCAGGCGGTCCAGTCCTATATTCGTCCAGACAGGGTTCTGCCTGTTTCCTCCTACCACAGCGTGGGTACTAGCACTTAAACCAGTTTGTAGTGGTTTCCTGCCTCGGCCTCTCTTTTACTTATTGCTCCCCCTGGTTCTGGTAAATCCCGTACATGGATCTTAGGAGACAGTATCATCTACTGGGCGGGACGCGGCTTCCCTCAAGGTCCACCAGGCGGGACACTGACCTGGTGTGGTGTGCGGGGTGCTCGATTGGAAGCATTAATTCCGACGTTGCGACGGCAACTCCGCAGCCGTCCGGTGCCACACACAGTTATTGTTCATTTGGGCACCAACGACCTGTTCTCCGCTCCCGTCAAGGAGATTAGGAAAAGGATAGAGGAGGGTTTGCGTGCCACTCGTAACATGTTGCCTGCGACAACTATAATCTGGTCCGACATCCTCCCACGGCTTTTCTACTTTGGGGAGATGAAGCATAATGCTGGCAAAAAGATAGTCCATGCTCTCAACAGATATGCCCTGAGAATCTGTGAGCAGCTGGGAAATGCCCACAGGATTTCACACAGTCACAATATCACAGCCTCTCAGCACACACTATTCCGCTACGATGGCCTCCACTTATCCACACTGGGCAACAAGATCTTCTGCAGCAACTTGATTTCAGCCATTGAATTTTTTGCTGCGAACCCGCTCACCCTCCTCTATCCTCCTTCCTTGTAGTCTTAAAGGTTTTTTCTGCTGGATCAGATGTGTTACATTGCATTCGGGGGGGGGGGGGGGGGGGGGGGTGTATGGCAATTCCCCGAATCGGGAAATTGTTTGGCGGTTTTTGTGCAGAAAAAGGGATTTTGGCCTATCCCCACCCCTTGCGTTTCCCTGCGGGGCCACCCCTCGTATCCTGAGGGGTGGGGGGTAGGTTAGAATACCTTCCAGTTGGCAAGAAAAAGTATGCCATTTTATTTATTGTTATGTAATAATTTCATTTAGGGCATGTAAGTCACATGTCGTATACGTAATCATTTTGTTTAGGGCATGTAAGTCACATGTCATATGTTAATCGCATGTATGGAAGTTAACTGTTTTGATTCTTACCCACATGTCGTATTTGAATCACATGTATGGAAGTTAACTGTTTTATATCCCTAAACTTAACCATCTGCTGTTTGCGGACGATTGTTATTATTGATAAATGCTGTTTTGGCAAGCAGACAATGTCTGATGGAACAAATTTAACTGTTCACCTCCAGTTATTGTTGCGATAATTAACAGGTTATTGCTAATTGTGAATTAAAGTTTACTGAGAGAAACTTGACCTATTAAATGCTCAGCGGTGGGCAACCATGTCCAAACGGCAATTCTGTTTCTGTGTATACTTCCCTTCATCTGAGTCCAATAATTATTGGGCTACAGTTAATGCAGCTACAATAGACCCTGGTGGATAAGCACTGCATCTAGGGGCCTACTCAGTGCATAAAGAATTCTCCCAAACCAAATATTCATATTTAGGTGATTTAGTACTATAGAAGCCATGTCTGAAAATAATCCTCGTGGATTAAATATCTAAAAGCACATTTATCCCCAGTTGTTTTTAAAGTCAGTCTCAGAAAAGGGATGTGGTACATGTATTATATAAAAACCAATCTTATACTTACATGTATAGTACATGTAGGCCTATAATGAATGATATTTTGTGTGATCCGATGGTAGGTTTCTTTGAGTAATATGAGGAAAATAGGTTAACAACGTTGTGACAGGATGCCCCATTGGTGGAATCTTACCCTAATTAGCATAAATCTTTGGAGGGGTATGACGGAACAAAAGGGGGAAGCCATGGAACAAATAGAGCAGCTTGTGGGCGCTCTTGAGACACTGAGCTATAGTTGGAGCCCCTGGGGCTGAAATTGTCTTTGGTAAAATCCAAGATACAGTACAGGTCTTCATTTGACTCTTTGAGTGATGCACTTCAGTTAGTCCATATTTCTGATTTTTTTTCATGAACCCCATTATATACATGTACATAGGAATAGGATATTTTCAGAGCTAACATTTGTTATGCCCCTGTCAGAGATGTTTTCAGATATTTTTATCATTGGTCATGTTGGTCAATCTCATCCCTTAATTTGTACAGGTAGCAAGCTTGTCCCAAACTAAAATTATATCTTGTTATGTTCTGAACTAAATTTCCTAATTCGATTTCAATACATACTTTGTTTCTCATGTAAATAGTTAAATGTACTGTAATTAAAGAAACATTTTCTTTATGATATCTTTTTCAGAAGTCCTTGAAACATTCCTGAAGATTCTTCGCTCGTCCTTGAAGTCCGATGTGAGATGAATGATTCCGCTTGTCACAGATGTAAGTTTTTGGCATTTTGAGTTTATTAAAAAAAATCTGCTGCTTATTTTGTGCTGCATATTGTCCAAAGACTATTTGCGCAATTTAAAAAAAAAATCCTCTGAAATAAAAGACACTTTCTCTAGAGAAAGACTCTAGAGTAATAGATTACCAGTCTTACTTTTAGAACGTTACAATGACGTTCACTGAAATAATTAGAAAAATTGAGACTATTTACTAGAATATTTTGGTTACTTATTAACCAAAGTTGACGCGATAAATCTATATTTAAAATGCAGACATGAAAATTACATTCAATAAAATAAAAACTTAGTTATTTGAGGGGTAGGAGAACTTCTCCAGTTTTCCGCCTGGCGTTGTTACCCCAACCTTTGCGACAGACCAGTGAAGAGGGTCACTCCTTGTTTCTGGTCTAGGCAAAGGTCTGCCAATTTAATAATAATAATAATAATAACTTTCTCTATTCCTTCTGGAACTAAGTAAGCAGCGTTAGTGAGCAATGCAAAGCAGCGTAGATGCAACTTGTAGAATATAGCTTTTGCGTGCAACTTTTACGTTTTTTACTACCACTTTTTTTTTTCTCCATAAAGCATTATCCCTTCTTTCTACTGGGATATATCCGGTCTTACTTTTAGAACGTTACAATGACGTTCACTGAAATTATTCGAAAAATTGAGGTTATTTACTAGAATATATTTTGGTTAGTTATTAACCAAAGTTAACGCAATAAATAATATCTGGTCTTACTTTTAGAACGTTACAAGGACGTTCACTGAAATTATTAGAAAAATTTAGGTTATTTACTAGAATATTTTGGTTAGTTATTAACCAAAGTTGACGAGATAGATAATATCTGGTCTTACTTTTAGAACGTTACAAGGTCGTTCACTGAAATTATTAGAAAAATTTAGGTTATTAACTAGAATATTTTGGTAAGTTATTAACCAAAGTTGACGCGATAAATAATATCTGGTCTTACTTTTAGAACATTACAAGGACGTTCACTGAAATTATTAGAAAAATTTAGGTTATTTACTAGAATATTTTGGTTAGTTATTAACCAAAGTTGACGCGATAAATAATATCTGGTCTTACTTTTAGAACGTTACAAGGACGTTCACTGAAATTATTAGACAAATTTAGGTTATTTTCTAGAATATGTTGGTTAGTTATTAACCAAAGTTGACGAGATAGATAATATCTGGTCTTACTTTTAGAACGTTACAAGGACGTTCACTGAAATTATTAGAAAATTTAGGTAATTAACTAGAATATTTTGGTTAGTTATTAACCAAAGTTGACGCGATAAATAATATCTGGTCTTACTTTTAGAACGTTACAAGGACGTTCACTGAAATTGTTAGAAAAATTTAGGTTATTTACTAGAATATTTTGGTTAGTTATTAACCAAAGTTGACGCGATAAATAATATCTGGTCTTACTTTTAGAACGTTACAAGGACGTTCACTGAAATTATTAGACAAATTTAGGTTATTTTCTAGAATATGTTGGTTAGTTATTAACCAAAGTTGACGAGATAGATAATATCTGGTCTTACTTTTAGAACGTTACAAGGACGTTCACTGAAATTATTAGAAAATTTAGGTAATTAACTAGAATATTTTGGTTAGTTATTAACCAAAGTTGACGCGATAAATAATATCTGGTCTTACTTTTAGAACGTTACAAGGACGTTCACTGAAATTATTAGAAAAATTTAGGTAATTTACTAGAATATTTTGGTTAGTTATTAACCAAAGTTGACGCGATAAATAATATCTGGTCTTACTTTTAGAACGTTACAAGGACGTTCACTGAAATTATTAGACAAATTTAGGTTATTTACTAGAATATTTTGGTTAGTTATTAACCAAAGTTGACGAGATAGATAATATCTGTTCTTACTTTTAGAACGTTACAAGGACGTTCACTGAAATTATTAGAAAAATTTAGGTTATTAACTAGAATATTTTGGTAAGTTATTAACCAAAGTTGACGCGATAAATAATATCTGGTCTTACTTTTAGAACGTTACAAGGACGTTCACTGAAATTATTAGAAAAATTTAGGTTATTTACTAGAATATTTTGGTTAGTTATTAACCAAAGTTGACGCGATAAATAATATCTGGTCTTGCTTTTAGAACGTTACAAGGACGTTCACTGAAATTATTAGAAATATTTAGGTTATTTACTAGAATATTTTGGTTAGTTATTAACCAAAGTTGACGCGATAAATAATATCTGGTCTTACTTTTAGAACGTTACAAGGACGTTCACTGAAATTATTAGAAAAATTTAGGTTATTTACTAGAATATTTTGGTTAGTTATTAACCAAAGTTGACGCGATAAATAATATCTGGTCTTACTTTTAGAACGTTACAAGGACGTTCACTTAAATTATTAGAAAAATTTAGGTTATTTACTAGAATATTTTGGTTAGTTATTAATCAAAGTTGACGCGATAAATAATATCTGGTCTTACTTTTAGAACATTACAAGGACGTTTACTAAAATTATTAGAAAAATTTAGGCTATTTACTAGAATATTTTGGTTAGTTATTAACCAAAGTTGACGCGATAAATAATATCGGGTCTTACTTTAAGAACGTTACAAGGACGTTCATTAATATTATTAGAAAAATTTAGGTTATTTACTAGAATATTTTGGTTAGTTATTAACCAAAGTTGACGCGATAAATAATATCTGGTCTTACTTTTAGAACGTTACAAGGACGTTCACTGAAATTATTAGAAAAATTTAGGTTATTTACTAGAATATTTTGGTTAGTTATTAACCAAAGTTGACGCGATAAATAATATCTGGTCTTACTTTTAGAACGTTACAAGGACGTTCACTTAAATTATTAGAAAATTTTAGGTTATTAACTAGAATATTTTGGTTAGTTATTATATTAACCAAAGTTGACGCGATAAATCTATATTTAAAATGCAGATATG
Organism: Astropecten irregularis; assembly: GCA_963971285.1. Lineage (NCBI taxonomy): Eukaryota > Metazoa > Echinodermata > Asteroidea > Paxillosida > Astropectinidae > Astropecten > Astropecten irregularis. The sequence continues at coordinate 3,008,732 of OZ020251.1, read as the reverse complement.
AAAATTTCATTCAATAAAATAAAAACTTAGTTATTTGAGGGGTAGGAGAACTTATCCAGTTTTCCGCCTGGCGTTGTTACCCCAACCTTTGCGACAGACCAGTGAAGAGGGTCACTCCTTGTTTCTGGTCTAGGCAAAGGTCTGCCAGTTTAATAATAATAAGGTGAAGCAGTAGAATCATTAAACATCAGTCTTTTCTCTGATGTCTGCTGCTCTCTAACTTTCTCTATTCCTTCTAGAACTAAGTAAGCAGCGTTAGTGAGCAATGCAAAGCAGCGTAGATGCAACTCGTAGAATATAGCTCTTGCGTGCAACTTTTACGTTTGTAATTTTTACTAGCAAGCTTTTCTTGTCTCCATTAGGCATAAGCCAATCTTTCTACTGGGCTAATCCGGTCTTACTGCCGGGAAGAGTCCTATCTACTGGGCTTACCGGTCTTTCCACCGGGAAGTAGGCTGTCTACCGGGCTTAGCGGTCTTTTCGCTTGGACGTAGACTGCTACCAGGTTTATTGACATAGGCCCCCATGGAGATGAATAAGGTAATGATGAAAGAGTCAATGAATGGTAGATGGAACAAATCGTGGAATGGAACTTTTAACGGTACTTAGAACGAATCTTGGAAAAGATCTTGGAGCAGAAGGTGGAATTAAACACGGAACTGAACGTAGAATGGGAAGAGGAATGGGATGCGGAAGGTAGCGATTATTCTGCATGTGTCATCCCGTGTTTTTTTCGTGCTTCATTATCCGATATCCGCGTTCTAATCTCGTTCCGATCTGTGCATTCCGTATACTGCGTTCCGCTCCGCGTTCAAATGTTCTGTATTCTGTCGTGCATTCTGTTGTGCATCCCTTTCTGCGTTCCACTCTGTGTTCCGTTCTGTGTTTTTTCTACATTTTGTTCTGTGTTCCAATCCACGTTCCGTTCCATGTTTCGTTCTTGGTTCCATTCCACGTTCTGTTCTTTGTTCCGTTCATGAACTCTTTCATCAAAAACTTTTTCATTTTCAAGTATGCAGTGCGGTACTCGCCGCGATACTGGATTCGATTCACCCCGCAGACCCCAGCTAGCACGGTGGCCTAGCGGTATGGCACCTGCATTAGTAAGCAGGAGGTCGTGGGTTCGAATCCCACCTGAGCCAGCATGTGATTTTTTCATGAAAACATGAAAATTACATTCAATAAAATAAAACTAGACAGCAAGAAGCACCTTTGATGCTCGTTGCAATTTAATAAAACTAGACAGCAAGAAGCACCTTTGATGCTCGATGCAATTTAATAAAACTAGACAACAAGAAGCACCTTTGATGCTCGATGCAATTTAATAAAACTAGACTGCAAGAAGCACCTTTGATCTTGATGCTTGATGCAATTTAATAAAACTAGACAGCAAGAAGCACCTTTAATGCTCGATGCAATTTAATAAAACTAGACAGCAAGAAGCACCTTTGATGCTCGATGCAATTTAATAAAACTAGACAGCAAGAAGCACCTTTGATGCTCGATGCAATTTAATAAAACTAGACAGCAAGAAGCACCTTTGATGCTCGATGCAATTTAATAAAACTAGACAGCAAGAAGCACCTTTGATGCTCGATGCAATTTAATAAAACTAGACAGCAAGAAGCACCTTTGATGCTCGATGCAATTTAATAAAACTAGACTGCAAGAAGCACCTTTGATCTTGATGCTTGATGCAATTTAATAAAACTAGACAGCAAGAAGCACCTTTGATGCTCGATGCAATTTAATAAAACTAGACAGCAAGAAGCACCTTTGATGCTCGATGCAATTTAATAAAACTAGACAGCAAGAAGCACCTTTGATGCTCGATGCAATTTAATAAAACTAGACAGCAAGAAGCACCTTTGATGCTCGATGCAATTTAATAAAACTAGACAGCAAGAAGCACCTTTGATGCTCGATGCAATTTAATAAAACTAGACAGCAAGAAGCACCTTTGATGCTCGATGCAATTTAATAAAACTAGACAGCAAGAAGCACCTTTGATGCTCGATGCAATTTAATAAAACTAGACTGCAAGAAGCACCTTTGATTTTGATGCTTGATGCAATTTAATAAAACTAGACAGCAAGAAGCACCTTTGATGCTCGATGCAATTTAATAAAACTAGACAGCAAGAAGCACCTTTGATGCTCGATGCAATTTAATAAAACTAGACAGCAAGAAGCACCTTTGATGCTCGATGCAATTTAATAAAACTAGACAGCAAGAAGCACCTTTGATGCTCGATGCAATTTAATAAAACTAGACAGCAAGAAGCACCTTTGATGCTCGATGCAATTTAATAAAACTAGACAGCAAGAAGCACCTTTGATCTTGATGCTTGATGCAATTTAATAAAACTAGATAGCAAGAAGCACCTTTGATGCTCGATGCAATTTAATAAAACTAGACAGCAAGAAGCACCTTTGATGCTCGATGCAATTTAATAAAACTAGACAGCAAGAAGCACCTTTGATGCTCGATGCAATTTAATAAAACTAGACAGCAAGAAGCACCTTTGATGCTCGATTCAATTTAATTAAACTAGACAGCAAGAAGCACCTTTGATGCTCGATGCAATTTAATAAAACTAGACAGCAAGAAGCAGCGTTAATGAGCAATGCAAAGCAGCGTAGATGCACCTCGTAGAATATAGCTTTTGCGTGCAACTTTTACGTTTGTAATTTTTACTACCACTTTTTCTTGTCTCCATTAAGCATTATCCCTTCTTTCTACTGGGTTATATCCGGTCTTACTTTTAGAACGTTACAAGGACGTTCACTGAAATTATTAGACAAATTTAGGTTATTTTCTAGAATATTTTGGTTAGTTATTAACCAAAGTTGACAAGATAGATAATATCTGGTCTTACTTTTAGAACGTTACAAGGACGTTCACTGAAATTATTAGAAAATTTAGGTAATTAACTAGAATATTTTGGTTAGTTATTAACCAAAGTTGACGCGTTAAATAATATCTGGTCTTACTTTTAGAACGTTACAAGGACGTTCACTGAAATTATTAGAAAAATTTAGGTTATTTACTAGAATATTTTGGTTAGTTATTAACCAAAGTTGACGCGATAAATAATATCTGGTCTTACTTTTAGAACGTTACAAGGACGTTCACTGAAATTATTAGAAATATTTAGGTTATTTACTAGAATATTTTGGTTAGTTATTAACCGAAGTTGACGCGATAAATAATGTCTGGTCTTACTTTTAGAACGTTACAAGGACGTTCACTGAAATTATTAGACAAATTTAGGTTATTTTCTAGAATATGTTGGTTAGTTATTAACCAAAGTTGACGAGATAGATAATATCTGGTCTTACTTTTAGAACGTTACAAGGACGTTCACTGAAATTATTAGAAAATTTAGGTAATTAACTAGAATATTTTGGTTAGTTATTAACCAAAGTTGACGCGATAAATAATATCTGGTCTTACTTTTAGAACGTTACAAGGACGTTCACTGAAATTATTAGAAAAATTTAGGTTATTTACTAGAATATTTTGGTTAGTTATTAACCAAAGTTGACGCGATAAATAATATCTGGTCTTACTTTTAGAACGTTACAAGGACGTTCACTGAAATTATTAGACAAATTTAGGTTATTTACTAGAATATTTTGGTTAGTTATTAACCAAAGTTGACGAGATAGATAATATCTGGTCTTACTTTTAGAACGTTACAAGGACGTTCACTGAAATTATTAGAAATATTTAGGTTATTTACTAGAATATTTTGGTTAGTTATTAACCAAAGTTGACGCGATAAATAATATCTGGTCTTACTTTTAGAACGTTACAAGGACGTTCACTGAAATTATTAGAAAAATTTAGGTTATTTACTAGAATATTTTGGTTAGTTATTAACCAAAGTTGACGCGATAAATAATATCTGGTCTTACTTTTAGAACGTTACAAGGACGTTCACTTAAATTATTAGAAAAATTTAGGTTATTTACTAGAATATTTTGGTTAGTTATTAATCAAAGTTGACGCGATAAATAATATCTGGTCTTACTTTTAGAATGTTACAAGGACGTTCACTAAAATTATTAGAAAAATTTAGGCTATTTACTAGAATATTTTGGTTAGTTATTAACCAAAGTTGACGCGATAAATAATATCGGGTCTTACTTTAAGAACGTTACAAGGACGTTCATTAATATTATTAGAAAAATTTAGGTTATTTACTAGAATATTTTGGTTAGTTATTAACCAAAGTTGACGCGATAAATAATATCTGGTCTTACTTTTAGAACGTTACAAGGACGTTCACTGAAATTATTAGAAAAATTTAGGTTATTTACTAGAATATTTTGGTTAGTTATTAACCAAAGTTGACGCGATAAATAATATCTGGTCTTACTTTTAGAACGTTACAAGGACGTTCACTTAAATTATTAGAAAATTTTAGGTTATTAACTAGAATATTTTGGTTAGTTATTATATTAACCAAAGTTGACGCGATAAATCTATATTTAAAATGCAGATATGAAAATTTCATTCAATAAAATAAAAACTTAGTTATTTGAGGGGTAGGAGAACTTATCCAGTTTTCCGCCTGGCGTTGTTACCCCAACCTTTGCGACAGACCAGTGAAGAGGGTCACTCCTTGTTTCTGGTCTAGGCAAAGGTCTGCCAGTTTAATAATAATAAGGTGAAGCAGTAGAATCATTAAACATCAGTCTTTTCTCTGATGTCTGCTGCTCTCTAACTTTCTCTATTCCTTCTAGAACTAAGTAAGCAGCGTTAGTGAGCAATGCAAAGCAGCGTAGATGCAACTCGTAGAATATAGCTCTTGCGTGCAACTTTTACGTTTGTAATTTTTACTAGCAAGCTTTTCTTGTCTCCATTAGGCATAAGCCAATCTTTCTACTGGGCTAATCCGGTCTTACTGCCGGGAAGAGTCCTATCTACTGGGCTTACCGGTCTTTCCACCGGGAAGTAGGCTGTCTACCGGGCTTAGCGGTCTTTTCGCTTGGACGTAGACTGCTACCAGGTTTATTGACATAGGCCCCCATGGAGATGAATAAGGTAATGATGAAAGAGTCAATGAATGGTAGATGGAACAAATCGTGGAATGGAACTTTTAACGGTACTTGGAACGAATCTTGGAAAAGATCTTGGAGCAGAAGGTGGAATTAAACACGGAACTGAACGTAGAATGGGAAGAGGAATGGGATGCGGAAGGTAGCGATTATTCTGCATGTGTCATCCCGTGTTTTTTTCGTGCTTCATTATCCGATATCCGCGTTCTAATCTCGTTCCGATCTGTGCATTCCGTATACTGCGTTCCGCTCCGCGTTCAAATGTTCTGTATTCTGTCGTGCATTCTGTTGTGCATCCCTTTCTGCGTTCCACTCTGTGTTCCGTTCTGTGTTTTTTCTACATTTTGTTCTGTGTTCCAATCCACGTTCCGTTCCATGTTTCGTTCTTGGTTCCATTCCACGTTCTGTTCTTTGTTCCGTTCATGAACTCTTTCATCAAAAACTTTTTCATTTTCAAGTATGCAGTGCGGTACTCACCGCGATACTGGATTCGATTCACCCCGCAGACCCCAGCTAGCACGGTGGCCTAGCGGTATGGCACCTGCACTAGTAAGCAGGAGGTCGTGGGTTCGAATCCCACCTGAGCCAGCATGTGATTTTTTCATGAAAACATGAAAATTACATTCAATAAAATAAAACTAGACAGCAAGAAGCACCTTTGATGCTCGTTGCAATTTAATAAAACTAGACAGCAAGAAGCACCTTTGATGCTCGATGCAATTTAATAAAACTAGACAGCAAGAAGCACCTTTGATGCTCGATGCAATTTAATAAAACTAGACTGCAAGAAGCACCTTTGATCTTGATGCTTGATGCAATTTAATAAAACTAGACAGCAAGAAGCACCTTTGATGCTCGATGCAATTTAATAAAACTAGACAGCAAGAAGCACCTTTGATGCTCGATGCAATTTAATAAAACTAGACAGCAAGAAGCACCTTTGATGCTCGATGCAATTTAATAAAACTAGACAGCAAGAAGCACCTTTGATGCTCGATGCAATTTAATAAAACTAGACAGCAAGAAGCACCTTTGATGCTCGATGCAATTTAATAAAACTAGACTGCAAGAAGCACCTTTGATCTTGATGCTTGATGCAATTTAATAAAACTAGACAGCAAGAAGCACCTTTGATGCTCGATGCAATTTAATAAAACTAGACAGCAAGAAGCACCTTTGATGCTCGATGCAATTTAATAAAACTAGACAGCAAGAAGCACCTTTGATGCTCGATGCAATTTAATAAAACTAGACAGCAAGAAGCACCTTTGATGCTCGATGCAATTTAATAAAACTAGACAGCAAGAAGCACCTTTGATGCTCGATGCAATTTAATAAAACTAGACAGCAAGAAGCACCTTTGATCTTGATGCTTGATGCAATTTAATAAAACTAGACAGCAAGAAGCACCTTTGATGCTCGATGCAATTTAATAAAACTAGACAGCAAGAAGCACCTTTGGTGCTCGATGCAATTTAATAAAACTAGACAGCAAGAAGCACCTTTGATGCTCGATGCAATTTAATAAAACTAGACAGCAAGAAGCACCTTTGATGCTCGATTCAATTTAATTAAACTAGACAGCAAGAAGCACCTTTGATGCTCGATGCAATTTAATAAAACTAGACTGCAAGAAGCACCTTTGATCTTGATGCTTGATGCAATTTAATAAAACTAGACAGCAAGAAGCACCTTTGATGCTCGATGCAATTTAATAAAACTAGACAGCAAGAAGCACCTTTGATGCTCGATGCAATTTAATAAAACTAGACAGCAAGAAGCACCTTTGATGCTCGATGCAATTTAATAAAACTAGACAGCAAGAAGCACCTTTGATGCTCGATGCAATTTAATAAAACTAGACAGCAAGAAGCACCTTTGATGCTCGATGCAATTTAATAAAACTAGACTGCAAGAAGCACCTTTGATCTTGATGCTTGATGCAATTTAATAAAACTAGACAGCAAGAAGCACCTTTGATGCTCGATGCAATTTAATAAAACTAGACAGCAAGAAGCACCTTTGATGCTCGATGCAATTTAATAAAACTAGACAGCAAGAAGCACCTTTGATGCTCGATGCAATTTAATAAAACTAGACAGCAAGAAGCACCTTTGATGCTCGATGCAATTTAATAAAACTAGACAGCAAGAAGCACCTTTGATGCTCGATGCAATTTAATAAAACTAGACAGCAAGAAGCACCTTTGATCTTGATGCTTGATGCAATTTAATAAAACTAGACAGCAAGAAGCACCTTTGATGCTCGATGCAATTTAATAAAACTAGACAGCAAGAAGCACCTTTGATGCTCGATGCAATTTAATAAAACTAGACAGCAAGAAGCACCTTTGATGCTCGATGCAATTTAATAAAACTAGACAGCAAGAAGCACCTTTGATGCTCGATTCAATTTAATTAAACTAGACAGCAAGAAGCACCTTTGATGCTCGATGAAATTTAATAAAACTAGACAGCAAGAAGCAGCGTTAATGAGCAATGCAAAGCAGCGTAGATGCACCTCGTAGAATATAGCTTTTGCGTGCAACTTTTACGTTTGTAATTTTTACTACCACTTTTTCTTGTCTCCATTAAGCATTATCCCTTCTTTCTACTGGGTTATATCCGGTCTTACTTTTAGAACGTTACAATGACGTTCACTGAAATTATTAGAAAAATTTAGGTTATTTACTAGAATATTTTGGTTAGTTATTAACCAAAGTTGACGCGATAAATAATATCTGGTCTTACTTTTAGAACGTTACAAGGACGTTCACTGAAATTATTAGACAAATTTAGGTTATTTTCTAGAATATTTTGGTTAGTTATTAACCAAAGTTGACGAGATAGATAATATCTGGTCTTACTTTTAGAACGTTACAAGGACGTTCACTGAAATTATTAGAAAATTTAGGTAATTAACTAGAATATTTTGGTTAGTTATTAATAACCAAAGTTGACGCGTTAAATAATATCTGGTCTTACTTTTAGAACGTTACAAGGACGTTCACTGAAATTATTAGAAAAATTTAGGTTATTTACTAGAATATTTTGGTTAGTTATTAACCAAAGTTGACGCGATAAATAATATCTGGTCTTACTTTTAGAACGTTACAAGGACGTTCACTGAAATTATTAGAAATATTTAGGTTATTTACTAGAATATTTTGGTTAGTTATTAACCAAAGTTGACGCGATAAATAATGTCTGGTCTTACTTTTAGAACGTTACAAGGACGTTCACTGAAATTATTAGAAAAATTTAGGTTATTTACTAGAATATTTTGGTTAGTTATTAACCAAACTTAACGCGATAAATAATATCTGGTCTTACTTTTAGAACGTTACAAGGACGTTCACTGAAATTATTAGAAAAATTTAGGTTATTTACTAGAATATTTTGGTTAGTTATTAACCAAAGTTGACGCGATAAATAATATCTGGTCTTACTTTTAGAACGTTACAAGGACGTTCACTGAAATTATTAGAAATATTTAGGTTATTTACTAGAATATTTTGGTTAGTTATTAACCAAAGTTGACGCGATAAATAATGTCTGGTCTTACTTTTAGAACGTTACAAGGACGTTCACTGAAATTATTAGAAAAATTTAGGTTATTTACTAGAATATTTTGGTTAGTTATTAACCAAACTTAACGCGATAAATAATATCTGGTCTTACTTTTAGAACGTTACAAGGACGTTCACTGAAATTATTAGAAAAATGTAGGTTATTTACTAGAATATTTTGGTTAGTTATTAACCAAAGTTGACGCGATAAATAATATCTGGTCTTACTTTTAGAACGTTACAAGGACGTTCACTGAAATTATTAGAAATATTTAGGTTATTTACTAGAATATTTTGGTTAGTTATTAACCAAAGTTGGACGCGATAAATAATGTCTGGTCTTACTTTTAGAACGTTACAAGGACGTTCACTGAAATTATTAGAAAAATTTAGGTTATTTACTAGAATATTTTGGTTAGTTATTAACCAAAGTTGACGCGATAAATAATATCTGGTCTTACTTTTGGAACGTTATAAGGACGTTCACTGAAATTATTAGAAAAATTTAGGTTATTTACTAGAATATTTTGGTTAGTTATTAATCAAATTTGACGCGATAAATAATATCTGGTCTTACTTTTAGAAAGTTACAAGGACGTTCACTGAAATTATTAGAAAAATTTAGGCTATTTACTAGAATATTTTGGTTAGTTATTAACCAAAGTTGACGCGATAAATAATATCTGGTCTTACTTTTAGAACGTTACAAGGCCTTCACTTAAATTATTAGAAAATTTTAGGTTATTTACTAGAATATTTTGGTTAGTTATTAACCAAAGTTGACGCGATAAATAATATCTGGTCTTACTTTTAGAACGTTACAAGGACGTTCACTGAAATTATTAGAAAAATTTAGGTTATTTACTAGAATATTTCAGTTAGTTATTAACCAAAGTTGACGCGATAAATAATATCTGGTCTTACTTTTAGAACGTTACAAGGACGTTCACTTAAATTATTAGAAAATTTTAGGTTATTTACTAGAATATTTTGGTTAGTTATTAATCAAATTTGACGCGATAAATAATGTCTGGTCTTACTTTTAGAACGTTACAAGGACGTTCACTTAAATTATTAGAAAATTTTAGGTTATTTACTAGAATATTTTGGTTAGTTATTATATTAACCAAAGTTGACGCGATAAATCTATATTTAAAATGCAGATATGAAAATTTCATTCAATAAAATAAAAACTTAGTTATTTGAGGGGTAGGAGAACTTATCCAGTTTTCCGCCTGGCGTTGTTACCCCAACCTTTGCGACAGACCAGTGAAGAGGGTCACTCCTTGTTTCTGGTCTAGGCAAAGGTCTGCCAGTTTAATAATAATAAGGTGAAGCAGTAGAATCATTAAACATCAGTCTTTTCTCTGATGTCTGCTGCTCTCTAACTTTCTCTATTCCTTCTAGAACTAAGTAAGCAGCGTTAGTGAGCAATGCAAAGCAGCGTAGATGCAACTCGTAGAATATAGCTCTTGCGTGCAACTTTTACGTTTGTAATTTTTACTAGCAAGCTTTTCTTGTCTTCATTAGGCATAAGCCAATCTTTCTACTGGGCTAATCCGGTCTTACTGCCGGGAAGAGTCCTATCTACTGGGCTTACCGGTCTTTCCACCGGGAAGTAGGCTGTCTACCGGGCTTAGCGGTCTTTTCGCTTGGACGTAGACTGCTACCAGGTTTATTGACATAGGCCCCCATGGAGATGAATAAGGTAGTGATGAAAGAGTCAATGAATGGTAGATGGAACAAATCGTGGAATGGAACTTTTAACGGTACTTGGAACGAATCTTGGAAAAGATCTTGGAGCAGAAGGTGGAATTAAACACGGAACTGAACGTAGAATGGGAAGAGGAATGGGATGCGGAAGGTAGCGATTATTCTGCATGTGTCATCCCGTGTTTTTTTCGTGCTTCATTATCCGATATCCGTGTTCTAATCTCGTTCCGATCTGTGCATTCCGTATACTGCGTTCCGCTCCGCGTTCAAATGTTCTGTATTCCGTCGTGCATTCTGTTGTGCATCCCTTTCTGCGTTCCACTCTGTGTTCCGTTCTGTGTTTTTTCTACATTTTGTTCTGTGTTCCAATCCACGTTCCGTTCCATGTTTCGTTCTTGGTTCCATTCCACGTTCTGTTCTTTGTTCCGTTCATGAACTCTTTCATCAAAAACTTTTTCATTTTCAAGTATGCAGTGCGGTACTCGCCGCGATACTGGATTCGATTCTCCCCGCAGACCCCAGCTAGCACGGTGGCCTAGCGGTATGGCACCTGCACTAGTAAGCAGGAGGTCGTGGGTTTGAATCCCACCTGAGCCAGCATGTGATTTTTTCATGAAAACATGAAAATTACATTCAATAAAATAAAACTAGACAGCAAGAAGCACCTTTGATGCTCGTTGCAATTTAATAAAACTAGACAGCAAGAAGCACCTTTGATGCTCAATGCAATTTAATAAAACTAGACAGCAAGAAGCACCTTTGATGCTCGATGCAATTTAATAAAACTAGACAGCAAGAAGCACCTTTGATGCTCGATGCAATTTAATAAAACTAGACAGCAAGAAGCACCTTTGATCTTGATGCTCGATGCAATTTAATAAAACTAGACAGCAAGAAGCACCTTTGATGCTCGATGCAATTTAATAAAACTAGATGGCAAGAAGCACCTTTGATGCTCGATGCAATTTAATAAAACTAGACAGCAAGAAGCACCTTTGATGCTCGATGCAATTTAATAAAACTAGACAGCAAGAAGCACCTTTGATGCTCGATGCAATTTAATAAAACTAGACAGCAAGAAGCACCTTTGATGCTCGATGCAATTTAATAAAACTAGACAGCAAGAAGCACCTTTGATGCTCGATTCAATTTTATTAAACTAGACAGCAAGAAGCACCTTTGATGCTCGATTCAATTTAATTAAACTAGACAGCAAGAAGCACCTTTGATGCTCGATGCAATTTAATAAAACTAGACAGCAAGAAGCAGCGTTAATGAGCACTGCAAAGCAGCGTAGATGCACCTCGTAGAATATAGCTTTTGTGTGCAACTTTTACGTTTGTAATTTTTACTACCACTTTTTCTTGTCCCCATTAAGCATTATCCCTTCTTTCTACTGGGTTATATCCGGTCTTTCTTTTAGAACGTTACAATGACGTTCACTGAAATTATTAGAAAAATTTAGGTTATTTACTAGAATATTTTGGTTAGTTATTAACCAAAGTTGACGCGATAAATAATATCTGGTCTTACTTTTAGAACGTAACAAGGACGTTCACTGAAATTATTAGAAAAATTTAGGTTATTTACTAGAATATTTTGGTTAGTTATTAACCAAAGTTGACGAGATAGATAATATCTGGTCTTACTTTTAGAACGTTACAAGGACGTTCACTGAAATTATTAGGAAAATTTAGGTTATTAACTAGAATATTTTGGTTAGTTATTAACCAAAGTTGACGCGATAAATAATATCTGGTCTTACTTTTAGAACGTTAATAGGACGTTCACTGAAATAATTAGAAAAATTTAGGTTATTTACTAGAATATTTTGGTTAGTTATTAACCAAAGTTGACGCGATAAATAATATCTGGTCTTACTTTTAGAACGTTACAAGGACGTTCACTGAAATTATTAGAACAATTTAGGTTATTTACTAGAATATTTTGGTTAGTTATTAACCAAAGTTGACGAGATAGATAATATCTGGTCTTACTTTTAGAACGTTACAAGGACGGTCACTGAAATTATTAGAAAAATTTAGGTTATTTACTAGAATATTTTGGTTAGTTATTAACCAAAGTTGACGCGATAAATAATATCTTGTCTTACTTTTAGAACGTTACAAGGACGTTCACTGAAATTATTAGAAAAATTTAGGTTATTTACTAGAATATTTCAGTTAGTTATTAACCAAAGTTGACGCGATAAATAATATCTGGTCTTACTTTTAGAACGTTACAAGGACGTTCACTTAAATTATTAGAAAATTTTAGGTTATTTACTAGAATATTTTGGTTAGTTATTAATCAAATTTGACGCGATAAATAATGTCTGGTCTTACTTTTAGAACGTTACAAGGACGTTCACTTAAATTATTAGAAAATTTTAGGTTATTTACTAGAATATTTTGGTTAGTTATTATATTAACCAAAGTTGACGCGATAAATCTATATTTAAAATGCAGATATGAAAATTTCATTCAATAAAATAAAAACTTAGTTATTTGAGGGGTAGGAGAACTTATCCAGTTTTCCGCCTGGCGTTGTTACCCCAACCTTTGCGACAGACCAGTGAAGAGGGTCACTCCTTGTTTCTGGTCTAGGCAAAGGTCTGCCAGTTTAATAATAATAAGGTGAAGCAGTAGAATCATTAAACATCAGTCTTTTCTCTGATGTCTGCTGCTCTCTAACTTTCTCTATTCCTTCTAGAACTAAGTAAGCAGCGTTAGTGAGCAATGCAAAGCAGCGTAGATGCAACTCGTAGAATATAGCTCTTGCGTGCAACTTTTACGTTTGTAATTTTTACTAGCAAGCTTTTCTTGTCTTCATTAGGCATAAGCCAATCTTTCTACTGGGCTAATCCGGTCTTACTGCCGGGAAGAGTCCTATCTACTGGGCTTACCGGTCTTTCCACCGGGAAGTAGGCTGTCTACCGGGCTTAGCGGTCTTTTCGCTTGGACGTAGACTGCTACCAGGTTTATTGACATAGGCCCCCATGGAGATGAATAAGGTAGTGATGAAAGAGTCAATGAATGGTAGATGGAACAAATCGTGGAATGGAACTTTTAACGGTACTTGGAACGAATCTTGGAAAAGATCTTGGAGCAGAAGGTGGAATTAAACACGGAACTGAACGTAGAATGGGAAGAGGAATGGGATGCGGAAGGTAGCGATTATTCTGCATGTGTCATCCCGTGTTTTTTTCGTGCTTCATTATCCGATATCCGTGTTCTAATCTCGTTCCGATCTGTGCATTCCGTATACTGCGTTCCGCTCCGCGTTCAAATGTTCTGTATTCCGTCGTGCATTCTGTTGTGCATCCCTTTCTGCGTTCCACTCTGTGTTCCGTTCTGTGTTTTTTCTACATTTTGTTCTGTGTTCCAATCCACGTTCCGTTCCATGTTTCGTTCTTGGTTCCATTCCACGTTCTGTTCTTTGTTCCGTTCATGAACTCTTTCATCAAAAACTTTTTCATTTTCAAGTATGCAGTGCGGTACTCGCCGCGATACTGGATTCGATTCTCCCCGCAGACCCCAGCTAGCACGGTGGCCTAGCGGTATGGCACCTGCACTAGTAAGCAGGAGGTCGTGGGTTTGAATCCCACCTGAGCCAGCATGTGATTTTTTCATGAAAACATGAAAATTACATTCAATAAAATAAAACTAGACAGCAAGAAGCACCTTTGATGCTCGTTGCAATTTAATAAAACTAGACAGCAAGAAGCACCTTTGATGCTCAATGCAATTTAATAAAACTAGACAGCAAGAAGCACCTTTGATGCTCGATGCAATTTAATAAAACTAGACAGCAAGAAGCACCTTTGATGCTCGATGCAATTTAATAAAACTAGACAGCAAGAAGCACCTTTGATCTTGATGCTCGATGCAATTTAATAAAACTAGACAGCAAGAAGCACCTTTGATGCTCGATGCAATTTAATAAAACTAGATGGCAAGAAGCACCTTTGATGCTCGATGCAATTTAATAAAACTAGACAGCAAGAAGCACCTTTGATGCTCGATGCAATTTAATAAAACTAGACAGCAAGAAGCACCTTTGATGCTCGATGCAATTTAATAAAACTAGACAGCAAGAAGCACCTTTGATGCTCGATGCAATTTAATAAAACTAGACAGCAAGAAGCACCTTTGATGCTCGATTCAATTTTATTAAACTAGACAGCAAGAAGCACCTTTGATGCTCGATTCAATTTAATTAAACTAGACAGCAAGAAGCACCTTTGATGCTCGATGCAATTTAATAAAACTAGACAGCAAGAAGCAGCGTTAATGAGCACTGCAAAGCAGCGTAGATGCACCTCGTAGAATATAGCTTTTGTGTGCAACTTTTACGTTTGTAATTTTTACTACCACTTTTTCTTGTCCCCATTAAGCATTATCCCTTCTTTCTACTGGGTTATATCCGGTCTTTCTTTTAGAACGTTACAATGACGTTCACTGAAATTATTAGAAAAATTTAGGTTATTTACTAGAATATTTTGGTTAGTTATTAACCAAAGTTGACGCGATAAATAATATCTGGTCTTACTTTTAGAACGTAACAAGGACGTTCACTGAAATTATTAGAAAAATTTAGGTTATTTACTAGAATATTTTGGTTAGTTATTAACCAAAGTTGACGAGATAGATAATATCTGGTCTTACTTTTAGAACGTTACAAGGACGTTCACTGAAATTATTAGGAAAATTTAGGTTATTAACTAGAATATTTTGGTTAGTTATTAACCAAAGTTGACGCGATAAATAATATCTGGTCTTACTTTTAGAACGTTAATAGGACGTTCACTGAAATAATTAGAAAAATTTAGGTTATTTACTAGAATATTTTGGTTAGTTATTAACCAAAGTTGACGCGATAAATAATATCTGGTCTTACTTTTAGAACGTTACAAGGACGTTCACTGAAATTATTAGAACAATTTAGGTTATTTACTAGAATATTTTGGTTAGTTATTAACCAAAGTTGACGAGATAGATAATATCTGGTCTTACTTTTAGAACGTTACAAGGACGGTCACTGAAATTATTAGAAAAATTTAGGTTATTTACTAGAATATTTTGGTTAGTTATTAACCAAAGTTGACGCGATAAATAATATCTTGTCTTACTTTTAGAACGTTACAAGGACGTTCACTGAAATTATTAGAAAAACTTAGGTAATTTACTACAATATTTTGGTTAGTTATTAACCAAAGTTGACGCGATAAATAATATCTGGTCTTACTTTTAGAACGTTACAAGGACGTTCACTGAAATTATTAGAAAAAATTAGGTTATTTACTAGAATATTTTGGTTAGTTATTAACCAATGTTGACGCGATAAATCTAAATTTAAAATGCAGATATGAAAAATACATTCAATAAAATAAAAACTAAGTTATTTCAGGGGTAGGAGAATTTCTCCAGTTTTCCGCCTGGCGTTGTTACCCCAATCTTTGCGACAGACCAGTGAAGAGGGTCACTCCTTGTTTCTGGTCTAGGCAAAGGTCTGCCAGTTTAATAATAAGAATAATAATAATTTGGTTAATTAAGCAACATTAAGATAAAAAGTACCACAGATTAATGGAGACAAGAAAAGCTTAGGGTTAAGCATTAGCCCATCTTTCTACTGGGCTATATTCGGTCTTAATTTTAGAACGTTACAATGACGTTCACTGAAATTATTAGAAAAATTGAGGTTATTTACTAGAATATATTTTGGTTAGTTATTAACCAAAGTTGACGCGATAAATCTATATTTAAATTGCAGAAAATTATTAGAAAAATTGAGGTTATTTACTAGAATATTTTGGTTAGTTATTATATTAACCAAAGTTGACGCGAAAAATCTATATTTAAAATGCAGATATGAAAATTTCATTCAATAAAATAAAAACTTAGTTATTTGAGGGGTAGGAGAACTTATCCAGTTTTCCGCCTGGCGTTGTTACCCCAACCTTTGCGACAGACCAGTGAAGAGGGTCACTCCTTGTTTCTGGTCTAGGCAAAGGTCTGCCAGTTTAATAATAATAATAATAATAATTGGGTTAATTAAGCACCATTTTGATAAAAAGTACCACATATTCACTCATTGCCAAATTGGATTCAAACGACTCTTAAAGCAGAGTAAATCGCATCAGACTCTTACAAAGAGTCGGTGGACTACAGAGGTAGAGTCAATGTGACTCCATTGATAGAGTACTCGGTGGCGGGCTTCGTGTAGACTTGTATCAATTTTTACCGCATAAATTATGTTGCTACTGTAGTCTGTTACCGGACTCTTTTACAACGAAACTGATATGGCTGGTCTCCAGTCTACGTTACTAAGCTATCTGCCATTGTGTGTCGTCGCAGTTCGTATGCAGATGTATCACATCAGTCCGAAATCGGCGGAGTAAAAATCTGATTTTTTGTTAGTCAATCCGAAAATTATTATCGCTAATCGCAATTAATCAGAGTATGAGTGTGTGTGACTTATTAGCCATTACTTGTTAATCCGTAAATCAACCGAAATGCCATGTAATCAGCCTAGGCCTTTGACATAAACTTCGTCAGGCGTGATACTGTAGTATAGGCCTAAGTATTATAGTCTCAAGTGTAGGCCTAGTCTAGTAAGTAGCAGTCTATAGCAGTATTTAGTAACACTCTTTAAGTTCCAGTAATTATTGTAGGCCTAATTACAAGTATAGTACTCCGTTACTTGTAGCAAACGTTCAAATGGTAGGCCTAGTGTAAATTCATATTGTGTGGTATTTATAACTAGTGTTTTTGAAACCAATAATTAAGAGTAAAGGCTAATAAGTCACACACACTCATACTCTGATTACTTGCGATTTCAAAATCCATTGTGATCGAAGATTGAAAATCATCTGTTTATTTCTGCAACTGCCCAATGCACTTCCGATCAGTGGCCATTTTAAACAGTGCATTGATTCCAAGCAAAGAGTCATTATACGACTCGTTATGGGAGTCAATGAATCCCATTGGGGAGTCTCAAAATAATATAGACGATTACTCTTCCAAAGAGTCAGGAGAGTCATTATGACTCTTAAGAAGGAGTAATAGTAGACTCTTCGGCGAGGTCATTTGACTCTTAAAATAGAGTGATTTTAGACATAGTTGCTGGACTCTGTTTGAAAGGTAAGCTTGACTCCAGTTTGGCTATGAGTGTGGGCTATATTCGGTCTTACTTTTAGAACGTAACAATGACGTTCACTGAAATTATAAGAAAAAATGAGGTTGTTTACTAGAATATTTTGGTTAGTTATTAAAGGCATTGCATACGTTTGGTAATGACTCTGAAAATTTATGGCAATAAAAACTTACTTGGTGAGAACTACAGCTGCTTTGGATAGTATAATGCATATTGAGAAACTTTCAATTCGAAGTACCGCGGTTATGGAAAAATATGTCACTTTTTATCTCCAAAAATTACGAATCTGAGAAGCGTTATGGCCGTAACGCTTCTCAGCTATTGACTTACTGTTATCTGGCGTGAAATAACCGCTCTAGTTTGTAGCCAAAATCTCAAAAACGCTACCACCTTTTGAAGTGAAACTTTCACAGGTTAGTTTTATGGTATATATACACAATTATATTGGTTTGAAACAAAGAGTAGGCTCAAATTACCAAACGTATGCAATCCCTTTAACCAAAGTTGACGTGATAAATCTATATTTAAAATGCAGACATGAAAAGGACATTCAAAAAAATAAAAACTTAGTTATTTGAGGGGTAGGAGAACTTCTCCAGTTTTCCGCCTGGCGTTGTTACCCCAACATTTGCGACAGACCAGTGAAGAGGGTCACTCCTTGTTTCTGGTCTAGGCAAAGGTCTGCCAGTTTAATAATAATAGTAATAATAATTTGTTTTATTAAGCAACGTTTAGATAAAAGGTACCACAGATTAATGGAGACAAGAAAATCTTAGGGTTAAGCATTAGCCCATCTTTCTACTGGGCTTTATTCGGTCTTACTTTTAGAACGTTACAATGACGTTCACTGAAATTATTAAAAAAATTGAGGTTATTTACTAGAATATTTTGGTTAGTTATTAAATAAAGTTGACGCGATAATCTATATTTAAAATGCAGACATGAAAATGACATTCAATAAAATAAAACTAGACAGCAAGAAGCACCTTTGATGCTTGTTGCAATTTAATAAAACTAGACAGCAAGAAGCACCTTTGATGCTCAATGCAATTTAATAAAACTAGACAGCAAGAAGCACCATTGATGCTCGATGCAATTTAATAAAACTAGACAGCAAGAAGCACCTTTGATGCTCGATTCAATTTAATAAAACTAGACAGCAAGAAGCACCTTTGATGCTCAATGCAATTTAATAAAACTAGAAAGCAAGAAGCACCTTTGATGCTCGATGCAATTTAATAAAACTAGACATCAAGAAGCACCTTTGATGCTCGATGCAATTTAATAAAACTAGACAGCAAGAAGCACCTCTGATGCTCGATGCAATTTAATAAAATTAGACAGCAAGAAGCACCTTTGATGCTCAATGCAATTTAATAAAATAAGACAGCAAGAAGCACCTTTGATGCTCGATGCAATTTAATAATCTAGACAGCAAGAAGCACCTTTGATGCTCGATGCAATTTAATAAAATTAGACAGCAAGAAGCACCTTTGATGCTCAATGCAATTTAATAAAATTAGACAGCAAGAAGCACCTTTGATGCTCAATGCAATTTAATAAAACTAGACAGCAAGAAGCACCTTTGATGCTCAATGCAATTTAATAAAACTAGACAGCAAGAAGCACCTTTGATGCTCGATGCAATTTAATAAAACTAGACAGCAAGAAGCACCTTTGATGCTCGATGCAATTTAATAAAACTAGACAGCAAGAAGCACCTTTGATGCTCAATGCAATTTAATAAAACTAGACAGCAAGAAGCACCTTTGATGCTCGATGCAATTTAATAAAATTAGACAGCAAGAAGCACCTTTGATGCTCGATGCAATTTAATAAATCTAGACAGCAAGAAGCACCTGAGTGAGCAATGCAAAGCAGCTTAGATGCAACTCGTAGAATATAGCTTTTGCGTGCAACTTTTACGTTTTTAATTTTTACTACCACTTTTTCTTGTCTCCATTAAGCATTATCCCTTCTTTCTACTGGGTTATATCCGGTCTTTCTTTTAGAACGTTACAATGACGTTCACTTAAATTATTAGAAAATTTTAGGTTATTTACTAGAATATTTTGGTTAGTTATTAACCAAAGTTGACGCGATAAATAATATCTGGTCTTACTTTTAGAACGTTACATTGACGTTCACTGAAATTATTAGAAAAATTTAGGTTATTTACTAGAATATTTTGGTTAGTTATTAACCAAAGTTGACGCGATAAATAATATCTGGTCTTACTTTTAGAACGTTACAAGGACGTTCACTTAAATTATTAGAAAATTTTAGGTTATTTACTAGATTATTTTAGTTAGTTATTAACCAAAGTTGACGCGATAAATAATATCTGGTCTTACTTTTAGAACGTTACAAGGACGTTCACTAAAATTATGAGAAAAATTTAGGTTATTTATTAGAATATTTTGGTTAGTTATTAACCAAAGTTGACGCGATAAATAATATGTGGTCTTACTTTTAGAACGTTACAAGGACGTTCACTGAAATTATTAGTAATATTTAGGTTATTTACTAGAATATTTTGGTTAGTTATTAACCAAAGTTGACGCGATAAATAATGTCCGATCTTACTTTTAGAACGTTACAAGGACGTTCACTGAAATTATTAGAAAAATTTAGGTTATTTACTAGAATATTTTGGTTAGTTATTAACCAAAGTTGACGCGATAAATAATATCTGGTCTTACTTTTAGAACGTTACAAGGACGTTCACTGAAATTATTAGGAAAATTTAGGTTATTAACTAGAATATTTTGGTTAGTTATTAACCAAAGTTGACGCGATAAATAATATCTGGTCTTACTTTTAGAACATTACAAGGACGTTCACTGAAATTATTAGAAAAATTTAGGTTATTTACTAGAATATTTTGGTTAGTTATTAACCAAAGTTGACGCGATAAATAATATCTGGTCTTACTTTTAGAACGTTACAAGGACGTTCACTGAACTTATTAGACAAATTTAGGTTATTTTCTAGAATATTTTGGTTAGTTATTAACCAAAGTTGACGAGATAGATTATCTGGTCTTACTTTTAGAACGTTACAAGGACGTTCACTGAAATTATTAGACAAATTTAGGTTATTTACTAGAATATTTTGGTTAGTTATTAACCAAAGTTGACGCGATAAATAATATCTGGTCTTACTTTTAGAACGTTACAAGGACGTTCACTGAAATTATTAGACAAATTTAGGTTATTTTCTAGAATATTTTGGTTAGTTATTAACCAAAGTTGACGAGATAGATAATATCTGGTCTTACTTTTAGAACGTTACAAGGACGTTCACTGAAATTATTAGAAAATTTAGGTAATTAACTAGAATATTTTGGTTAGTTATTAACCAAAGTTGACGCGATAAATAATATCTGGTCTTACTTTTAGAACTTTACAAGGACGTTCACTGAAATTATTAGAAAAATTTAGGTTATTTACTAGAATATTTTGGTTAGTTATTAACCAAAGTTGACGCGATAAATAATATCTGGTCTTACTTTTAGAACGTTACTAGGACGTTCACTGAAATTATTAGAAATATTTAGGTTATTTACTAGAATATTTTGGTTAGTTGTTAACCAAAGTTGACGCGATAAATAATGTCTGGTCTTACTTTTAGAACGTTACAAGGACGTTCACTGAAATTATTAGAAATATTTAGGTTATTAACTAGAATATTTTGGTTAGTTATTAATCAAAGTTGACGCGATAAATAATATCTGGTCTTACTTTTAGAACGTTACAAGGACATTCACTGAAATTATTAGAAAAATTTAGGTTATTTACTAGAATATTTTGGTTAGTTATTAACCAAAGTTGACGCGATAAATAATATCTGGTCTTACTTTTAGAACGTTACAAGGACGTTCACTGAAATTATTAGAAAAATTTAGGTTATTTACTAGAATATTTTGGTTAGTTATTAACCAAAGTTGACGAGATAGATAATATCTGGTCTTACTTTTAGAACGTTACAAGGACGGTCACTGAAATTATTAGAAAAATTTAGGTTATTTACTAGAATATTTTGGTTAGTTATTAACCAAAGTTGACGCGATAAATAATATCTTGTCTTACTTTTAGAACGTTACAAGGACGTTCACTGAAATTATTAGAAAAACTTAGGTAATTTACTACAATATTTTGGTTAGTTATTAACCAAAGTTGACGCGATAAATAATATCTGGTCTTACTTTTAGAACGTTACAAGGACGTTCACTGAAATTATTAGAAAAAATTAGGTTATTTACTAGAATATTTTGGTTAGTTATTAACCAATGTTGACGCGATAAATCTAAATTTAAAATGCAGATATGAAAAATACATTCAATAAAATAAAAACTAAGTTATTTCAGGGGTAGGAGAATTTCTCCAGTTTTCCGCCTGGCGTTGTTACCCCAATCTTTGCGACAGACCAGTGAAGAGGGTCACTCCTTGTTTCTGGTCTAGGCAAAGGTCTGCCAGTTTAATAATAAGAATAATAATAATTTGGTTAATTAAGCAACATTAAGATAAAAAGTACCACAGATTAATGGAGACAAGAAAAGCTTAGGGTTAAGCATTAGCCCATCTTTCTACTGGGCTATATTCGGTCTTAATTTTAGAACGTTACAATGACGTTCACTGAAATTATTAGAAAAATTGAGGTTATTTACTAGAATATATTTTGGTTAGTTATTAACCAAAGTTGACGCGATAAATCTATATTTAAATTGCAGAAAATTATTAGAAAAATTGAGGTTATTTACTAGAATATTTTGGTTAGTTATTATATTAACCAAAGTTGACGCGAAAAATCTATATTTAAAATGCAGATATGAAAATTTCATTCAATAAAATAAAAACTTAGTTATTTGAGGGGTAGGAGAACTTATCCAGTTTTCCGCCTGGCGTTGTTACCCCAACCTTTGCGACAGACCAGTGAAGAGGGTCACTCCTTGTTTCTGGTCTAGGCAAAGGTCTGCCAGTTTAATAATAATAATAATAATAATTGGGTTAATTAAGCACCATTTTGATAAAAAGTACCACATATTCACTCATTGCCAAATTGGATTCAAACGACTCTTAAAGCAGAGTAAATCGCATCAGACTCTTACAAAGAGTCGGTGGACTACAGAGGTAGAGTCAATGTGACTCCATTGATAGAGTACTCGGTGGCGGGCTTCGTGTAGACTTGTATCAATTTTTACCGCATAAATTATGTTGCTACTGTAGTCTGTTACCGGACTCTTTTACAACGAAACTGATATGGCTGGTCTCCAGTCTACGTTACTAAGCTATCTGCCATTGTGTGTCGTCGCAGTTCGTATGCAGATGTATCACATCAGTCCGAAATCGGCGGAGTAAAAATCTGATTTTTTGTTAGTCAATCCGAAAATTATTATCGCTAATCGCAATTAATCAGAGTATGAGTGTGTGTGACTTATTAGCCATTACTTGTTAATCCGTAAATCAACCGAAATGCCATGTAATCAGCCTAGGCCTTTGACATAAACTTCGTCAGGCGTGATACTGTAGTATAGGCCTAAGTATTATAGTCTCAAGTGTAGGCCTAGTCTAGTAAGTAGCAGTCTATAGCAGTATTTAGTAACACTCTTTAAGTTCCAGTAATTATTGTAGGCCTAATTACAAGTATAGTACTCCGTTACTTGTAGCAAACGTTCAAATGGTAGGCCTAGTGTAAATTCATATTGTGTGGTATTTATAACTAGTGTTTTTGAAACCAATAATTAAGAGTAAAGGCTAATAAGTCACACACACTCATACTCTGATTACTTGCGATTTCAAAATCCATTGTGATCGAAGATTGAAAATCATCTGTTTATTTCTGCAACTGCCCAATGCACTTCCGATCAGTGGCCATTTTAAACAGTGCATTGATTCCAAGCAAAGAGTCATTATACGACTCGTTATGGGAGTCAATGAATCCCATTGGGGAGTCTCAAAATAATATAGACGATTACTCTTCCAAAGAGTCAGGAGAGTCATTATGACTCTTAAGAAGGAGTAATAGTAGACTCTTCGGCGAGGTCATTTGACTCTTAAAATAGAGTGATTTTAGACATAGTTGCTGGACTCTGTTTGAAAGGTAAGCTTGACTCCAGTTTGGCTATGAGTGTGGGCTATATTCGGTCTTACTTTTAGAACGTAACAATGACGTTCACTGAAATTATAAGAAAAAATGAGGTTGTTTACTAGAATATTTTGGTTAGTTATTAAAGGCATTGCATACGTTTGGTAATGACTCTGAAAATTTATGGCAATAAAAACTTACTTGGTGAGAACTACAGCTGCTTTGGATAGTATAATGCATATTGAGAAACTTTCAATTCGAAGTACCGCGGTTATGGAAAAATATGTCACTTTTTATCTCCAAAAATTACGAATCTGAGAAGCGTTATGGCCGTAACGCTTCTCAGCTATTGACTTACTGTTATCTGGCGTGAAATAACCGCTCTAGTTTGTAGCCAAAATCTCAAAAACGCTACCACCTTTTGAAGTGAAACTTTCACAGGTTAGTTTTATGGTATATATACACAATTATATTGGTTTGAAACAAAGAGTAGGCTCAAATTACCAAACGTATGCAATCCCTTTAACCAAAGTTGACGTGATAAATCTATATTTAAAATGCAGACATGAAAAGGACATTCAAAAAAATAAAAACTTAGTTATTTGAGGGGTAGGAGAACTTCTCCAGTTTTCCGCCTGGCGTTGTTACCCCAACATTTGCGACAGACCAGTGAAGAGGGTCACTCCTTGTTTCTGGTCTAGGCAAAGGTCTGCCAGTTTAATAATAATAGTAATAATAATTTGTTTTATTAAGCAACGTTTAGATAAAAGGTACCACAGATTAATGGAGACAAGAAAATCTTAGGGTTAAGCATTAGCCCATCTTTCTACTGGGCTTTATTCGGTCTTACTTTTAGAACGTTACAATGACGTTCACTGAAATTATTAAAAAAATTGAGGTTATTTACTAGAATATTTTGGTTAGTTATTAAATAAAGTTGACGCGATAATCTATATTTAAAATGCAGACATGAAAATGACATTCAATAAAATAAAACTAGACAGCAAGAAGCACCTTTGATGCTTGTTGCAATTTAATAAAACTAGACAGCAAGAAGCACCTTTGATGCTCAATGCAATTTAATAAAACTAGACAGCAAGAAGCACCATTGATGCTCGATGCAATTTAATAAAACTAGACAGCAAGAAGCACCTTTGATGCTCGATTCAATTTAATAAAACTAGACAGCAAGAAGCACCTTTGATGCTCAATGCAATTTAATAAAACTAGAAAGCAAGAAGCACCTTTGATGCTCGATGCAATTTAATAAAACTAGACATCAAGAAGCACCTTTGATGCTCGATGCTATTTAATAAAACTAGACAGCAAGAAGCACCTCTGATGCTCGATGCAATTTAATAAAATTAGACAGCAAGAAGCACCTTTGATGCTCAATGCAATTTAATAAAATAAGACAGCAAGAAGCACCTTTGATGCTCGATGCAATTTAATAATCTAGACAGCAAGAAGCACCTTTGATGCTCGATGCAATTTAATAAAATTAGACAGCAAGAAGCACCTTTGATGCTCAATGCAATTTAATAAAATTAGACAGCAAGAAGCACCTTTGATGCTCAATGCAATTTAATAAAACTAGACAGCAAGAAGCACCTTTGATGCTCAATGCAATTTAATAAAACTAGACAGCAAGAAGCACCTTTGATGCTCGATGCAATTTAATAAAACTAGACAGCAAGAAGCACCTTTGATGCTCGATGCAATTTAATAAAACTAGACAGCAAGAAGCACCTTTGATGCTCAATGCAATTTAATAAAACTAGACAGCAAGAAGCACCTTTGATGCTCGATGCAATTTAATAAAATTAGACAGCAAGAAGCACCTTTGATGCTCGATGCAATTTAATAAATCTAGACAGCAAGAAGCACCTGAGTGAGCAATGCAAAGCAGCTTAGATGCAACTCGTAGAATATAGCTTTTGCGTGCAACTTTTACGTTTTTAATTTTTACTACCACTTTTTCTTGTCTCCATTAAGCATTATCCCTTCTTTCTACTGGGTTATATCCGGTCTTTCTTTTAGAACGTTACAATGACGTTCACTTAAATTATTAGAAAATTTTAGGTTATTTACTAGAATATTTTGGTTAGTTATTAACCAAAGTTGACGCGATAAATAATATCTGGTCTTACTTTTAGAACGTTACATTGACGTTCACTGAAATTATTAGAAAAATTTAGGTTATTTACTAGAATATTTTGGTTAGTTATTAACCAAAGTTGACGCGATAAATAATATCTGGTCTTACTTTTAGAACGTTACAAGGACGTTCACTTAAATTATTAGAAAATTTTAGGTTATTTACTAGATTATTTTGGTTAGTTATTAACCAAAGTTGACGCGATAAATAATATCTGGTCTTACTTTTAGAACGTTACAAGGACGTTCACTAAAATTATGAGAAAAATTTAGGTTATTTATTAGAATATTTTGGTTAGTTATTAACCAAAGTTGACGCGATAAATAATATCTGGTCTTACTTTTAGAACGTTACAAGGACGTTCACTGAAATTATTAGTAATATTTAGGTTATTTACTAGAATATTTTGGTTAGTTATTAACCAAAGTTGACGCGATAAATAATGTCTGATCTTACTTTTAGAACGTTACAAGGACGTTCACTGAAATTATTAGAAAAATTTAGGTTATTTACTAGAATATTTTGGTTAGTTATTAACCAAAGTTGACGCGATAAATAATATCTGGTCTTACTTTTAGAACGTTACAAGGACGTTCACTGAAATTATTAGGAAAATTTAGGTTATTAACTAGAATATTTTGGTTAGTTATTAACCAAAGTTGACGCGATAAATAATATCTGGTCTTACTTTTAGAACGTTACAAGGACGTTCACTGAACTTATTAGACAAATTTAGGTTATTTTCTAGAATATTTTGGTTAGTTATTAACCAAAGTTGACGAGATAGATAATATCTGGTCTTACTTTTAGAACGTTACAAGGACGTTCACTGAAATTATTAGACAAATTTAGGTTATTTACTAGAATATTTTGGTTAGTTATTAACCAAAGTTGACGCGATAAATAATATCTGGTCTTACTTTTAGAACGTTACAAGGACGTTCATTGAAATTATTAGACAAATTTAGGTTATTTTCTAGAATATTTTGGTTAGTTATTAACCAAAGTTGACGAGATAGATAATATCTGGTCTTACTTTTAGAACGTTACAAGGACGTTCACTGAAATTATTAGAAAATTTAGGTAATTAACTAGAATATTTTGGTTAGTTATTAACCAAAGTTGACGCGATAAATAATATCTGGTCTTACTTTTAGAACTTTACAAGGACGTTCACTGAAATTATTAGAAAAATTTAGGTTATTTACTAGAATATTTTGGTTAGTTATTAACCAAAGTTGACGCGATAAATAATATCTGGTCTTACTTTTAGAACGTTACTAGGACGTTCACTGAAATTATTAGAAATATTTAGGTTATTTACAAGAATATTTTGGTTAGTTGTTAACCAAAGTTGACGCGATAAATAATGTCTGGTCTTACTTTTAGAACGTTACAAGGACGTTCACTGAAATTATTAGAAATATTTAGGTTATTAACTAGAATATTTTGGTTAGTTATTAATCAAAGTTGACGCGATAAATAATATCTGGTCTTACTTTTAGAACGTTACAAGGACGTTCACTGAAATTATTAGAAAAATTTAGGTTATTTACTAGAATATTTTGGTTAGTTATTAACCAAAGTTGACGCGATAAATAATATCTGGTCTTACTTTTAGAACGTTACAAGGACGTTCACTGAAATTATTAGAAAAATTTAGGTTATTTACTAGAATATTTTGGTTAGTTATTAATCAAAGTTGACGCGATAAATAATATCTGGTCTTACTTTTAGAACGTTACAAGGACGTTCACTGAAATTATTAGAAAAATTTAGGCTATTTACTAGAATATTTTGGTTAGTTATTAACCAAAGTTGACGCGATAAATAATATCGGGTCTTACTTTAAGAACGTTACAAGGACGTTCATTGAAATTATTAGAAAAATTTAGGTTATTTACTAGAATATTTTGGTTAGTTATTAACCAAAGTTGACGCGATAAATAATATCTGGTCTTACTTTTAGAACGTTACAAGGACGTTCACTGAAATTATTAGAAAAATTTAGGTTATTTACTAGAATATTTTGGTTAGTTATTAACCAAAATTGACGCGATAAATAATATCTGGTCTTACTTTTAGAACGTTACAAGGACGTTCACTTAAATTATTAGAAAATT
Source organism: Astropecten irregularis (assembly GCA_963971285.1). Classification (NCBI taxonomy): domain Eukaryota; kingdom Metazoa; phylum Echinodermata; class Asteroidea; order Paxillosida; family Astropectinidae; genus Astropecten; species Astropecten irregularis. Next base: position 2,980,862 of record OZ020251.1, on the reverse strand, counting down.
TTAGGTTATTTACTAGAATATTTTGGTTAGTTATTAACCAAAGTTGACGCGATAAATAATATCTGGTCTTACTTTTAGAACGTTACAAGGACGTTCACTGAAATTATTAGAAAAATTTAGGTTATTTACTAGAATATTTTGGTAAGTTATTAACCAAAGTTGACGCGATAAATAATATCTGGTCTTACTTTTAGAACGTTACAAGGACGTTCACTAAAATTATGAGAAAAATTTAGGTTATTTATTAGAATATTTTGGTTAGTTATTAACCAAAGTTGACGCGATAAATAATATCTGGTCTTACTTTTAGAACGTTACAAGGACGTTCACTGAAATTATTAGTAATATTTAGGTTATTTACTAGAATATTTTGGTTAGTTATTAACCAAAGTTGACGCGATAAATAATGTCTGATCTTACTTTTAGAACGTTACAAGGACGTTCACTGAAATTATTAGAAAAATTTAGGTTATTTACTAGAATATTTTGGTTAGTTATTAACCAAAGTTGACGCGATAAATAATATCTGGTCTTACTTTTAGAACGTTACAAGGACGTTCACTGAAATTATTAGAAAAATTTAGGTTATTTACTAGAATATTTTGGTTAGTTATTAATCAAAGTTGACGCGATAAATAATATCTGGTCTTACTTTTAGAACGTTACAAGGACGTTCACTGAAATTATTAGAAAAATTTAGGCTATTTAAAAGAATATTTTGGTTAGTTATTAACCAAAGTTGACGCGATAAATAATATCGGGTCTTACTTTTAGAACGTTACAAGGACGTTCACTGAAATTATTAGAAATATTTAGGTTATTAACTAGAATATTTTGGTTAGTTATTAACCAAAGTTGACGCGATAAATAATATCTGGTCTTACTTTTAGAACGTTACAAGGGAGTTCACTGAAATTATTAGAAAAATTTAGGTTATTTACTAGAATATTTTGGTTAGTTATTAACCAAAGTCGCGATAAATAATATCTGGTCTTACTTTTAGAACGTTACAAGGACGTTCACTTAAATTATTAGAAAATTTTAGGTTATTTACTAGATTATTTTGGTTAGTTATTAACCAAAGTTGACGCGATAAATAATATCTGGTCTTACTTTTAGAACGTTACAAGGACGTTCACTAAAATTATGAGAAAAATTTAGGTTATTTATTAGAATATTTTGGTTATTAACCAAAGTTGACGCGATAAATAATATCTGGTCTTACTTTTAGAACATTACAAGGACGTTCACTGAAATTATTAGTAATATTTAGGTTATTTACTAGAATATTTTGGTTAGTTATTAACCAAAGTTGACGCGATAAATAATGTCTGATCTTACTTTTAGAACGTTACAAGGACGTTCACTGAAATTATTAGAAAAATTTAGGTTATTTACTAGAATATTTTGGTTAGTTATTAACCAAAGTTGACGCGATAAATAATATCTGGTCTTACTTTTAGAACGTTACAAGGACGTTCACTGAAATTATTAGAAAAATTTAGGTTATTTACTAGAATATTTTGGTTAGTTATTAATCAAAGTTGACGCGATAAATAATATCTGGTCTTACTTTTAGAACGTTACAAGGACGTTCACTGAAATTATTAGAAAAAATTAGGCTATTTACTAGAATATTTTGGTTAGTTATTAACCAAAGTTGACGCGATAAATAATATCGGGTCTTACTTTTAGAACGTTACAAGGACGTTCACTGAAATTATTAGAAATATTTAGGTTATTAACTAGAATATTTTGGTTAGTTATTAACCAAAGTTGACGCGATAAATAATGTCTGGTCTTACTTTTAGAACGTTACAAGGACGTTCACTTAAATTATTAGAAAATGTTAGGTTATTTACTAGAATATTTTGGTTAGTTATTAACCAAAGTTGACGCGATAAATAATATCTGGTCTTACTTTTAGAACGTTACAAGGACGTTCACTTAAATTATTAGAAAATTTTAGGTTATTTACTATATTATTTTGGTTAGTTATTAACCAAAGTTGACGCGATAAATCTATATTTAAAATGCAGATATGAAAATTTCATTCAATAAAATAAAAACTTAGTTATTTGAGTGGTAGGAGAACTTATCCAGTTTTCCGCCTGGCGTTGTTACCCCAACCTTTGCGACAGACCAGTGAAGAGGGTCACTCCTTGTTTCTGGTCTAGGCAAAGGTCTGCCAGTTTAATAATAATAAGGTGAAGCAGTAGAATCATTAAACATCAGTCTTTTCTCTGATGTCTGCTGCTCTCTAACTTTCTCTATTCCTTCTAGAACTAAGTAAGCAGCGTTAGTGAGCAATGCAAAGCAGCGTAGATGCAACTCGTAGAATATAGCTCTTGCGTGCAACTTTTACGTTTGTAATTTTTACTAGCAAGCTTTTCTTGTCTCCATTAGGCATAAGCCAATCTTTCTACTGGGCTAATCCGGTCTTACTGCCGGGAAGAGTCCTATCTACTGGGCTTACCGGTCTTTCCACCGGGAAGTAGGCTGTCTACCGGGCTTAGCGGTCTTTTCGCTTGGACGTAGACTGCTACCAGGTTTATTGACATAGGCCCCCATGGAGATGAATAAGGTAGTGATGAAAGAGTCAATGAATGGTAGATGGAACAAATCGTGGAATGGAACTTTTAACGGTACTTGGAATGAATCTTGGAAAAGATCTTGGAGCAGAAGGTGGAATTAAACACGGAACTGAACGTAGAATGGGAAGAGGAATGGGATGCGGAAGGTAGCGATTATTCTGCATGTGTCATCCCGTGTTTTTTTCGTGCTTCATTATCCGATATCCGTGTTCTAATCTCGTTCCGATCTGTGCATTCCGTATACTGCGTTCCGCTCCGCGTTCAAATGTTCTGTATTCCGTCGTGCATTCTGTTGTGCATCCCTTTCTGCGTTCCACTCTGTGTTCCGTTCTGTGTTTTTTCTACATTTTGTTCTGTGTTCCAATCCACGTTCCGTTCCATGTTTCGTTCTTGGTTCCATTCCACGTTCTGTTCTTTGTTCCGTTCATGAACTCTTTCATCAAAAACTTTTTCATTTTCAAGTATGCAGTGCGGTACTCGCCGCGATACTGGATTCGATTCACCCCGCAGACCCCAGCTAGCACGGTGGCCTAGCGGTATGGCACCTGCACTAGTAAGCAGGAGGTCGTGGGTTCGAATCCCACCTGAGCCAGCATGTGATTTTTTCATGAAAACATGAAAATTACATTCAATAAAATAAAACTAGACAGCAAGAAGCACCTTTGATGCTCGTTGCAATTTAATAAAACTAGACAGCAAGAAGCACCTTTGATGCTCAATGCAATTTAATAAAACTAGACAGCAAGAAGCACCTTTGATGCTCGATGCAATTTAATAAAACTAGACAGCAAGAAGCACCTTTGATGCTCGATGCAATTTAATAAAACTAGACAGAAAGAAGCACCTTTGATGCTCGATGCAATTTAATAAAACTAGATGGCAAGAAGCACCTTTGATGCTCGATGCAATTTAATAAAACTAGACAGCAAGAAGCACCTTTGATGCTCGATGCAATTTAATAAAACTAGATGGCAAGAAGCACCTTTGATGCTCGATGCAATTTAATAAAACTAGACAGCAAAAAGCACCTTTGATGCTCGATGCAATTTAATAAAACTAGACAGCAAGAAGCACCTTTGATGCTCGATGCAATTTAATTAAACTAGACAGCAAGAAGCACCTTCGATGCTCGATGCAATTTAATAAAACTAGACAGCAAGAAGCAGCGTTAATGAGCACTGCAAAGCAGCGTAGATGCACCTCGTAGAATATAGCTTTTGTGTGCAACTTTTACGTTTGTAATTTTTACTACCACTTTTTCTTGTCTCCATTAAGCATTATCCCTTCTTTCTACTGGGTTATATCCGGTTTTTCTTTTAGAACGTTACAATGACGTTCACTGAAATTATTAGAAAAATTTAGGTAATTAACTAGAATATTTTGGTTAGTTATTAACCAAAGTTGACGCGATAAATAATATCTGGTCTTACTTTTAGAACGTTACAAGGACGTTCACTGAAATTATTAGAAAAATTTAGGTTATTTACTAGAATATTTTGGTTAGTTATTAACCAAAGTTGACGCGATAAATAATATCTGGTCTTACTTTTAGAACGTTACTAGGACGTTCACTGAAATTATTAGAAATATTTAGGTTATTTACTAGAATATTTTGGTTAGTTATTAACCAAAGTTGACGCGATAAATAATGTCTGGTCTTACTTTTAGAACGTTACAAGGACGTTCACTGAAATTATTAGAAAAATTTAGGTTATTTACTAGAATATTTTGGTTAGTTATTAACCAAAGTTGACGCGATAAATAATATCTGGTCTTACTTTTAGAACGTTACAAGGACGTTCACTGAAATTATTAGAAAAATTTAGGTTATTTACTAGAATATTTTGGTTAGTTATTAATCAAAGTTGACGCGATAAATAATATCTGGTCTTACTTTTAGAACGTTACAAGGACGTTCACTGAAATTTTTAGAAAAATTTAGGCTATTTACTAGAATATTTTGGTTAGTTATTAACCAAAGTTGACGCGATAAATAATATCGGGTCTTACTTTAAGAACGTTACAAGGACGTTCATTGAAATTATTAGAAAAATTTAGGTTATTTACTAGAATATTTTGGTTAGTTATTAACCAAAGTTGACGCGATAAATAATATCTGGTCTTACTTTTAGAACGTTACAAGGACGTTCACTGAAATTATTAGAAAAATTTAGGTTATTTACTAGAATATTTTGGTTAGTTATTAACCAAAATTGACGCGATAAATAATATCTGGTCTTACTTTTAGAACGTTACAAGGACGTTCACTTAAATTATTAGAAAATTTTAGGTTATTTACTAGAATATTTTGGTTAGTTATTAACCAAAGTTGACGCGATAAATAATATCTGGTCTTACTTTTAGAACGTTACAAGGACGTTCACTGAAATTATTTTAAAAATTTTGGTTATTTACTAGAATATTTTGGTTAGTTATTAACCAAAGTTGACGCGATAAATAATATCTGGTCTTACTTTTAGAACGTTACAAGGACGTTCACTTAAATTATTAGAAAATTTTAGGTTATTTACTAGATTATTTTGGTTAGTTATTAACCAAAGTTGACGCGATAAATAATATCCTTTCTTACTTTTAGAACGTTACAAGGACGTTCACTAAAATTATGAGAAAAATTTAGGTTATTTATTAGAATATTTTGGTTAGTTATTAACCAAAGTTGACGCGATAAATAATATCTGGTCTTACTTTTAGAACGTTACAAGGACGTTCACTGAAATTATTAGTAATATTTTTAGGTTATTTACTAGAATATTTTGGTTAGTTATTAACCAAAGTTGACGCGATAAATAATGTCTGATCTTACTTTTAGAACGTTACAAGGACGTTCACTGAAATTATTAGAAAAATTTAGGTTATTTACTAGAATATTTTGGTTAGTTATTAATCAAAGTTGACGCGATAAATAATATCTGGTCTTACTTTTAGAACGTTACAAGGACGTTCACTGAAATTATTAGAAAAATTTAGGCTATTTACTAGAATATTTTGGTTAGTTATTAACCAAAGTTGACGCGATAAATAATATCGGGTCTTACTTTTAGAACGTTACAAGGACGTTCACTGAAATTATTAGAAATATTTAGGTTATTAACTAGAATATTTTGGTTAGTTATTAACCAAAGTTGACGCGATAAATAATGTCTGGTCTTACTTTTAGAACGTTACAAGGACGTTCACTTAAATTATTAGAAAATGTTAGGTTATTTACTAGAATATTTTGGTTAGTTATTAACCAAATTTGACGCGATAAATAATATCTGGTCTTACTTTTAGAACGTTACAAGGACGTTCACTTAAATTATTAGAAAATTTTAGGTTATTTACTAGATTATTTTGGTTAGTTATTAACCAAAGTTGACGCGATAAATCTATATATAAAATGCAGATATGAAAATTTCATTCAATAAAATAAAAACTTAGTTATTTGAGGGGTAGGAGAACTTATCCAGTTTTCCGCCTGGCGTTGTTACCCCAACCTTTGCGACAGACCAGTGAAGAGGGTCACTCCTTGTTTCTGGTCTAGGCAAAGGTCTGCCAGTTTAATAATAATAAGGTGAAGCAGTAGAATCATTAAACATCAGTCTTTTCTCTGATGTCTGCTGCTCTCTAACTTTCTCTATTCCTTCTAGAACTAAGTAAGCAGCGTTAGTGAGCAATGCAAAGCAGCGTAGATGCAACTCGTAGAATATAGCTCTTGCGTGCAACTTTTACGTTTGTAATTTTTACTAGCAAGCTTTTCTTGTCTCCATTAGGCATAAGCCAATCTTTCTACTGGGCTAATCCGGTCTTACTGCCGGGAAGAGTCCTATCTACTGGGCTTACCGGTCTTTCCACCGGGAAGTAGGCTGTCTACCGGGCTTAGCGGTCTTTTCGCTTGGACGTAGACTGCTACCAGGTTTATTGACATAGGCCCCCATGGAGATGAATAAGGTAGTGATGAAAGAGTCAATGAATGGTAGATGGAACAAATCGTGGAATGGAACTTTTAACGGTACTTGGAACGAATCTTGGAAAAGATCTTGGAGCAGAAGGTGGAATTAAACACGGAACTGAACGTAGAATGGGAAGAGGAATGGGATGCGGAAGGTAGCGATTATTCTGCATGTGTCATCCCGTGTTTTTTTCGTGCTTCATTATCCGATATCCGTGTTCTAATCTTGTTCCGATCTGTGCATTCCGTATACTGCGTTCCGCTCCGCGTTCAAATGTTCTGTATTCCGTCGTGCATTCTGTTGTGCATCCCTTTCTGCGTTCCACTCTGTGTTCCGTTCTGTGTTTTTTCTACATTTTGTTCTGTGTTCCAATCCACGTTCCGTTCCATGTTTCGTTCTTGGTTCCATTCCACGTTCTGTTCTTTGTTCCGTTCATGAACTCTTTCATCAAAAACTTTTTCATTTTCAAGTATGCAGTGCGGTACTCGCCGCGATACTGGATTCGATTCACCCCGCAGACCCCAGCTAGCACGGTGGCCTAGCGGTATGGCACCTGCACTAGTAAGCAGGAGGTCGTGGGTTCGAATCCCACCTGAGCCAGCATGTGATTTTTTCATGAAAACATGAAAATTACATTCAATAAAATAAAACTAGACAGCAAGAAGCACCTTTGATGCTCGTTGCAATTTAATAAAACTAGACAGCAAGAAGCACCTTTGATGCTCAATGCAATTTAATAAAACTAGACAGCAAGAAGCACCTTTGATGCTCGATGCAATTTAATAAAACTAGACAGCAAGAAGCACCTTTGATGCTCGATGCAATTTAATAAAACTAGACAGCAAGAAGCACCTTTGATCTTGATGCCCGATGCAATTTAATAAAACTAGACAGAAAGAAGCACCTTTGATGCTCGATGCAATTTAATAAAACTAGATGGCAAGAAGCACCTTTGATGCTCGATGCAATTTAATAAAACTAGACAGCAAGAAGCACCTTTGATGCTCGATGCAATTTAATAAAACTAGACAGCAAGAAGCACCTTTGATGCTCGATGCAATTTAATAAAACTAGACAGCAAGAAGCACCTTTGATGCTCGATTCAATTTTATTTAACTAGACAGCAAGAAGCACCTTTGATGCTCAATGCAATTTAATAAAACTAGACAGCAAGAAGCACCTTTGATGCTCGATGCAATTTAATAAAACTAGACAGCAAGAAGCACCTTTGATGCTCGATGCAATTTAATAAAACTAGACAGCAAGAAGCACCTTTGATCTTGATGCTCGATGCAATTTAATAAAACTAGACAGAAAGAAGCACCTTTGATGCTCGATGCAATTTAATAAAACTAGATGGCAAGAAGCACCTTTGATGCTCGATGCAATTTAATAAAACTAGACAGCAAGAAGCACCTTTGATGCTCGATGCAATTTAATAAAACTAGACAGCAAGAAGCACCTTTGATGCTCGATGCAATTTAATAAAACTAGACAGCAAGAAGCACCTTTGATGCTCGATTCAATTTTATTAAACTAGACAGCAAGAAGCACCTTTGATGCTCGATTCAATTTAATTAAACTAGACAGCAAGAAGCACCTTTGATGCTCGATGCAATTTAATAAAACTAGACAGCAAGAAGCAGCGTTAATGAGCACTGCAAAGCAGCGTAGATGCACCTCGTGGAATATAGCTTTTGTGTGCAACTTTTACGTTTGTAATTTTTACTACCACTTTTTCTTGTCTCCGTTAAGCATTATCCCTTCTTTCTACTGGGTTATATCCGGTCTTTCTTTTAGAACGTTACAATGACGTTCACTTAAATTATTAGAAAATTTTAGGTTATTTACTAGAATATTTTGGTTAGTTATTAACCAAAGTTGACGCGATAAATAATATCTGGTCTTACTTTTAGAACGTTACAAGGACGTTCACTGAAATTATTAGAAAAATTTAGGTTATTTACTAGAATATTTTGGTTAGTTATTAACCAAAGTTGACGCGATAAATAATATCTGGTCTTACTTTTAGAACGTTACAAGGACGTTCACTTAAATTATTAGAACATTTTAGGTTATTTACTAGAATATTTTGGTTAGTTATTAACCAAAGTTGACGCGATAAATAATGTCTGATCTTACTTTTAGAACGTTACAAGGACGTTCACTGAAATTATTAGAAAAATTTAGGTTATTTACTAGAATATTTTGGTTAGTTATTAATCAAAGTTGACGCGATAAATAATATCTGGTCTTACTTTTAGAACGTTACAAGGACGTTCACTGAAATTATTAGAAAAATTTTGGCTATTTACTAGAATATTTTGGTTAGTTATTAACCAAAGTTGACGCGATAAATAATATCTGGTCTTACTTTTAGAACGTTACAAGGACGTTCACTGAAATTATTAGAAAAATTTAGGTTATTTACTAGAATATTTTGGTTAGTTATTAATCAAAGTTGACGCAATAAATAATATCTGGTCTTACTTTTAGAACGTTACAAGGACGTTCACTGAAATTATTAGAAAAATTTAGGTTATTTACTAGAATATTTTGGTTAGTTATTAACCAAAGTTGACGCGATAAATAATATCTGGTCTTACTTTTAGAACGTTACAAGGACGTTCACTGAAATTATTGGAAAAATTTAGGTTATTTACTAGAATATTTTGGTTAGTTATTAACCAAAGTTGACGCGATAAATAATATCTGGTCTTACTTTTAGAACGTTACAAGGACGTTCACTGAAATTATTAGTAATATTTAGGTTATTTACTAGAATATTTTGGTTAGTTATTAACCAAAGTTGACGCGATAAATAATGTCTGATCTTACTTTTAGAACGTTACAAGGACGTTCACTGAAATTATTAGAAAAATTTAGGTTATTTACTAGAATATTTTGGTTAGTTATTAATCAAAGTTGACGCGATAAATAATATCTGGTCTTACTTTTAGAACGTTACAAGGACGTTCACTGAAATTATTAGAAAAATTTAGGCTATTTACTAGAATATTTTGGTTAGTTATTAACCAAAGTTGACGCGATAAATAATATCGGGTCTTACTTTTAGAACGTTACAAGGACGTTCACTGAAATTATTAGAAATATTTAGGTTATTAACTAGAATATTTTGGTTAGTTATTAACCAAAGTTGACGCGATAAATAATGTCTGGTCTTACTTTTAGAACGTTACAAGGACGTTCACTTAAATTATTAGAAAATGTTAGGTTATTTACTAGAATATTTTGGTTAGTTATTAACCAAAGTTGACGCGATAAATAATATCTGGTCTTACTTTTAGAACGTTACAAGGACGTTCACTTAAATTATTAGAAAATTTTAGGTTATTTACTAGATTATTTTGGTTAGTTATTAACCAAAGTTGACGCGATAAATCTATATTTAAAATGCAGATATGAAAATTTCATTCAATAAAATAAAAACTTAGTTATTTGAGGGGTAGGAGAACTTATCCAGTTTTCCGCCTGGCGTTGTTACCCCAACCTTTGCGACAGACCAGTGAAGAGGGTCACTCCTTGTTTCTGGTCTAGGCAAAGGTCTGCCAGTTTAATAATAATAAGGTGAAGCAGTAGAATCATTAAACATCAGTCTTTTCTCTGATGTCTGCTGCTCTCTAACTTTCTCTATTCCTTCTAGAACTAAGTAAGCAGCGTTAGTGAGCAATGCAAAGCAGCGTAGATGCAACTCGTAGAATATAGCTCTTGCGTGCAACTTTTACGTTTGTAATTTTTACTAGCAAGCTTTTCTTGTCTCCATTAGGCATAAGCCAATCTTTCTACTGGGCTAATCCGGTCTTACTGCCGGGAAGAGTCCTATCTACTGGGCTTACCGGTCTTTCCACCGGGAAGTAGGCTGTCTACCGGGCTTAGCGGTCTTTTCGCTTGGACGTAGACTGCTACCAGGTTTATTGACATAGGCCCCCATGGAGATGAATAAGGTAGTGATGAAAGAGTCAATGAATGGTAGATGGAACAAATCGTGGAATGGAACTTTTAACGGTACTTGGAACGAATCTTGGAAAAGATCTTGGAGCAGAAGGTGGAATTAAACACGGAACTGAACGTAGAATGGGAAGAGGAATGGGATGCGGAAGGTAGCGATTATTCTGCATGTGTCATCCCGTGTTTTTTTCGTGCTTCATTATCCGATATCCGTGTTCTAATCTCGTTCCGATCTGTGCATTCCGTATACTGCGTTCCGCTCCGCGTTCAAATGTTCTGTATTCCGTCGTGCATTCTGTTGTGCATCCCTTTCTGCGTTCCACTCTGTGTTCCGTTCTGTGTTTTTTCTACATTTTGTTCTGTGTTCCAATCCACGTTCCGTTCCATGTTTCGTTCTTGGTTCCATTCCACGTTCTGTTCTTTGTTCCGTTCATGAACTCTTTCATCAAAAACTTTTTCATTTTCAAGTATGCAGTGCGGTACTCGCCGCGATACTGGATTCGATTCACCCCGCAGACCCCAGCTAGCACGGTGGCCTAGCGGTATGGCACCTGCACTAGTAAGCAGGAGGTCGTGGGTTCGAATCCCACCTGAGCCAGCATGTGATTTTTTCATGAAAACATGAAAATTACATTCAATAAAATAAAACTAGACAGCAAGAAGCACCTTTGATGCTCGTTGCAATTTAATAAAACTAGACAGCAAGAAGCACCTTTGATGCTCAATGCAATTTAATAAAACTAGACAGCAAGAAGCACCTTTGATGCTCGATGCAATTTAATAAAACTAGACAGCAAGAAGCACCTTTGATGCTCGATGCAATTTAATAAAACTAGACAGCAAGAAGCACCTTTGATCTTGATGCTCGATGCAATTTAATAAAACGAGACAGCAAGAAGCACCTTTGATGCTCGATGCAATTTAATAAAACTAGATGGCAAGAAGCACCTTTGATGCTCGATGCAATTTAATAAAACTAGACAGCAAGAAGCACCTTTGATGCTCGATGCAATTTAATAAAACTAGACAGCAAGAAGCACCTTTGATGCTCGATGCAATTTAATAAAACTAGACAGCAAGAAGCACCTTTGATGCTCGATGCAATTAAATAAAACTAGACAGCAAGAAGCACCTTTGATGCTCGATTCAATTTTATTAAACTAGACAGCAAGAAGCACCTTTGATGCTCGATTCAATTTAATTAAACTAGACAGCAAGAAGCACCTTTGATGCTCGATGCAATTTAATAAAACTAGACAGCAAGAAGCAGCTTTAATGAGCACTGCAAAGCAGCGTAGATGCACCTCGTAGAATATAGCTTTTGTGTGCAACTTTTACGTTTGTAATTTTTACTACCACTTTTTCTTGTCTCCATTAAGCATTATCCCTTCTTTCTACTGGGTTATATCCGGTCTTTCTTTTAGAACGTTACAATGACGTTCACTGAAATTATTAGAAAAATTTATGTTATTTACTAGAATATTTTGGTTAGTTATTTACCAAAGTTGACGCGATAAATAATATCTGGTCTTACTTTTAGAACGTAACAAGGACGTTCACTGAAATTATTAGAAAAATTTAGGTTATTTACTAGAATATTTTGGTTAGTTATTAACCAAAGTTGACGCGATAAATAATATCTGGTCTTACTTTTAGAACGTTACAAGGACGTTCACTGAAATTATTAGAAAAATTTAGGTTATTTACTAGAATATTTTGGTTAGTTATTAATCAAAGTTGACGCGATAAATAATATCTGGTCTTACTTTTAGAACGTTACAAGGACGTTCACTGAAATTATTAGAAATATTTAGGTTATTAACTAGAATATTTTGGTTAGTTATTAACCAAAGTTGACGCGATAAATAATATCTGGTCTTACTTTTAGAACGTTACAAGGGAGTTCACTGAAATTATTAGAAAAATTTAGGTTATTTACTAGAATATTTTGGTTAGTTATTAACCAAAGTTGACGCGATAAATAATATCTGGTCTTACTTTTAGAACGTTACAAGGACGTTCACTTAAATTATTAGAAAATTTGAGGCTATTTACTAGATTATTTTGGTTAGTTATTAACCAAAGTTGACGCGATAAATAATATCTGGTCTTACTTTTAGAACGTTACAAGGACGTTCACTAAAATTATGAGAAAAATTTAGGTTATTTATTAGAATATTTTGGTTAGTTATTAACCAAAGTTGACGAGATAAATAATATCTGGTCTTACTTTTAGAACGTTACAAGGACGTTCACTGAAATTGTTAGAAAAATTTAGGCTATTTACTAGAATATTTTGGTTAGTTATTAACCAAAGTTGACGCGATAAATAATATCGGGTCTTACTTTTAGAACGTTACAAGGACGTTCACTGAAATTATTAGAAATATTTAGGTTATTAACTAGAATATTTTGGTTAGTTATTAACCAAAGTTGACGCGATAAATAATGTCTGGTCTTACTTTTAGAACGTAACAAGGACGTTCACTTAAATTATTAGAAAATGTTAGGTTATTTACTAGAATATTTTGGTTAGTTATTAACCAAAGTTGACGCGATAAATAATATCTGGTCTTACTTTTAGAACGTTACAAGGACGTTCACTTAAATTATTAGAAAATTTTAGGTTATTTACTAGATTATTTTGGTTAGTTATTAACCAAAGTTGACGCGATAAATCTATATTTAAAATGCAGATATGAAAATTTCATTCAATAAAATAAAAACTTAGTTATTTGAGGGGTAGGAGAACTTATCCAGTTTTCCGCCTGGCGTTGTTACCCCAACCTTTGCGACAGACCAGTGAAGAGGGTCACTCCTTGTTTCTGGTCTAGGCAAAGGTCTGCCAGTTTAATAATAATAAGGTGAAGCAGTAGAATCATTAAACATCAGTCTTTTCTCTGATGTCTGCTGCTCTCTAACTTTCTCTATTCCTTCTAGAACTAAGTAAGCAGCGTTAGTGAGCAATGCAAAGCAGCGTAGATGCAACTCGTAGAATATAGCTCTTGCGTGCAACTTTTACGTTTGTAATTTTTACTAGCAAGCTTTTCTTGTCTCCATTAGGCATAAGCCAATCTTTCTACTGGGCTAATCCGGTCTTACTGCCGGGAAGAGTCCTATCTACTGGGCTTACCGGTCTTTCCACCGGGAAGTAGGCTGTCTACCGGGCTTAGCGGTCTTTTCGCTTGGACGTAGACTGCTACCAGGTTTATTGACATAGGCCCCCATGGAGATGAATAAGGTAGTGATGAAAGAGTCAATGAATGGTAGATGGAACAAATCGTGGAATGGAACTTTTAACGGTACTTGGAACGAATCTTGGAAAAGATCTTGGAGCAGAAGGTGGAATTAAACACGGAACTGAACGTAGAATGGGAAGAGGAATGGGATGCGGAAGGTAGCGATTATTCTGCATGTGTCATCCCGTGTTTTTTTCGTGCTTCATTATCCGATATCCGTGTTCTAATCTCGTTCCGATCTGTGCATTCCGTATACTGCGTTCCGCTCCGCGTTCAAATGTTCTGTATTCTGTCGTGCATTCTGTTGTGCATCCCTTTCTGCGTTCCACTCTGTGTTCCGTTCTGTGTTTTTTCTACATTTTGTTCTGTGTTCCAATCCACGTTCCGTTCCATGTTTCGTTCTTGGTTCCATTCCACGTTCTGTTCTTTGTTCCGTTCATGAACTCTTTCATCAAAAACTTTTTCATTTTCAAGTATGCAGTGCGGTACTCGCCGCGATACTGGATTCGATTCACCCCGCAGACCCCAGCTAGCACGGTGGCCTAGCGGTATGGCACCTGCACTAGTAAGCAGGAGGTCGTGGGTTCGAATCCCACCTGAGCCAGCATGTGATTTTTTCATGAAAACATGAAAATTACATTCAATAAAATAAAACTAGACAGCAAGAAGCACCTTTCATGCTCGTTGCAATTTAATAAAACTAGACAGCAAGAAGCACCTTTGATGCTCAATGCAATTTAATAAAACTAGACAGCAAGAAGCACCTTTGATGCTCGATGCAATTTAATAAAACTAGACAGCAAGAAGCACCTTTGATGCTCAATGCAATTTAATAAAACTAGACAGCAAGAAGCACCTTTGATCTTGATGCTCGATGCAATTTAATAAAACGAGACAGCAAGAAGCACCTTTGATGCTCGATGCAATTTAATAAAACTAGATGGCAAGAAGCACCTTTGATGCTCGATGCAATTTAATAAAACTAGACAGCAAGAAGCACCTTTGATGCTCAATGCAATTTAATAAAACTAGACAGCAAGAAGCACCTTTGATGCTCGATGCAATTTAATAAAACTAGACAGCAAGAAGCACCTTTGATGCTCGATGCAATTTAATAAAACTAGACGGCAAGAAGCACCTTTGATCTTGATGCTCGATGCAATTTAATAAAACGAGACAGCAAGAAGCACCTTTGATGCTCGATGCAATTTAATAAAACTAGATGGCAAGAAGCACCTTTGATGCTCGATGCAATTTAATAAAACTAGACAGCAAGAAGCACCTTTGATGCTCGATGCAATTTAATAAAACTAGACAGCAAGAAGCACCTTTGATGCTCGATGCAATTTAATAAAACTAGACAGCAAGAAGCACCTTTGATGCTCGATGCAATTAAATAAAACTAGACAGCAAGAAGCACCTTTGATGCTCGATTCAATTTTATTAAACTAGACAGCAAGAAGCACCTTTGATGCTCGATGCAATTTAATAAAACTAGACAGCAAGAAGCAGCGTTAATGAGCACTGCAAAGCAGCGTAGATGCACCTCGTAGAATATAGCTTTTGTGTGCAACTTTTACGTTTGTAATTTTTACTACCACTTTTTCTTGTCTCCATTAAGCATTATCCCTTCTTTCTACTGGGTTATATCCGGTCTTTCTTTTAGAACGTTACAATGACTTTCACTGAAATTATTAGAAAAATTTAGGTTATTTACTAGAATATTTTGGTTAGTTATTAACCAAAGTTGACGCGATAAATAATATCTGGTCTTACTTTTAGAACGTAACAAGGACGTTCACTGAAATTATTAGAAAAATTTAGGTTATTTACTAGAATATTTTGGTTAGTTATTAACCAAAGTTGACGCGATAAATAATATCTGGTCTTACTTTTAGAACGTTACAAGGACGTTCACTGAAATTATTAGAAAAATTTAGGTTATTTACTAGAATATTTTGGTTAGTTATTAATCAAAGTTGACGCGATAAATAATATCTGGTCTTACTTTTAGAACGTTACAAGGACGTTCACTGAAATTATTAGAAATATTTAGGTTATTAACTAGAATATTTTGGTTAGTTATTAACCAAAGTTGACGCGATAAATAATATCTGGTCTTACTTTTAGAACGTTACAAGGGAGTTCACTGAAATTATTAGAAAAATTTAGGTTATTTACTAGAATATTTTGGTTAGTTATTAACCAAAGTTGACGCGATAATTAATATCTGGTCTTACTTTTAGAACGTTACAAGGACGTTCACTTAAATTATTAGAAAATTTGAGGTTATTTACTAGATTATTTTGGTTAGTTATTAACCAAAGTTGACGCGATAAATAATATCTGGTCTTACTTTTAGAACGTTACAAGGACGTTCACTAAAATTATGAGAAAAATTTAGGTTATTTATTAGAATATTTTGGTTAGTTATTAACCAAAGTTGACGAGATAAATAATATCTGGTCTTACTTTTAGAACGTTACAAGGACGTTCACTGAAATTATTAGTAATATTTAGGTTATTTACTAGAATATTTTGGTTAGTTATTAACCAAAGTTGACGCGATAAATAATGTCTGATCTTACTTTTAGAACGTTACAAGGACGTTCACTGAAATTATTAGAAAAATTTAGGTTATTTACTAGAATATTTTGGTTAGTTATTAACCAAAGTTGACGCGATAAATAATATCTGGTCTTACTTTTAGAACGTTACAAGGACGTTCACTGAAATTATTAGAAAAATTTAGGTTATTTACTAGAATATTTTGGTTAGTTATTAATCAAAGTTGACGCGATAAATAATATCTGGTCTTACTTTTAGAACGTTACAAGGACGTTCACTGAAACTATTAGAAAAATTTAGGCTATTTACTAGAATATTTTGGTTAGTTATTAACCAAAGTTGACGCGATAAATAATATCGGGTCTTACTTTTAGAACGTTACAAGGACGTTCACTGAAATTATTAGAAATATTTAGGTTATTAACTAGAATATTTTGGTTAGTTATTAACCAAAGTTGACGCGATAAATAATGTCTGGTCTTACTTTTAGAACGTTACAAGGACGTTCACTTAAATTATTAGAAAATGTTAGGTTATTTACTAGAATATTTTGGTTAGTTATTAACCAAAGTTGACGCGATAAATAATATCTGGTCTTACTTTTAGAACGTTACAAGGACGTTCACTTAAATTATTAGAAAATTTTAGGTTATTTACTAGATTATTTTGGTTAGTTATTAACCAAAGTTGACGCGATAAATCTATATTTAAAATGCAGATATGAAAATTTCATTCAATAAAATAAAAACTTAGTTATTTGAGGGGTAGGAGAACTTATCCAGTTTTCCGCCTGGCGTTGTTACCCCAACCTTTGCGACAGACCAGTGAAGAGGGTCACTCCTTGTTTCTGGTCTAGGCAAAGGTCTGCCAGTTTAATAATAATAAGGTGAAGCAGTAGAATCATTAAACATCAGTCTTTTCTCTGATGTCTGCTGCTCTCTAACTTTCTCTATTCCTTCTAGAACTAAGTAAGCAGCGTTAGTGAGCAATGCAAAGCAGCGTAGATGCAACTCGTAGAATATAGCTCTTGCGTGCAACTTTTACGTTTGTAATTTTTACTAGCAAGCTTTTCTTGTCTCCATTAGGCATAAGCCAATCTTTCTACTGGGCTAATCCGGTCTTACTGCCGGGAAGAGTCCTATCTACTGGGCTTACCGGTCTTTCCACCGGGAAGTAGGCTGTCTACCGGGCTTAGCGGTCTTTTCGCTTGGACGTAGACTGCTACCAGGTTTATTGACATAGGCCCCCATGGAGATGAATAAGGTAGTGATGAAAGAGTCAATGAATGGTAGATGGAACAAATCGTGGAATGGAACTTTTAACGGTACTTGGAACGAATCTTGGAAAAGATCTTGGAGCAGAAGGTGGAATTAAACACGGAACTGAACGTAGAATGGGAAGAGGAATGGGATGCGGAAGGTAGCGATTATTCTGCATGTGTCATCCCGTGTTTTTTTCGTGCTTCATTATCCGATATCCGTGTTCTAATCTCGTTCCGATCTGTGCATTCCGTATACTGCGTTCCGCTCCGCGTTCAAATGTTCTGTATTCCGTCGTGCATTCTGTTGTGCATCCCTTTCTGCGTTCCACTCTGTGTTCCGTTCTGTGTTTTTTCTACATTTTGTTCTGTGTTCCAATCCACGTTCCGTTCCATGTTTCGTTCTTGGTTCCATTCCACGTTCTGTTCTTTGTTCCGTTCATGAACTCTTTCATCAAAAACTTTTTCATTTTCAAGTATGCAGTGCGGTACTCGCCGCGATACTGGATTCGATTCACCCCGCAGACCCCAGCTAGCACGGTGGCCTAGCGGTATGGCACCTGCACTAGTAAGCAGGAGGTCGTGGGTTCGAATCCCACCTGAGCCAGCATGTGATTTTTTCATGAAAACATGAAAATTACATTCAATAAAATAAAACTAGACAGCAAGAAGCACCTTTCATGCTCGTTGCAATTTAATAAAACTAGACAGCAAGAAGCACCTTTGATGCTCAATGCAATTTAATAAAACTAGACAGCAAGAAGCACCTTTGATGCTCGATGCAATTTAATAAAACTAGACAGCAAGAAGCACCTTTGATGCTCGATGCAATTTAATAAAACTAGACAGCAAGAAGCACCTTTGATCTTGATGCTCGATGCAATTTAATAAAACGAGACAGCAAGAAGCACCTTTGATGCTCGATGCAATTTAATAAAACTAGATGGCAAGAAGCACCTTTGATGCTCGATGCAATTTAATAAAACTAGACAGCAAGAAGCACCTTTGATGCTCGATGCAATTTAATCAAACTAGACAGCAAGAAGCACCTTTGATGCTCGATGCAATTTAATAAAACTAGACAGCAAGAAGCACATTTGATGCTCGATGCAATTTAATAAAACTAGACAGCAAGAAGCACCTTTGATGCTCGATTCAATTTTATTAAACTAGACAGCAAGAAGCACCTTTGATGCTCGATTCAATTTAATTAAACTAGACAGCAAGAAGCACCTTTGATGCTCGATGCAATTTAATAAAACTAGACAGCAAGAAGCAGCGTTAATGAGCACTGCAAAGCAGCGTAGATGCACCTCGTAGAATATAGCTTTTGTGTGCAACTTTTACGTTTGTAATTTTTACTACCACTTTTTCTTGTCTCCATTAAGCATTATCCCTTCTTTCTACTGGGTTATATCCGGTCTTTCTTTTAGAACGTTACAATGACGTTCACTGAAATTATTAGAAAAATTTAGGTTATTTACTAGAATATTTTGGTTAGTTATTAACCAAAGTTGACGCGATAAATAATATCTGGTCTTACTTTTAGAACGTAACAAGGACGTTCACTGAAATTATTAGAAAAATTTAGGTTATTTACTAGAATATTTTGGTTAGTTATTAACCAAAGTTGACGCGATAAATAATATCTGGTCTTACTTTTAGAACGTTACAAGGACGTTCACTGAAATTATTAGAAAAATTTAGGTTATTTACTAGAATATTTTGGTTAGTTATTAATCAAAGTTGACGCGATAAATAATATCTGGTCTTACTTTTAGAACGTTACAAGGACGTTCACTGAAATTATTAGAAATATTTAGGTTATTAACTAGAATATTTTGGTTAGTTATTAACCAAAGTTGACGCGATAAATAATATCTGGTCTTACTTTTAGAACGTTACAAGGGAGTTCACTGAAATTATTAGAAAAATTTAGGTTATTTACTAGAATATTTTGGTTAGTTATTAACCAAAGTTGACGCGATAAATAATATCTGGTCTTACTTTTAGAACGTTACAAGGACGTTCACTTAAATTATTAGAAAATTTGAGGTTATTTACTAGATTATTTTGGTTAGTTATTAACCAAAGTTGACGCGATAAATAATATCTGGTCTTACTTTTAGAACGTTACAAGGACGTTCACTAAAATTATGAGAAAAATTTACGTTATTTATTAGAATATTTTGGTTAGTTATTAACCAAAGTTGACGCGATAAATAATATCTGGTCTTACTTTTAGAACGTTACAAGGACGTTCACTGAAATTATTAGAAATATTTAGGTTATTAACTAGAATATTTTGGTTAGTTATTAACCAAAGTTGACGCGATAAATAATATCTGGTCTTACTTTTAGAACGTTACAAGGGAGTTCACTGAAATTATTAGAAAAATTTAGGTTATTTACTAGAATATTTTGGTTAGTTATTAACCAAAGTTGACGCGATAAATAATATCTGGTCTTACTTTTAGAACGTTACAAGGACGTTCACTTAAATTATTAGAAAATTTGAGGTTATTTACTAGATTATTTTGGTTAGTTATTAACCAAAGTTGACGCGATAAATAATATCTGGTCTTACTTTTAGAACGTTACAAGGACGTTCACTAAAATTATGAGAAAAATTTACGTTATTTATTAGAATATTTTGGTTAGTTATTAACCAAAGTTGACGAGATAAATAATATCTGGTCTTACTTTTAGAACGTTACAAGGACGTTCACTGAAATTATTAGTAATATTTAGGTTATTTACTAGAATATTTTGGTTAGTTATTAACCAAAGTTGACATGATAAATAATGTCTGATCTTACTTTTAGAACGTTACAAGGACGTTCACTGAAATTATTAGAAAAATTTAGGTTATTTACTAGAATATTTTGGTTAGTTATTAACCAAAGTTGACGCGATAAATAATATCTGGTCTTACTTTTAGAACGTTACAAGGACGTTCACTGAAATTATTAGAAAAATTTAGGTTATTTACTAGAATATTTTGGTTAGTTATTAATCAAAGTTGACGCGATAAATAATATCTGGTCTTACTTTTAGAACGTTACAAGGACGTTCACTGAAACTATTAGAAAAATTTAGGCTATTTACTAGAATATTTTGGTTAGTTATTAACCAAAGTTGACGCGATAAATAATATCGGGTCTTACTTTTAGAACGTTACAAGGACGTTCACTGAAATTATTAGAAATATTTAGGTTATTAACTAGAATATTTTGGTTAGTTATTAACCAAAGTTGACGCGATAAATAATGTCTGGTCTTACTTTTAGAACGTTACAAGGACGTTCACTTAAATTATTAGAAAATGTTAGGTTATTTACTAGAATATTTTGGTTAGTTATTAACCAAAGTTGACGCGATAAATAATATCTGGTCTTACTTTTAGAACGTTACAAGGACGTTCACTTAAATTATTAGAAAATTTTAGGTTATTTACTAGATTATTTTGGTTAGTTATTAACCAAAGTTGACGCGATAAATCTATATTTAAAATGCAGATATGAAAATTTCATTCAATAAAATAAAAACTTAGTTATTTGAGGGGTAGGAGAACTTATCCAGTTTTCCGCCTGGCGTTGTTACCCCAACCTTTGCGACAGACCAGTGAAGAGGGTCACTCCTTGTTTCTGGTCTAGGCAAAGGTCTGCCAGTTTAATAATAATAAGGTGAAGCAGTAGAATCATTAAACATCAGTCTTTTCTCTGATGTCTGCTGCTCTCTAACTTTCTCTATTCCTTCTAGAACTAAGTAAGCAGCGTTAGTGAGCAATGCAAAGCAGCGTAGATGCAACTCGTAGAATATAGCTCTTGCGTGCAACTTTTACGTTTGTAATTTTTACTAGCAAGCTTTTCTTGTCTCCATTAGGCATAAGCCAATCTTTCTACTGGGCTAATCCGGTCTTACTGCCGGGAACAGTCCTATCTACTGGGCTTACCGGTCTTTCCACCGGGAAGTAGGCTGTCTACCGGGCTTAGCGGTCTTTTCGCTTGGACGTAGACTGCTACCAGGTTTATTGACATAGGCCCCCATGGAGATGAATAAGGTAGTGATGAAAGAGTCAATGAATGGTAGATGGAACAAATCGTGGAATGGAACTTTTAACGGTACTTGGAACGAATCTTGGAAAAGATCTTGGAGCAGAAGGTTGAATTAAACACGGAACTGAACGTAGAATGGGAAGAGGAATGGGATGCGGAAGGTAGCGATTATTCTGCATGTGTCATCCCGTGTTTTTTTCGTGCTTCATTATCCGATATCCGTGTTCTAATCTCGTTCCGATCTGTGCATTCCGTATACTGCGTTCCGCTCCGCGTTCAAATGTTCTGTATTCCGTCGTGCATTCTGTTGTGCATCCCTTTCTGCGTTCCACTCTGTGTTCCGTTCTGTGTTTTTTCTACATTTTGTTCTGTGTTCCAATCCACGTTCCGTTCCATGTTTCGTTCTTGGTTCCATTCCACGTTGTGTTCTTTGTTCCATTCATGAACTCTTTCATCAAAAACTTTTTCATTTTCAAGTATGCAGTGCGGTACTCGCCGCGATACTGGATTCGATTCACCCCGCAGACCCCAGCTAGCACGGTGGCCTAGCGGTATGGCACCTGCACTAGTAAGCAGGAGGTCGTGGGTTCGAATCCCACCTGAGCCAGCATGTGATTTTTTCATGAAAACATGAAAATTACATTCAATAAAATAAAACTAGACAGCAAGAAGCACCTTTGATGCTCGTTGCAATTTAATAAAACTAGACAGCAAGAAGCACCTTTGATGCTCAATGCAATTTAATAAAACTAGACAGCAAGAAGCACCTTTGATGCTCGATGCAATTTAATAAAACTAGACAGCAAGAAGCACCTTTGATGCTCGATGCAATTTAATAAAACTAGACAGCAAGAAGCACCTTTGATCTTGATGCTCGATGCAATTTAATAAAACGAGACAGCAAGAAGCACCTTTGATGCTCGATGCAATTTAATAAAACTAGATGGCAAGAAGCACCTTTGATGCTCGATGCAATTTAATAAAACTAGACAGCAAGAAGCACCTTTGATGCTCGATGCAATTTAATCAAACTAGACAGCAAGAAGCACCTTTGATGCTCGATGCAATTTAATAAAACTAGACAGCAAGAAGCACCTTTGATGCTCGATGCAATTTAATAAAACTAGACAGCAAGAAGCACCTTTGATGCTCGATTCAATTTTATTAAACTAGACAGCAAGAAGCACCTTTGATGCTCGATTCAATTTAATTAAACTAGACAGCAAGAAGCACCTTTGATGCTCGATGCAATTTAATAAAACTAGACAGCAAGAAGCAGCGTTAATGAGCACTGCAAAGCAGCGTAGATGCACCTCGTAGAATATAGCTTTTGTGTGCAACTTTTACGTTTGTAATTTTTACTACCACTTTTTCTTGTCTCCATTAAGCATTATCCCTTCTTTCTACTGGGTTATATCCGGTCTTTCTTTTAGAACGTTACAATGACGTTCACTGAAATTATTAGAAAAATTTAGGTTATTTACTAGAATATTTTGGTTAGTTATTAACCAAAGTTGACGCGATAAATAATATCTGGTCTTACTTTTAGAACGTTACAAGGACGTTCACTTAAATTATTAGAAAATTTGAGGTTATTTACTAGATTATTTTGGTTAGTTATTAACCAAAGTTGACGCGATAAATAATATCTGGTCTTACTTTTAGAACGTTACAAGGACGTTCACTAAAATTATGAGAAAAATTTACGTTATTTATTAGAATATTTTGGTTAGTTATTAACCAAAGTTGACGAGATAAATAATATCTGGTCTTACTTTTAGAACGTTACAAGGACGTTCACTGAAATTATTAGTAATATTTAGGTTATTTACTAGAATATTTTGGTTAGTTATTAACCAAAGTTGACGCGATAAATAATGTCTGATCTTACTTTTAGAACGTTACAAGGACGTTCACTGAAATTATTAGAAAAATTTAGGTTATTTACTAGAATATTTTGGTTAGTTATTAACCAAAGTTGACGCGATAAATAATATCTGGTCTTACTTTTAGAACGTTACAAGGACGTTCACTGAAATTATTAGAAAAATTTAGGTTATTTACTAGAATATTTTGGTTAGTTATTAATCAAAGTTGACGCGATAAATAATATCTGGTCTTACTTTTAGAACGTTACAAGGACGTTCACTGAAACTATTAGAAAAATTTAGGCTATTTACTAGAATATTTTGGTTAGTTATTAACCAAAGTTGACGCGATAAATAATATCGGGTCTTACTTTTAGAACGTTACAAGGACGTTCACTGAAATTATTAGAAATATTTAGGTTATTAACTAGAATATTTTGGTTAGTTATTAACCAAAGTTGACGCGATAAATAATGTCTGGTCTTACTTTTAGAACGTTACAAGGACGTTCACTTAAATTATTAGAAAATGTTAGGTTATTTACTAGAATATTTTGGTTAGTTATTAACCAAAGTTGACGCGATAAATAATATCTGGTCTTACTTTTAGAACGTTACAAGGACGTTCACTTAAATTATTAGAAAATTTTAGGTTATTTACTAGATTATTTTGGTTAGTTATTAACCAAAGTTGACGCGATAAATCTATATTTAAAATGCAGATATGAAAATTTCATTCAATAAAATAAAAACTTAGTTATTTGAGGGGTAGGAGAACTTATCCAGTTTTCCGCCTGGCGTTGTTACCCCAACCTTTGCGACAGACCAGTGAAGAGGGTCACTCCTTGTTTCTGGTCTAGGCAAAGGTCTGCCAGTTTAATAATAATAAGGTGAAGCAGTAGAATCATTAAACATCAGTCTTTTCTCTGATGTCTGCTGCTCTCTAACTTTCTCTATTCCTTCTAGAACTAAGTAAGCAGCGTTAGTGAGCAATGCAAAGCAGCGTAGATGCAACTCGTAGAATATAGCTCTTGCGTGCAACTTTTACGTTTGTAATTTTTACTAGCAAGCTTTTCTTGTCTCCATTAGGCATAAGCCAATCTTTCTACTGGGCTAATCCGGTCTTACTGCCGGGAAGAGTCCTATCTACTGGGCTTACCGGTCTTTCCACCGGGAAGTAGGCTGTCTACCGGGCTTAGCGGTCTTTTCGCTTGGACGTAGACTGCTACCAGGTTTATTGACATAGGCCCCCATGGAGATGAATAAGGTAGTGATGAAAGAGTCAATGAATGGTAGATGGAACAAATCGTGGAATGGAACTTTTAACGGTACTTGGAACGAATCTTGGAAAAGATCTTGGAGCAGAAGGTGGAATTAAACACGGAACTGAACGTAGAATGGGAAGAGGAATGGGATGCGGAAGGTAGCGATTATTCTGCATGTGTCATCCCGTGTTTTTTTCGTGCTTCATTATCCGATATCCGTGTTCTAATCTCGTTCCGATCTGTGCATTCCGTATACTGCGTTCCGCTCCGCGTTCAAATGTTCTGTATTCCGTCGTGCATTCTGTTGTGCATCCCTTTCTGCGTTCCACTCTGTGTTCCGTTCTGTGTTTTTTCTACATTTTGTTCTGTGTTCCAATCCACGTTCCGTTCCATGTTTCGTTCTTGGTTCCATTCCACGTTGTGTTCTTTGTTCCATTCATGAACTCTTTCATCAAAAACTTTTTCATTTTCAAGTATGCAGTGCGGTACTCGCCGCGATACTGGATTCGATTCACCCCGCAGACCCCAGCTAGCACGGTGGCCTAGCGGTATGGCACCTGCACTAGTAAGCAGGAGGTCGTGGGTTCGAATCCCACCTGAGCCAGCATGTGATTTTGTCATGAAAACATGAAAATTACATTCAATAAAATAAAACTAGACAGCAAGAAGCACCTTTGATGCTCGTTGCAATTTAATAAAACTAGACAGCAAGAAGCACCTTTGATGCTCAATGCAATTTAATAAAACTAGACAGCAAGAAGCACCTTTGATGCTCGATGCAATTTAATAAAACTAGACAGCAAGAAGCACCTTTGATGCTCGATGCAATTTAATAAAACTAGACAGCAAGAAGCACCTTTGATCTTGATGCTCGATGCAATTTAATAAAACGAGACAGCAAGAAGCACCTTTGATGCTCGATGCAATTTAATAAAACTAGATGGCAAGAAGCACCTTTGATGCTCGATGCAATTTAATAAAACTAGACAGCAAGAAGCACCTTTGATGCTCGATGCAATTTAATCAAACTAGACAGCAAGAAGCACCTTTGATGCTCGATGCAATTTAATAAAACTAGACAGCAAGAAGCACCTTTGATGCTCGATGCAATTTAATAAAACTAGACAGCAAGAAGCACCTTTGATGCTCGATTCAATTTTATTAAACTAGACAGCAAGAAGCACCTTTGATGCTCGATTCAATTTAATTAAACTAGACAGCAAGAAGCACCTTTGATGCTCGATGCAATTTAATAAAACTAGACAGCAAGAAGCAGCGTTAATGAGCACTGCAAAGCAGCGTAGATGCACCTCGTAGAATATAGCTTTTGTGTGCAACTTTTACGTTTGTAATTTTTACTACCACTTTTTCTTGTCTCCATTAAGCATTATCCCTTCTTTCTACTGGGTTATATCCGGTCTTTCTTTTAGAACGTTACAATGACGTTCACTGAAATTATTAGAAAAATTTAGGTTATTTACTAGAATATTTTGGTTAGTTATTAACCAAAGTTGACGCGATAAATAATATCTGGTCTTACTTTTAGAACGTAACAAGGACGTTCACTGAAATTATTAGAAAAATTTAGGTTATTTACTAGAATATTTTGGTTAGTTATTAACCAAAGTTGACGCGATAAATAATATCTGGTCTTACTTTTAGAACGTTACAAGGACGTTCACTGAAATTATTAGAAAAATTTAGGTTATTTACTAGAATATTTTGGTTAGTTATTAATCAAAGTTGACGCGATAAATAATATCTGGTCTTACTTTTAGAACGTTACAAGGACGTTCACTGAAATTATTAGAAATATTTAGGTTATTAACTAGAATATTTTGGTTAGTTATTAACCAAAGTTGACGCGATAAATAATATCTGGTCTTACTTTTAGAACGTTACAAGGGAGTTCACTGAAATTATTAGAAAAATTTAGGTTATTTACTAGAATATTTTGGTTAGTTATTAACCAAAGTTGACGCGATAAATAATATCTGGTCTTACTTTTAGAACGTTACAAGGACGTTCACTTAAATTATTAGAAAATTTGAGGTTATTTACTAGATTATTTTGGTTAGTTATTAACCAAAGTTGACGCGATAAATAATATCTGGTCTTACTTTTAGAACGTTACAAGGACGTTCACTAAAATTATGAGAAAAATTTACGTTATTTATTAGAATATTTTTGTTAGTTATTAACCAAAGTTGACGAGATAAATAATATCTGGTCTTACTTTTAGAACGTTACAAGGACGTTCACTGAAATTATTAGTAATATTTAGGTTATTTACTAGAATATTTTGGTTAGTTATTAACCAAAGTTGACGCGATAAATAATGTCTGATCTTACTTTTAGAACGTTACAAGGACGTTCACTGAAATTATTAGAAAAATTTAGGTTATTTACTAGAATATTTTGGTTAGTTATTAACCAAAGTTGACGCGATAAATAATATCTGGTCTTACTTTTAGAACGTTACAAGGACGTTCACTGAAATTATTAGAAAAATTTAGGTTATTTACTAGAATATTTTGGTTAGTTATTAATCAAAGTTGACGCGATAAATAATATCTGGTCTTACTTTTAGAACGTTACAAGGACGTTCACTGAAACTATTAGAAAAATTTAGGCTATTTACTAGAATATTTTGGTTAGTTATTAACCAAAGTTGACGCGATAAATAATATCGGGTCTTACTTTTAGAACGTTACAAGGACGTTCACTGAAATTATTAGAAATATTTAGGTTATTAACTAGAATATTTTGGTTAGTTATTAACCAAAGTTGACGCGATAAATAATGTCTGGTCTTACTTTTAGAACGTTACAAGGACGTTCACTTAAATTATTAGAAAATGTTAGGTTATTTACTAGAATATTTTGGTTAGTTATTAACCAAAGTTGACGCGATAAATAATATCTGGTCTTACTTTTAGAACGTTACAAGGACGTTCACTTAAATTATTAGAAAATTTGAGGTTATTTACTAGATTATTTTGGTTAGTTATTAACCAAAGTTGACGCGATAAATAATATCTGGTCTTACTTTTAGAACGTTACAAGGACGTTCACTAAAATTATGAGAAAAATTTACGTTATTTATTAGAATATTTTTGTTAGTTATTAACCAAAGTTGACGCGATAAATAATATCTGGTCTTACTTTTAGAACGTTACAAGGGAGTTCACTGAAATTATTAGAAAAATTTAGGTTATTTACTAGAATATTTTGGTTAGTTATTAACCAAAGTTGACGCGATAAATAATATCTGGTCTTACTTTTAGAACGTTACAAGGACGTTCACTTAAATTATTAAAAAATTTGAGGTTATTTACTAGATTATTTTGGTTAGTTATTAACCAAAGTTGACGCGATAAATAATATCTGGTCTTACTTTTAGAACGTTACAAGGACGTTCACTAAAATTATGAGAAAAATTTACGTTATTTATTAGAATATTTTTGTTAGTTATTAACCAAAGTTGACGAGATAAATAATATCTGGTCTTACTTTTAGAACGTTACAAGGACGTTCACTGAAATTATTAGTAATATTTAGGTTATTTACTAGAATATTTTGGTTAGTTATTAACCAAAGTTGACGCGATAAATAATGTCTGATCTTACTTTTAGAACGTTACAAGGACGTTCACTGAAATTATTAGAAAAATTTAGGTTATTTACTAGAATATTTTGGTTAGTTATTAACCAAAGTTGACGCGATAAATAATATCTGGTCTTACTTTTAGAACGTTACAAGGACGTTCACTGAAATTATTAGAAAAATTTAGGTTATTTACTAGAATATTTTGGTTAGTTATTAATCAAAGTTGACGCGATAAATAATATCTGGTCTTACTTTTAGAACGTTACAAGGACGTTCACTGAAACTATTAGAAAAATTTAGGCTATTTACTAGAATATTTTGGTTAGTTATTAACCAAAGTTGACGCGATAAATAATATCGGGTCTTACTTTTAGAACGTTACAAGGACGTTCACTGAAATTATTAGAAATATTTAGGTTATTAACTAGAATATTTTGGTTAGTTATTAACCAAAGTTGACGCGATAAATAATGTCTGGTCTTACTTTTAGAACGTTACAAGGACGTTCACTTAAATTATTAGAAAATGTTAGGTTATTTACTAGAATATTTTGGTTAGTTATTAACCAAAGTTGACGCGATAAATAATATCTGGTCTTACTTTTAGAACGTTACAAGGACGTTCACTTAAATTATTAGAAAATTTTAGGTTATTTACTAGATTATTTTGGTTAGTTATTAACCAAAGTTTACGCGATAAATCTATATTTAAAATGCAGATATGAAAATTTCATTCAATAAAATAAAAACTTAGTTATTTGAGGGGTAGGAGAACTTATCCAGTTTTCCGCCTGGCGTTGTTACCCCAACCTTTGCGACAGACCAGTGAAGAGGGTCACTCCTTGTTTCTGGTCTAGGCAAAGGTCTGCCAGTTTAATAATAATAAGGTGAAGCAGTAGAATCATTAAACATCAGTCTTTTCTCTGATGTCTGCTGCTCTCTAACTTTCTCTATTCCTTCTAGAACTAAGTAAGCAGCGTTAGTGAGCAATGCAAAGCAGCGTAGATGCAACTCGTAGAATATAGCTCTTGCGTGCAACTTTTACGTTTGTAATTTTTACTAGCAAGCTTTTCTTGTCTCCATTAGGCATAAGCCAATCTTTCTACTGGGCTAATCCGGTCTTACTGCCGGGAAGAGTCCTATCTACTGGGCTTACCGGTCTTTCCACCGGGAAGTAGGCTGTCTACCGGGCTTAGCGGTCTTTTCGCTTGGACGTAGACTGCTACCAGGTTTATTGACATAGGCCCCCATGGAGATGAATAAGGTAGTGATGAAAGAGTCAATGAATGGTAGATGGAACAAATCGTGGAATGGAACTTTTAACGGTACTTGGAACGAATCTTGGAAAAGATCTTGGAGCAGAAGGTGGAATTAAACACGGAACTGAACGTAGAATGGGAACGTTGATGCTCGATGCAATTTAATAAAACGAGACAGCAAGAAGCACCTTTGATGCTCGATGCAATTTAATAAAACTAGATGGCAAGAAGCACCTTTGATGCTCGATGCAATTTAATAAAACTAGACAGCAAGAAGCACCTTTGATGCTCGATGCAATTTAATCAAACTAGACAGCAAGAAGCACCTTTGATGCTCGATGCAATTTAATAAAACTAGACAGCAAGAAGCACCTTTGATGCTCGATGCAATTTAATAAAACTAGACAGCAAGAAGCACCTTTGATGCTCGATTCAATTTTATTAAACTAGACAGCAAGAAGCACCTTTGATGCTCGATTCAATTTAATTAAACTAGACAGCAAGAAGCACCTTTGATGCTCGATGCAATTTAATAAAACTAGACAGCAAGAAGCAGCGTTAATGAGCACTGCAAAGCAGCGTAGATGCACCTCGTAGAATATAGCTTTTGTGTGCAACTTTTACGTTTGTAATTTTTACTACCACTTTTTCTTGTCTCCATTAAGCATTATCCCTTCTTTCTACTGGGTTATATCCGGTCTTTCTTTTAGAACGTTACAATGACGTTCACTGAAATTATTAGAAAAATTTAGGTTATTTACTAGAATATTTTGGTTAGTTATTAACCAAAGTTGACGCGATAAATAATATCTGGTCTTACTTTTAGAACGTAACAAGGACGTTCACTGAAATTATTAGAAAAATTTAGGTTATTTACTAGAATATTTTGGTTAGTTATTAACCAAAGTTGACGCGATAAATAATATCTGGTCTTACTTTTAGAACGTTACAAGGACGTTCACTGAAATTATTAGAAAAATTTAGGTTATTTACTAGAATATTTTGGTTAGTTATTAATCAAAGTTGACGCGATAAATAATATCTGGTCTTACTTTTAGAACGTTACAAGGACGTTCACTGAAATTATTAGAAATATTTAGGTTATTAACTAGAATATTTTGGTTAGTTATTAACCAAAGTTGACGCGATAAATAATATCTGGTCTTACTTTTAGAACGTTACAAGGGAGTTCACTGAAATTATTAGAAAAATTTAGGTTATTTACTTGAATATTTTGGTTAGTTATTAACCAAAGTTGACGCGATAAATAATATCTGGTCTTACTTTTAGAACGTTACAAGGACGTTCACTTAAATTATTAGAAAATTTGAGGTTATTTACTAGATTATTTTGGTTAGTTATTAACCAAAGTTGACGCGATAAATAATATCTGGTCTTACTTTTAGAACGTTACAAGGACGTTCACTAAAATTATGAGAAAAATTTACGTTATTTATTAGAATATTTTTGTTAGTTATTAACCAAAGTTGACGAGATAAATAATATCTGGTCTTACTTTTAGAACGTTACAAGGACGTTCACTGAAATTATTAGTAATATTTAGGTTATTTACTAGAATATTTTGGTTAGTTATTAACCAAAGTTGACGCGATAAATAATGTCTGATCTTACTTTTAGAACGTTACAAGGACGTTCACTGAAATTATTAGAAAAATTTAGGTTATTTACTAGAATATTTTGGTTAGTTATTAACCAAAGTTGACGCGATAAATAATATCTGGTCTTACTTTTAGAACGTTACAAGGACGTTCACTGAAATTATTAGAAAAATTTAGGTTATTTACTAGAATATTTTGGTTAGTTATTAATCAAAGTTGACGCGATAAATAATATCTGGTCTTACTTTTAGAACGTTACAAGGACGTTCACTGAAACTATTAGAAAAATTTAGGCTATTTACTAGAATATTTTGGTTAGTTATTAACCAAAGTTGACGCGATAAATAATATCGGGTCTTACTTTTAGAACGTTACAAGGACGTTCACTGAAATTATTAGAAATATTTAGGTTATTAACTAGAATATTTTGGTTAGTTATTAACCAAAGTTGACGCGATAAATAATGTCTGGTCTTACTTTTAGAACGTTACAAGGACGTTCACTTAAATTATTAGAAAATGTTAGGTTATTTACTAGAATATTTTGGTTAGTTATTAACCAAAGTTGACGCGATAAATAATATCTGGTCTTACTTTTAGAACGTTACAAGGACGTTCACTTAAATTATTAGAAAATTTTAGGTTATTTACTAGATTATTTTGGTTAGTTATTAACCAAAGTTTACGCGATAAATCTATATTTAAAATGCAGATATGAAAATTTCATTCAATAAAATAAAAACTTAGTTATTTGAGGGGTAGGAGAACTTATCCAGTTTTCCGCCTGGCGTTGTTACCCCAACCTTTGCGACAGACCAGTGAAGAGGGTCACTCCTTGTTTCTGGT
The DNA here is from genome assembly GCA_963971285.1 of Astropecten irregularis. NCBI lineage: Eukaryota > Metazoa > Echinodermata > Asteroidea > Paxillosida > Astropectinidae > Astropecten > Astropecten irregularis. The sequence continues at coordinate 2,948,762 of OZ020251.1, read as the reverse complement.
CTAGGCAAAGGTCTGCCAGTTTAATAATAATAAGGTGAAGCAGTAGAATCATTAAACATCAGTCTTTTCTCTGATGTCTGCTGCTCTCTAACTTTCTCTATTCCTTCTAGAACTAAGTAAGCAGCGTTAGTGAGCAATGCAAAGCAGCGTAGATGCAACTCGTAGAATATAGCTCTTGCGTGCAACTTTTACGTTTGTAATTTTTACTAGCAAGCTTTTCTTGTCTCCATTAGGCATAAGCCAATCTTTCTACTGGGCTAATCCGGTCTTACTGCCGGGAAGAGTCCTATCTACTGGGCTTACCGGTCTTTCCACCGGGAAGTAGGCTGTCTACCGGGCTTAGCGGTCTTTTCGCTTGGACGTAGACTGCTACCAGGTTTATTGACATAGGCCCCCATGGAGATGAATAAGGTAGTGATGAAAGAGTCAATGAATGGTAGATGGAACAAATCGTGGAATGGAACTTTTAACGGTACTTGGAACGAATCTTGGAAAAGATCTTGGAGCAGAAGGTGGAATTAAACACGGAACTGAACGTAGAATGGGAAGAGGAATGGGATGCGGAAGGTAGCGATTATTCTGCATGTGTCATCCCGTGTTTTTTTCGTGCTTCATTATCCGATATCCGTGTTCTAATCTCGTTCCGATCTGTGCATTCCGTATACTGCGTTCCGCTCCGCGTTCAAATGTTCTGTATTCCGTCGTGCATTCTGTTGTGCATCCCTTTCTGCGTTCCACTCTGTGTTCCGTTCTGTGTTTTTTCTACATTTTGTTCTGTGTTCCAATCCACGTTCCGTTCCATGTTTCGTTCTTGGTTCCATTCCACGTTGTGTTCTTTGTTCCATTCATGAACTCTTTCATCAAAAACTTTTTCATTTTCAAGTATGCAGTGCGGTACTCGCCGCGATACTGGATTCGATTCACCCCGCAGACCCCAGCTAGCACGGTGGCCTAGCGGTATGGCACCTGCACTAGTAAGCAGGAGGTCGTGGGTTCGAATCCCACCTGAGCCAGCATGTGATTTTTTCATGAAAACATGAAAATTACATTCAATAAAATAAAACTAGACAGCAAGAAGCACCTTTGATGCTCGTTGCAATTTAATAAAACTAGACAGCAAGAAGCACCTTTGATGCTCAATGCAATTTAATAAAACTAGACAGCAAGAAGCACCTTTGATGCTCGATGCAATTTAATAAAACTAGACAGCAAGAAGCACCTTTGATGCTCGATGCAATTTAATAAAACTAGACAGCAAGAAGCACCTTTGATCTTGATGCTCGATGCAATTTAATAAAACGAGACAGCAAGAAGCACCTTTGATGCTCGATGCAATTTAATAAAACTAGATGGCAAGAAGCACCTTTGATGCTCGATGCAATTTAATAAAACTAGACAGCAAGAAGCACCTTTGATGCTCGATGCAATTTAATAAAACTAGACAGCAAGAAGCACCTTTGATGCTCGATGCAATTTAATAAAACTAGACAGCAAGAAGCACCTTTGATGCTCGATGCAATTTAATAAAACTAGACAGCAAGAAGCACCTTTGATGCTCGATTCAATTTTATTAAACTAGACAGCAAGAAGCACCTTTGATGCTCGATTCAATTTAATTAAACTAGACAGCAAGAAGCACCTTTGATGCTCGATGCAATTTAATAAAACTAGACAGCAAGAAGCAGCGTTAATGAGCACTGCAAAGCAGCGTAGATGCACCTCGTAGAATATAGCTTTTGTGTGCAACTTTTACGTTTGTAATTTTTACTACCACTTTTTCTTGTCTCCATTAAGCATTATCCCTTCTTTCTACTGGGTTATATCCGGTCTTTCTTTTAGAACGTTACAATGACGTTCACTGAAATTATTAGAAAAATTTAGGTTATTTACTAGAATATTTTGGTTAGTTATTAACCAAAGTTGACGCGATAAATAATATCTGGTCTTACTTTTAGAACGTAACAAGGACGTTCACTGAAATTATAAGAAAAATTTAGGTTATTTACTAGAATATTTTGGTTAGTTATTAACCAAAGTTGACGAGATAGATAATATCTGGTCTTACTTTTAGAACGTTACAAGGACGTTCACTGAAATTATTAGGAAAATTTAGGTTATTAACTAGAATATTTTGGTTAGTTATTAACCAAAGTTGACGCGATAAATAATATCTGGTCTTACTTTTAGAACGTTACAAGGACGTTCACTGAAATAATTAGAAAAATTTAGGTTATTTACTAGAATATTTTGGTTAGTTATTAACCAAAGTTGACGCGATAAATAATATCTGGTCTTACTTTTAGAACGTTACAAGGACGTTCACTGAAATTATAAGAAAAATTTAGGTTATTTACTAGAATATTTTGGTTAGTTTTTAACCGCAGTTGACGCGATAAATAATATCTGGTCTTACTTTTAGAACGTTACAAGGACGTTCACTGAAATTATTAGAAAAATTTAGGTTATTTACTAGAATATTTTGGTTAGTTATTAACCAAAGTTGACGCGATAAATAATGTCTGGTCTTACTTTTAGAACTTTACAAGGACGTTCACTTAAATTATTAGAAAATGTTAGGTTATTTACTAGATTATTTTGGTTAGTTATTAACCAAAGTTGACGCGATAAATAATATCTGGTCTTACTTTTAGAACGTTACAAGGACGTTCGCTAAAATTATGAGAAAAATTTAGGTTATTTATTAGAATATTTTGGTTAGTTATTAACCAAAGTTGACGCGATAAATAATATCTGGTCTTACTTTTAGAACGTTACAAGGACGTTCACTGAAATTATTAGTAATATTTAGGTTATTTACTAGAATATTTTGGTTAGTTATTAACCAAAGTTGACGCAATAAATAATGTCTGATCTTACTTTTAGAACGTTACAAGGACGTTCACTGAAATTATTAGAAAAATTTAGGTTATTTACTAGAATATTTTGGTTAGTTATTAACCAAAGTTGACTCGATAAATAATATCTGGTCTTACTTTTAGAACGTTACAAGGACGTTCACTGAAATTATTAGAAAAATTTAGGTTATTTACTAGAATATTTTGGTTAGTTATTAATCAAAGTTGACGCGATAAATAATATCTGGTCTTACTTTTAGAACGTTACAAGGACGTTCACTGAAATAATTAGAAAAATTTAGGTTATTTACTAGAATATTTTGGTTAGTTATTAACCAAAGTTGACGCGATAAATAATATCTGGTCTTACTTTTAGAACGTTACAAGGACGTTCACTGAAATTATTAGAAAAATTTAGGTTATTTACTAGAATATTTTGGTTAGTTTTTAACCGCAGTTGACGCGATAAATAATATCTGGTCTTACTTTTAGAACGTTACAAGGACGTTCACTGAAATTATTAGAAAAATTTAGGTTATTTACTAGAATATTTTGGTTAGTTATTAAACGTTACAAGGACGTTCACTAAAATTATGAGAAAAATTTAGGTTATTTATTAGAATATTTTGGTTAGTTATTAACCAAAGTTGACGCGATAAATAATATCTGGTCTTACTTTTAGAACGTTACAAGGACGTTCACTGAAATTATTAGTAATATTTAGGTTATTTACTAGAATATTTTGGTTAGTTATTAACCAAAGTTGACGCGATAAATAATGTCTGATCTTACTTTTAGAACGTTACAAGGACGTTCACTGAAATTATTAGAAAAATTTAGGTTATTTACTAGAATATTTTGGTTAGTTATTAACCAAAGTTGACTCGATAAATAATATCTGGTCTTACTTTTAGAACGTTACAAGGACGTTCACTGAAATTATTAGAAAAATTTAGGTTATTTACTAGAATATTTTGGTTAGTTATTAATCAAAGTTGACGCGATAAATAATATCTGGTCTTACTTTTAGAACGTTACAAGGACGTTCACTGAAACTATTAGAAAAATTTAGGCTATTTACTAGAATATTTTGGTTAGTTATTAACCAAAGTTGACGCGATAAATAATATCGGGTCTTACTTTTAGAACGTTACAAGGACGTTCACTGAAATTATTAGAAAATGTTAGGTTATTTACTAGAATATTTTGGTTAGTTATTAACCAAAGTTGACGCGATAAATAATATCTGGTCTTACTTTTAGAACGTTACAAGGACGTTCACTTAAATTATTAGAAAATTTTAGGTTATTTACTAGATTATTTTGGTTAGTTATTAACCAAAAATGACGCGATAAATCTATATTTAAAATGCAGATATGAAAATTTCATTCAATAAAATAAAAACTTAGTTATTTGAGGGGTAGGAGAACTTATCCAGTTTTCCGCCTGGCGTTGTTACCCCAACCTTTGCGACAGACCAGTGAAGAGGGTCACTCCTTGTTTCTGGTCTAGGCAAAGGTCTGCCAGTTTAATAATAATAATGTGAAGCAGTAGAATCATTAAACATCAGTCTTTTCTCTGATGTCTGCTGCTCTCTAACTTTCTCTATTCCTTCTAGAACTAAGTAAGCAGCGTTAGTGAGCAATGCAAAGCAGCGTAGATGCAACTCGTAGAATATAGCTCTTGCGTGCAACTTTTACGTTTGTAATTTTTACTAGCAAGCTTTTCTTGTCTCCATTAGGCATAAGCCAATCTTTCTACTGGGCTAATCCGGTCTTACTGCCGGGAAGAGTCCTATCTACTGGGCTTACCGGTCTTTCCACCGGGAAGTAGGCTGTCTACCGGGCTTAGCGGTCTTTTCGCTTGGACGTAGACTGCTACCAGGTTTATTGACATAGGCCCCCATGGAGATGAATAAGGTAGTGATGAAAGAGTCAATGAATGGTAGATGGAACAAATCGTGGAATGGAACTTTTAACGGTACTTGGAACGAATCTTGGAAAAGATCTTGGAGCAGAAGGTGGAATTAAACACGGAACTGAACGTAGAATGGGAAGAGGAATGGGATGCGGAAGGTAGCGATTATTCTGCATGTGTCATCCCGTGTTTTTTTCGTGCTTCATTATCCGATATCCGTGTTCTAATCTCGTTCCGATCTGTGCATTCCGTATACTGCGTTCCGCTCCGCGTTCAAATGTTCTGTATTCCGTCGTGCATTCTGTTGTGCATCCCTTTCTGCGTTCCACTCTGTGTTCCGTTCTGTGTTTTTTCTACATTTTGTTCTGTGTTCCAATCCACGTTCCGTTCCATGTTTCGTTCTTGGTTCCATTCCACGTTGTGTTCTTTGTTCCGTTCATGAACTCTTTCATCAAAAACTTTTTCATTTTCAAGTATGCAGTGCGGTACTCGCCGCGATACTGGATTCGATTCACCCCGCAGACCCCAGCTAGCACGGTGGCCTAGCGGTATGGCACCTGCACTAGTAAGCAGGAGGTCATGGGTTCGAATCCCACCTGAGCCAGCATGTGATTTTTTCATGAAAACATGAAAATTACATTCAATAAAATAAAACTAGACAGCAAGAAGCACCTTTGATGCTCGTTGCAATTTAATAAAACTAGACAGCAAGAAGCACCTTTGATGCTCAATGCAATTTAATAAAACTAGACAGCAAGAAGCACCTTTGATGCTCGATGCAATTTAATAAAACTAGACAGCAAGAAGCACCTTTGATGCTCGATGCAATTTAATAAAACTAGACAGCAAGAAGCACCTTTGATCTTGATGCTCGATGCAATTTAATAAAACTAGACAGCAAGAAGCACCTTTGATGCTCGATGCAATTTAATAAAACTAGATGGCAAGAAGCACCTTTGCTCGATGCAATTTAATAAAACTAGACAGCAAGAAGCACCTTTGATGCTCGATGCAATTTAATCAAACTAGACAGCAAGAAGCACCTTTGATGCTCGATGCAATTTAATAAAACTAGACAGCAAGAAGCACCTTTGATGCTCGATGCAATTTAATAAAACTAGACAGCAAGAAGCACCTTTGATGCTCGATTCAATTTTATTAAACTAGACAGCAAGAAGCACCTTTGATGCTCGATTCAATTTAATTAAACTAGACAGCAAGAAGCACCTTTGATGCTCGATGCAATTTAATAAAACTAGACAGCAAGAAGCAGCGTTAATGAGCACTGCAAAGCAGCGTAGATGCACCTCGTAGAATATAGCTTTTGTGTGCAACTTTTACGTTTGTAATTTTTACTACCACTTTTTCTTGTCTCCATTAAGCATTATCCCTTCTTTCTACTGGGTTATATCCGGTCTTTCTTTTAGAACGTTACAATGACGTTCACTGAAATTATTAGAAAAATTTAGGTTATTTACTAGAATATTTCGGTTAGTTATTAACCAAAGTTGACGCGATAAATAATATCTGGTCTTTCTTTTAGAACGTTACAATGACGTTCACTGAAATTATTAGAAAAATTTAGGTTATTTACTAGAATATTTTGGTTAGTTATTAACCAAAGTTGACGCGATAAATAATATCTGGTCTTACTTTTAGAACGTAACAAGGACGTTCACTGAAATTATTAGAAAAATTTAGGTTATTTACTAGAATATTTTGGTTAGTTATTAACCAAAGTTGACGAGATAGATAATATCTGGTCTTACTTTTAGAACGTTACAAGGACGTTCACTGAAATTATAAGGAAAATTTAGGTTATTAACTAGAATATTTTGGTTAGTTATTAACCAAAGTTGACGCGATAAATAATATCTGGTCTTACTTTTAGAACGTTACAAGGACGTTCACTGAAATAATTAGAAAAATTTAGGTTATTTACTAGAATATTTTGGTTAGTTATTAACCAAAGTTGACGCGATAAATAAAATCTGGTCTTACTTTTAGAACGTTACAAGGACGTTCACTGAAATTATTAGAAAAATTTAGGTTATTTACTAGAATATTTAGGTTAGTTTTTAACCGCAGTTGACGCGATAAATAATATCTGGTCTTACTTTTAGAACGTTACAAGGACGTTCACTGAAATTATTAGAAAAATTTAGGTTATTTACTAGAATATTTTGGTTAGTTATTAACCAAAGTTGACGCAATAAATAATGTCTGGTCTTACTTTTAGAACTTTACAAGGACGTTCACTTAAATTATTAGAAAATGTTAGGTTATTTACTAGAATATTTTGGTTAGTTATTAACCAAAGTTGACGCGATAAATAATGTCTGATCTTACTTTTAGAACGTTACAAGGACGTTCACTGAAATTATTAGAAAAATTTAGGTTATTTACTAGAATATTTTGGTTAGTTATTAACCAAAGTTGACGCGATAAATAATATCTGGTCTTACTTTTAGAACGTTACAAGGACGTTCACTGAAATTATTAGAAAAATTTAGGTTATTTACTAGAATATTTTGGTTAGTTATTAATCAAAGTTGACGCGATAAATAATATCTGGTCTTACTTTTAGAACGTTACAAGGACGTTCACTGAAATTATTAGAAAAATTTAGGCTATTTACTAGAATATTTTGGTTAGTTATTAACCAAAGTTGACGCGATAAATAATATCTGGTCTTACTTTTAGAACGTTACAAGGACGTTCACTTAAATTATTAGAAAATTTTAGGTTATTTACTAGATTATTTTGGTTAGTTATTAACCAAAAATGACGCGATAAATCTATATTTAAAATGCAGATATGAAAATTTCATTCAATAAAATAAAAACTTAGTTATTTGAGGGGTAGGAGAACTTATCCAGTTTTCCGCCTGGCGTTGTTACCCCAACCTTTGCGACAGACCAGTGAAGAGGGTCACTCCTTGTTTCTGGTCTAGGCAAAGGTCTGCCAGTTTAATAATAATAATGTGAAGCAGTAGAATCATTAAACATCAGTCTTTTCTCTGATGTCTGCTGCTCTCTAACTTTCTCTATTCCTTCTAGAACTAAGTAAGCAGCGTTAGTGAGCAATGCAAAGCAGCGTAGATGCAACTCGTAGAATATAGCTCTTGCGTGCAACTTTTACGTTTGTAATTTTTACTAGCAAGCTTTTCTTGTCTCCATTAGGCATAAGCCAATCTTTCTACTGGGCTCATCCGGTCTTACTGCCGGGAAGAGTCCTATCTACTGGGCTTACCGGTCTTTCCACCGGGAAGTAGGCTGTCTACCGGGCTTAGCGGTCTTTTCGCTTGGACGTAGACTGCTACCAGGTTTATTGACATAGGCCCCCATGGAGATGAATAAGGTAGTGATGAAAGAGTCAATGAATGGTAGATGGAACAAATCGTGGAATGGAACTTTTAACGGTACTTGGAACGAATCTTGGAAAAGATCTTGGAGCAGAAGGTGGAATTAAACACGGAACTGAACGTAGAATGGGAAGAGGAATGGGATGCGGAAGGTAGCGATTATTCTGCATGTGTCATCCCGTGTTTTTTTCGTGCTTCATTATCCGATATCCGTGTTCTAATCTCGTTCCGATCTGTGCATTCCGTATACTGCGTTCCGCTCCGCGTTCAAATGTTCTGTATTCCGTCGTGCATTCTGTTGTGCATCCCTTTCTGCGTTCCACTCTGTGTTCCGTTCTGTGTTTTTTCTACATTTTGTTCTGTGTTCCAATCCACGTTCCGTTCCATGTTTCGTTCTTGGTTCCATTCCACGTTGTGTTCTTTGTTCCGTTCATGAACTCTTTCATCAAAAACTTTTTCATTTTCAAGTATGCAGTGCGGTACTCGCCGCGATACTGGATTCGATTCACCCCGCAGACCCCAGCTAGCACGGTGGCCTAGCGGTATGGCACCTGCACTAGTAAGCAGGAGGTCATGGGTTCGAATCCCACCTGAGCCAGCATGTGATTTTTTCATGAAAACATGAAAATTACATTCAATAAAATAAAACTAGACAGCAAGAAGCACCTTTGATGCTCGTTGCAATTTAATAAAACTAGACAGCAAGAAGCACCTTTGATGCTCAATGCAATTTAATAAAACTAGACAGCAAGAAGCACCTTTGATGCTCGATGCAATTTAATAAAACTAGACAGCAAGAAGCACCTTTGATGCTCGATGCAATTTAATAAAACTAGACAGCAAGAAGCACCTTTGATCTTGATGCTCGATGCAATTTAATAAAACTAGACAGCAAGAAGCACCTTTGATGCTCGATGCAATTTAATAAAACTAGATGGCAAGAAGCACCTTTGCTCGATGCAATTTAATAAAACTAGACAGCAAGAAGCACCTTTGATGCTCGATGCAATTTAATCAAACTAGACAGCAAGAAGCACCTTTGATGCTCGATGCAATTTAATAAAACTAGACAGCAAGAAGCACCTTTGATGCTCGATGCAATTTAATAAAACTAGACAGCAAGAAGCACCTTTGATGCTCGATTCAATTTTATTAAACTAGACAGCAAGAAGCACCTTTGATGCTCGATTCAATTTAATTAAACTAGACAGCAAGAAGCACCTTTGATGCTCGATGCAATTTAATAAAACTAGACAGCAAGAAGCAGCGTTAATGAGCACTGCAAAGCAGCGTAGATGCACCTCGTAGAATATAGCTTTTGTGTGCAACTTTTACGTTTGTAATTTTTACTACCACTTTTTCTTGTCTCCATTAAGCATTATCCCTTCTTTCTACTGGGTTATATCCGGTCTTTCTTTTAGAACGTTACAATGACGTTCACTGAAATTATTAGAAAAATTTAGGTTATTTACTAGAATATTTCGGTTAGTTATTAACCAAAGTTGACGCGATAAATAATATCTGGTCTTTCTTTTAGAACGTTACAATGACGTTCACTGAAATTATTAGAAAAATTTAGGTTATTTACTAGAATATTTTGGTTAGTTATTAACCAAAGTTGACGCGATAAATAATATCTGGTCTTACTTTTAGAACGTAACAAGGACGTTCACTGAAATTATTAGAAAAATTTAGGTTATTTACTAGAATATTTTGGTTAGTTATTAACCAAAGTTGACGAGATAGATAATATCTGGTCTTACTTTTAGAACGTTACAAGGACGTTCACTGAAATTATAAGGAAAATTTAGGTTATTAACTAGAATATTTTGGTTAGTTATTAACCAAAGTTGACGCGATAAATAAAATCTGGTCTTACTTTTAGAACGTTACAAGGACGTTCACTGAAATTATTAGAAAAATTTAGGTTATTTACTAGAATATTTTGGTTAGTTTTTAACCGCAGTTGACGCGATAAATAATATCTGGTCTTACTTTTAGAACGTTACAAGGACGTTCACTGAAATTATTAGAAAAATTTAGGTTATTTACTAGAATATTTTGGTTAGTTATTAACCAAAGTTGACGCAATAAATAATGTCTGGTCTTACTTTTAGAACTTTACAAGGACGTTCACTTAAATTATTAGAAAATGTTAGGTTATTTACTAGAATATTTTGGTTAGTTATTAACCAAAGTTGACGCGATAAATAATGTCTGATCTTACTTTTAGAACGTTACAAGGACGTTCACTGAAATTATTAGAAAAATTTAGGCTATTTACTAGAATATTTTGGTTAGTTATTAACCAAAGTTGACGCGATAAATAATATCTGGTCTTACTTTTAGAACGTTACAAGAGAGTTCACTGAAATTATTAGAAAAATTTAGGTTATTTACTAGAATATTTTGGTTAGTTATTAACCAAAGTTGACGCGATAAATAATATCTGGTCTTACTTTTAGAACGTTACAAGGACGTTCACTTAAATTATTAGAAAATTTTAGGTTATTTACTAGATTATTTTGGTTAGTTATTAACCAAAGTTGACGCGATAAATAATATCTGGTCTTACTTTTAGAACGTTACAAGGACGTTCACTAAAATTATGAGAAAAATTTAGGTTATTTATTAGAATATTTTGGTTAGTTATTAACCAAAGTTGACGCGATAAATAATATCTGGTCTTACTTTTAGAACGTTACAAGGACGTTCACTGAAATTATTAGTAATATTTAGGTTATTTACTAGAATATTTTGGTTAGTTATTAACCAAAGTTGACGCGATAAATAATGTCTGATCTTACTTTTAGAACGTTACAAGGACGTTCACTGAAATTATTAGAAAAATTTAGGTTATTTACTAGAATATTTTGGTTAGTTATTAATCAAAGTTGACGCGATAAATAATATCTGGTCTTACTTTTAGAACGTTACAAGGACGTTCACTGAAACTATTAGAAAAATTTAGGCTATTTACTAGAATATTTTGGTTAGTTATTAACCAAAGTTGACGCGATAAATAATATCGGGTCTTACTTTTAGAACGTTACAAGGACGTTCACTGAAATTATTAGAAATATTTAGGTTATTAACTAGAATATTTTGGTTAGTTATTAACCAAAGTTGACGCGATAAATAATGTCTGGTCTTACTTTTAGAACGTTACAAGGACGTTCACTTAAATTATTAGAAAATGTTAGGTTATTTACTAGAATATTTTGGTTAGTTATTAACCAAAGTTGACGCGATAAATAATATCTGGTCTTACTTTTAGAACGTTACAAGGACGTTCACTTAAATTATTAGAAAATTTTAGGTTATTTACTAGATTATTTTGGTTAGTTATTAACCAAAGTTTACGCGATAAATCTATATTTAAAATGCAGATATGAAAATTTCATTCAATAAAATAAAAACTTAGTTATTTGAGGGGTAGGAGAACTTATCCAGTTTTCCGCCTGGCGTTGTTACCCCAACCTTTGCGACAGACCAGTGAAGAGGGTCACTCCTTGTTTCTGGTCTAGGCAAAGGTCTGCCAGTTTAATAATAATAAGGTGAAGCAGTAGAATCATTAAACATCAGTCTTTTCTCTGATGTCTGCTGCTCTCTAACTTTCTCTATTCCTTCTAGAACTAAGTAAGCAGCGTTAGTGAGCAATGCAAAGCAGCGTAGATGCAACTCGTAGAATATAGCTCTTGCGTGCAACTTTTACGTTTGTAATTTTTACTAGCAAGCTTTTCTTGTCTCCATTAGGCATAAGCCAATCTTTCTACTGGGCTAATCCGGTCTTACTGCCGGGAAGAGTCCTATCTACTGGGCTTACCGGTCTTTCCACCGGGAAGTAGGCTGTCTATCGGGCTTAGCGGTCTTTTCGCTTGGACGTAGACTGCTACCAGGTTTATTGACATAGGCCCCCATGGAGATGAATAAGGTAGTGATGAAAGAGTCAATGAATGGTAGATGGAACAAATCGTGGAATGGAACTTTTAACGGTACTTGGAACGAATCTTGGAAAAGATCTTGGAGCAGAAGGTGGAATTAAACACGGAACTGAACGTAGAATGGGAAGAGGAATGGGATGCGGAAGGTAGCGATTATTCTGCATGTGTCATCCCGTGTTTTTTTCGTGCTTCATTATCCGATATCCGTGTTCTAATCTCGTTCCGATCTGTGCATTCCGTATACTGCGTTCCGCTCCGCGTTCAAATGTTCTGTATTCCGTCGTGCATTCTGTTGTGCATCCCTTTCTGCGTTCCACTCTGTGTTCCGTTCTGTGTTTTTTCTACATTTTGTTCTGTGTTCCAATCCACGTTCCGTTCCATGTTTCGTTCTTGGTTCCATTCCACGTTCTGTTCTTTGTTCCGTTCATGAACTCTTCCATCAAAAACTTTTTCATTTTCAAGTATGCAGTGCGGTACTCGCCGCGATACTGGATTCGATTCACCCCGCAGACCCCAGCTAGCACGGTGGCCTAGCGGTATGGCACCTGCACTAGTAAGCAGGAGGTCGTGGGTTCGAATCCCACCTGAGCCAGCATGTGATTTTTTCATGAAAACATGAAAATTACATTCAATAAAATAAAACTAGACAGCAAGAAGCACCTTTGATGCTCGTTCCAATTTAATAAAACTAGACAGCAAGAAGCACCTTTGATGCTCAATGCAATTTAATAAAACTAGACAGCAAGAAGCACCTTTGATGCTCGATGCAATTTAATAAAACTAGACAGCAAGAAGCACCTTTGATGCTCGATGCAATTTAATAAAACTAGACAGCAAGAAGCACCTTTGATCTTGATGCTCGATGCAATTTAATAAAACTAGACAGCAAGAAGCACCTTTGATGCTCGATGCAATTTAATAAAACTAGATGGCAAGAAGCACCTTTGATGCTCGATGCAATTTAATAAAACTAGACAGCAAGAAGCACCTTTGATGCTCGATGCAATTTAATAAAACTAGACAGCAAGAAGCACCTTTGATGCTCGATGCAATTTAATAAAACTAGACAGCAAGAAGCACCTTTGATGCTCGATGCAATTTAATAAAACTAGACAGCAAGAAGCACCTTTGATGCTCGATTCAATTTTATTAAACTAGACAGCAAGAAGCACCTTTGATGCTCGATTCAATTTAATTAAACTAGACAGCAAGAAGCACCTTTGATGCTCGATGCAATTTTATTAAACTAGACAGCAAGAAGCAGCGTTAATGAGCACTGCAAAGCAGCGTAGATGCACCTCGTAGAATATAGCTTTTGTGTGCAACTTTTACGTTTGTAATTTTTACTACCACTTTTTCTTGTCTCCATTAAGCATTATCCCTTCTTTCTACTGGGTTATATCCGGTCTTTCTTTTAGAACGTTACAATGACGTTCACTGAAATTATTAGAAAAATTTAGGTTATTTACTAGAATATTTTGGTTAGTTATTAACCAAAGTTGACGCGATAAATAATATCTGGTCTTACTTTTAGAACGTTACAAGGACGTTCACTGAAATTATTAGGAAAATTTAGGTTATTAACTAGAATATTTTGGTTAGTTATTAACCAAAGTTGACGCGATAAATAATATCTGGTCTTACTTTTAGAACGTTACAAGGACGTTCACTGAAATTATTAGAAAAATTTAGGTTATTTACTAGAATATTTTGGTTAGTTTTTAACCGCAGTTGACGCGATAAATAATATCTGGTCTTACTTTTAGAACGTTACAAGGACGTTCAATGAAATTATTAGAAAAATTTAGGTTATTTACTAGAATATTTTGGTTAGTTATTAACCAAAGTTGACGCGATAAATAATATCTGGTCTTACTTTTAGAACGTTACAAGGACGTTCACTGAAATTATTAGAAAAATTTAGGTTATTTACTAGAATATTTTGATTAGTTATTAACCAAAGTTGACGCGATAAATAATATCTGGTCTTACTTTTAGAACGTTACAAGGACGTTCACTGAAATTATTAGAAAAATTTAGGTTATTTACTAGAATATTTTGGTTAGTTATTAACCAAAGTTGACGCGATAAATAATATCTTGTCTTACTTTTAGAACGTTACAAGGACGTTCACTGAAATTATTAGAAAAACTTAGGTAATTTACTACAATATTTTGGTTAGTTATTAACCAAAGTTGACGCGACAAATAATATATGGTCTTACTTTTAGAACTTTACAAGGATGTTCACTGAAATTATTAAAAAAAATTAGGTTATTTACTAGAATATTTTGGTTAGTTATTAACCAAAGTTGACGCGATAAATAATATCTGGTCTTACTTTTAGAACGTTACAAGGACGTTCACTGAAATTATTAGAAAAAATTAGGTTATTTACTAGAATATTTTGGTTAGTTATTAACCAATGTTGACGCGATAAATCTAAATTTAAAATGCAGATATGAAAAATACATTCAATAAAATAAAAACTAAGTTATTTCAGGGGTAGGAGAATTTCTCCAGTTTTCCGCCTGGCGTTGTTACCCCAATCTTTGCGACAGACCAGTGAAGAGGGTCACTCCTTGTTTCTGGTCTAGGCAAAGGTCTGCCAGTTTAATAATAAGAATAATAATAATTTGGTTAATTAAGCAACATTTAGATAAAAAGTACCACAGATTAATGGAGACAAGAAAAGCTTAGGGTTAAGCATTAGCCCATCTTTCTACTGGGCTATATTCGGTCTTAATTTTAGAACGTTACAATGACGTTCACTGAAATTATTAGAAAAATTGAGGTTATTTACTAGAATATATTTTGGTTAGTTATTAACCAAAGTTGACGCGATAAATCTATATTTAAATTGCAGAAAATTATTAGAAAAATTGAGGTTATTTACTAGAATATTTTGGTTAGTTATTATATTAACCAAAGTTGACGCGATAAATCTATATTTAAAATGCAGATATGAAAATTTCATTCAATAAAATAAAAACTTAGTTATTTGAGGGGTAGGAGAACTTATCCAGTTTTCCGCCTGGCGTTGTTACCCCAACCTTTGCGACAGACCAGTGAAGAGGGTCACTCCTTGTTTCTGGTCTAGGCAAAGGTCTGCCAGTTTAATAATAATAATAATAATAATTGGGTTAATTAAGCACCATTTTGATAAAAAGTACCACATATTCACTCATTGCCAAATTGGATTCCAACGACTCTTAAAGCAGAGTAAATCGCATCAGACTCTTACAAAGAGTCGGTGGACTACAGAGGTAGAGTCAATGTGACTCCATTGATAGAGTACTCGGTGGCGGGCTTCGTGTAGACTTGTATCAATTTTTACCGCATAAATTATGTTGCTACTGTAGTCTGTTACCGGACTCTTTTACAACGAAACTGATATGGCTGGTCTCCAGTCTACGTTACTAAGCTATCCGCCATTGTGTGTCGTCGCAGTTCGTATGCAGTTATGTATCACATCAGTCCGAAATCGGCGGAGTAAAAATCTGATTTTTTGTTAGTCAATCCGAAAATTATTATCGCTAATCGCAATTAATCAGAGTATGAGTGTGTGTGACTTATTAGCCATTACTTGTTAATCCGTAAATCAACCGAAATGCCATGTAATCAGCCTAGGCCTTTGACATAAACTTCGTCAGGCGTGATACTGTAGTATAGGCCTAAGTATTATAGTCTCAAGTGTAGGCCTAGTCTAGTAAGTAGCAGTCTATAGCAGTATTTAGTAACACTCTTTAAGTTCCAGTAATTATTGTAGGCCTAATTACAAGTATAGTACTCCGTTACTTGTAGCAAACGTTCAAATGGTAGGCCTAGTGTAAATTCATATTGTGTGGTATTTATAACTAATGTTTTTGAAACCAATAATTAAGAGTAAAGGCTAATAAGTCACACACACTCATACTCTGATTACTTGCGATTTCAAAATCCATTGTGATCGAAGATTGAAAATCATCTGTTTATTTCTGCAACTGCCCAATGCACTTCCGATCATGTGGCCATTTTAAA
Source organism: Astropecten irregularis (assembly GCA_963971285.1). Taxonomy (NCBI): domain Eukaryota; kingdom Metazoa; phylum Echinodermata; class Asteroidea; order Paxillosida; family Astropectinidae; genus Astropecten; species Astropecten irregularis. The sequence goes on along the minus strand of OZ020251.1, from coordinate 2,932,663 downwards.
CAGTGCATTGATTCCAAGCAAAGAGTCATTATACGACTCGTTATGGGAGTCAATGAATCCCATTGGGGAGTCTCAAAATAATATAGACGATTACTCTTCCAAAGAGTCAGGAGAGTCATTATGACTCTTAAGAAGGAGTAATAGTAGACTCTTCGGCGAGGTCATTTGACTCTTAAAATAGAGTGATTTTAGACATAGTTGCTGGACTCTGTTTGAAAGGTAAGCTTGACTCCAGTTTGGCTATGAGTGTGGGCTATATTCGGTCTTACTTTTAGAACGTAACAATGACGTTCACTGAAATTATAAGAAAAAATGAGGTTGTTTACTAGAATATTTTGGTTAGTTATTAACCAAAGTTGACGCGATAAATCTATATTTAAAATGCAGACATGAAAAGGACATTCAAAAAAATAAAAACTTAGTTATTTGAGGGGTAGGAGAACTTCTCCAGTTTTCCGCCTGGCGTTGTTACCCCAACATTTGCGACAGACCAGTGAAGAGGGTCACTCCTTGTTTCTGGTCTAGGCAAAGGTCTGCCAGTTTAATAATAATAGTAATAATAATTTGTTTTATTAAGCAACGTTTAGATAAAAGGTACCACAGATTAATGGAGACAAGAAAATCTTAGGGTTAAGCATTAGCCCATCTTTCTACTGGGCTTTATTCGGTCTTACTTTAAGAACGTTACAATGACGTTCACTGAAATTATTAAAAAAATTGAGGTTATTTACTAGAATATTTTGGTTAGTTATTAAATAAAGTTGACGCGATAATCTATATTTAAAATGCAGACATGAAAATGACATTCAATAAAATAAAACTAGACAGCAAGAAGCACCTTTGATGCTTGTTGCAATTTAATAAAACTAGACAGCAAGAAGCACCTTTGATGCTCGATGCAATTTAATAAAACTAGACAGCAAGAAGAACCTTTGATGCTCGATTCAATTTAATAAAACTAGACAGCAAGAAGCACCTTTGATGCTCAATGCAATTTAATAAAACTAGAAAGCAAGAAGCACCTTTGATGCTCGATGCAATTTAATAAAACTAGACATCAAGAAGCACCTTTGATGCTCGATGCAATTTAATAAAACTAGACAGCAAGAAGCACCTTTGATGCTCGATGCAATTTAATAAAATTAGACAGCAAGAAGCACCTTTGATGCTCAATGCAATTTAATAAAATCAGACAGCAAGAAGCACCTTTGATGCTCGACGCAATTTAACAAAACTAGACAGCAAGAAGCAGCTTTGATGCTCGATGCAATTTAATAATCTAGACAGCAAGAAGCACCTTTGATGCTCGATGCAATTTAATAAAATTAGACAGCAAGAAGCACCTTTGATGCTCAATGCAATTTAATAAAACTAGACAGCAAGAAGCACCTTTGATGCTCAATGCAATTTAATAAAACTAGACAGCAAGAAGCACCTTTGATGCTCAATGCAATTTAATAAAACTAGACAGCAAGAAGCACCTTTGATGCTCGATGCAATTTAATAAAACTAGACAGCAAGAAGCACCTTTGATGCTCGATGCAATTTAATAAAACTAGACAGCAAGAAGCACCTTTGATGCTCAATGCAATTTAATAAAACTAGACAGCAAGAAGCACCTTTGATGCTCGATGCAATTCAATAAAATTAGACAGCAAGAAGCACCTTTGATGCTCGATGCAATTTAATAAAACTAGACAGCAAGAAGCACCTTTGATGCTCGATGCAATTTAATAAATCTAGACAGCAAGAAGCACCTGAGTGAGCAATGCAAAGCAGCTTAGATGCAACTCGTAGAATATAGCTTTTGCGTGCAACTTTTACGTTTTTAATTTTTACTAGCAAGCTTTTCTTGTCTCCATTAAGCATTAGCCCCTGTTTCTACTGAGCTAAATCCGGTCTTACTTTTAGAACGTTACAATGACGTTCACTGAAATGATTAGAAAAATTGAGGTTAGTTACTAGAATATTTTGGTTAGTTATTAACCAAAGTTGACGCGATAAATCTATATTTAAAATGCAGACATGAAAATTATATTCAATAAAATAAAACTAGACAGCAAGAAGCACCTTTGATGCTCGATGCAATTTAATAAAACTAGACAGCAAGAAACACCTTTGATGCTCAATGCAATTTAATAAAACTAGACAGCAAGAAGCACCTTTGATGCTCGATGCAATTTAATAAAACTAGACAGCAAGAAGCACCTTTGATGCTCGATGCAATTTAATAAAACTAGACAGCAAGAAGCACCTTTGATGCTCGATGCAATTTAATAATCTAGACAGCAAGAAGCACCTTTGATGCTCACTGTAATACAATAAAACTAGACAGCAAGAAGCACCTTCGATGCTCACTGTAATTTAATAAATCTAGACAGCAAGAAGCACCTTTGATGCTCAATGCAATTTAATAAAACTGGACAGCAAGAAGCACCTTTGCTCGATGCAATTTAATAAAACTAGACAGCAAGAAGCACCTTTGATGCTCGATGCAATTTAATAAAACTAGACAGCAAGAACCACCTTTGATGCTCGATGCAATTTAATAATCTAGACAGCAAGAAGCACCTTTGATGCTCGATGCAATTTAATAAAATTAGACAGCAAGAAGCACCTTTGATGCTCGATGCAATTTAATAAAATTAGACAGCAAGAAGCACCTTTGATGCTAAATGCAATTTAATAAAACTAGACAGCAAGAAGCACGTGAGTGAGCAATGCAAAGCAGCATAGATGCAACTCGTAGAATATAGCTTTTGCGTGCAACGTTTACGTTTCTAATTTTTACTAGCAAGCTTTTCTTGTCTCCATTAAGCATTAGCCCCTCTTTCTACTGAGCTAAATCCGGTCTTACTTTTAGAACGTTACAATGACGTTCACTGAAATGATTAGAAAAATTGAGGTTATTTACTAGAATATTTTGGTTAGTTATTAACCAAAGTTGACGCGATAAATCTATATTTAAAATGCAGACATGAAAATTACATTCAATAAAATAAAACTAGACAGCAAGAAGCACCTTTGATGCTCGATGCAATTTAATAAAACTAGACAGCAAGAAGCACGTTTGATGCTCAATGCAATTTAATAAAACTAGACAGCAAGAAGCACCTTTGATGCTCGATGCAATTTACTAAAACTAGACAGCAAGAAGCACCTTTGATGCTCGATGCAATTTAATAAAACTAGACAGCAAGAAGCACATTTGATGCTCGATGCAATTTAATAACACTTCGAGAAGCATCTTTTTCGCTTAGATGCTTTTATCAATGCACACATTACATTATATTATATTTGAAAGATGTACCATAATCTGTTAAAAATTACAGACTTGATAAGCTACAGCACAGTAAAAAGCACAGATAATTTGTCATAAACATATTACAGAGAAATTGAATGTACATTTTGATTTAACTGTTGATAATCTAACTAAGTTGCTATGAGACCAAACAATTCCATCCATCTTTAAGATGTTCTTAAACCAGTCAGGAAGAAGCGTTGTTTTTGCTCATGCAATTTAAATCAGAGAATGATTAAGTTCAACATTAAGAAAAATCAAATCATAAAATATCACAAATCATAGAGCAGATTCATTCACATTCAACTATTTCTTAATTAATGAAGAATGAAGCATATGATCACAAAACTCCTAAACTAGACAGCGGGAAGCAGTGTTAGTGTACAATACAAAGCACCCTGCATGTAATGTGAATGATTTAGTTTGTGTTTGTATTTTGTATTAGCAATTTTGTTCCAAATGAAAATACACATAAAGAAAAGAATTTAAAAAAAAGGATTTAAATAAATCCATAGATTCAGAAATTACATTCATGTTTAATGTACAAATAGAAAATTATTTGCTTTATTGAGGCCAAAGAAAACATTAAGTGAAATTTCACCTGGTTCATGTTGAAATGAACACTTTAAAATGCTGGGCTCCATAAAAATGAAACTCAGTATTGTAAAATTGGCAAATTGGTATTATGGAGTTATAGAAAAAGTATCCTCATGTCAACTCAATTAAATTATCAACCAGGTTAGTTACCAAATTTGTACTTCTTTTATTTTCCAGAAATCCTTCAATCATTGCTGAAGATGCTTCTGTCCCTCGCAAAGTTTGGAGATAGGAATTCTTTGCAAGTCACAGTTATGTGGTAAGTTTTGGGCTAAAATGGCCCATTGTAGGCATTTTGACTCCATACTTTGGAGCAATGCAAAGCAGCATAGATGCAACTCGTAGAATATAGCTTTTGCGTGCAACGTTTACGTTTCTAATTTTTACTAGCAAGCTTTTTTTGTCTCCATTAAGCATTAGCCCCTCTTTCTACTGAGCTAAATCCGGTCTTACTTTTAGAACGTTACAATGACGTTCACTGAAATGATTAGAAAAATTGAGGTTATTTACTAGAATATTTTGGTTAGTTATTAACCAAAGTTGACGCGATAAATCTATATTTAAAATGCAGACATGAAAATTACATTCAATAAAATAAAACTAGACAGCAAGAAGCACCTTTGATGCTCGATGCAATTTAATAAAACTAGACAGCAAGAAGCACGTTTGATGCTCAATGCAATTTAATAAAACTAGACAGCAAGAAGCACCTTTGATGCTCGATGCAATTTACTAAAACTAGACAGCAAGAAGCACCTTTGATGCTCGATGCAATTTAATAAAACTAGACAGCAAGAAGCACATTTGATGCTCGATGCAATTTAATAACACTTCGAGAAGCATCTTTTTCGCTTAGATGCTTTTATCAATGCACACATTACATTATATTATATTTGAAAGATGTACCATAATCTGTTAAAAATTACAGACTTGATAAGCTACAGCACAGTAAAAAGCACAGATAATTTGTCATAAACATATTACAGAGAAATTGAATGTACATTTTGATTTAACTGTTGATAATCTAACTAAGTTGCTATGAGACCAAACAATTCCATCCATCTTTAAGATGTTCTTAAACCAGTCAGGAAGAAGCGTTGTTTTTGCTCATGCAATTTAAATCAGAGAATGATTAAGTTCAACATTAAGAAAAATCAAATCATAAAATATCACAAATCATAGAGCAGATTCATTCACATTCAACTATTTCTTAATTAATGAAGAATGAAGCATGATCACAAAACTCCTAAACTAGACAGCGGGAAGCAGTGTTAGTGTACAATACAAAGCACCCTGCATGTAATGTGAATGATTTAGTTTGTGTTTGTATTTTGTATTAGCAATTCCATTACAGAAAACACCTCACCTCTGTTTACCTACATTTGCATATCAGCGCGCATGCGCCAGAAACCTCGCTGAAAAAGTAGCCCAAAGCGCACCCTCCGCGCCCACTGCATGTCCCCGTATATAAGCCCCAGTTACCCGAAGGATCGTCCTAGTTTTTCAGCGACGCGTACTATAGAAACCTTTAGTTATACTAGTGCTACATACTGTACAATACACACGGCATTCACGTTGCTGTACACGTGCTGTGTTCGTTCAATAGTATATTACACGTACACGCTTCAGCCAACAAAGCCAAAATGGCGGACACAGCCAAGACTCGTCAGAGACTTTCTAGCGTTTCCGCAAAATCTCCCTCCAAGCCCAAGTCTGACCGGCACAAGAATGTTCCCGTCTCTACCGTGATGCAGCCACCGGTAACGACGGAAGGAATCTCCCCGGGAACGAGCCCTCGGCCAACCAATTCCAGGGCCTCAACCCGGCAAATCCCGCACACATATGGAAGTCTTCGAGAGCACATGCAGGCCGTGGAGGCCGACGTGCATGGAATTGCGGGTTGGCGGGGCCCGGCGAACGATGCTTTAACGCCCCTCGAGCGCACGGTTAGCCCCGCCAGGTCACAGAGGCAAGGGGCACCACCACCACCACCGCTACCACCGCCTTCTTCATCGTCACATTTCGGCCACGATTTCCCAGCCACCTGGTCTCACCCTTCACCGTTCGCCACAGGTCCATCGCAGCATTTTCAACCGCGTTTCCACCCGACATCCGGGTCTTTTTTCCCTAACGATCCGCGTCAGTATGGCTACGAGTGTCCTTCCTTCCCACCGATGTTCCCAGCGAGCTATTCACGGGAAAGTTCTCGGTATTTCTCCAGGAACTACGACGTTGTCCCCCGGGAAAGTGCTCCTTTTTCCCCACACCGTTCAGCTGATCACCGCAGTCGCCCCGATCGGCCTACCGCCGGCGATGTTCGGCGTGATTTCCGGGCGCGTTCGCGCTCCACGGATCGACACCGGCGCCATTCTCGTGATCGTTCTCGGTCACCGCTGCCACACGGGGACCGACATCGCTCTACTTCTAGATCCCTGTCACAGGATTCTTTTTCTTCATTCCATTCTACTGAAGAAGATCACCTCACCCTTTCTCAGCGGGCCAACTTGACGCATACGGAAGTGGGTAAGCTCCTTCAGTTTCCTTCTCCCCCCCCAACTGAGCCTGCCCGTCCATCTTATCGCAGGGAATCCAATGCAGCTAAGCTAAGCGTGCCTCCTTTTCCTTTAGATAGCACATGTGCAGACATTATGAGCGAGGCTTTTCGTCAGGTCCAGAGCAGGCTTTCTGTCCCACCTTTGAAACGTGCGTTTTCTAGCTTGTTTGTCACCAGCTCGGCTGATTCCGAGAAATTCTTCTCGACTCCTACTCTCTCTTCTGAAGCCAAAGATTTCCTCAGACGTGAGAACCCGCTGTCACGCAAGTACTTCCAAGATTCTGTATCCAGACTTCTGGACCAGAGACTCTCGTCCTTAGACTCACGCTTGCGTCAAGGGGCCAAGGTCTCGTCGTTTTCCCTTTTGCTTTCTGACGCTCTCGCTCGATGCTCTGGGGACCCCTCCTTGGTTAATGCAGATTGCCTTCAGGAGATGTTTCGTTTTCTCGATGATTGCCTCACCCTTTGCCTACAGGGCTTTGCTATAGGGTCGGCTACCACCTCTCTCTTGCGTCGTTCGCTGGTTATCGACAAGCTGTCCCTCCCCTCCGTTGGTGCTAAAGACCGTCTTCTGGCCCTACCACTGGAAGGGAACGACCTCTTCGACCACAAGTTTGGCGAGACTGTGCTGCAGGAGGCCAAACGCCTCAAGGCCGAGGACAAACTCGATATCCGTCGTCCTAGCAAACGCCCCTCGTCATCTACCCAGCCTCCGCCTAAGAAGAATAGGTCTTTCTCCTCCTACCAGAGATCATCTTATCGTTCTGGGAGGGACGCACCCCGGTACTCCTCATCCTCTTCATGGAGCCGCAGTAAACCTCAGCCCCCCAGATTCGCGCGACCCTCTAAGCCCCGAGGTTCGCGAGGCAGCAAGGGCTTCTGACTTCCAAGTGAACATTCCGCCACCCGCCGGCCCAGTAGGAGGTCGTCTCTCGCTATTCAGCCTTCAATGGCCTCTCATCACAGCAGACTCCTGGGTTCTTCAGACAGTTTCGACAGGCTACCGACTGGAATTTACCAGCCCCCCTCCTGTGGGCCCTCCCTTGCGAGTCACTCCTGTTCCAACAGACGCAGACCGACGGGCCGCTTTGGAAAGGGAGATCCTTGCTCTCTTGGACAAGAACGCCATCTCGGCACTACCCCAAGGGTCGACTCTCGGCTTCACCTCTACCTTCTTCCTGGCTCCGAAGAAGTCCGGAGAATGGCGACCTATCATCAACTTGCGGCCTCTCAACTTCCACATCAAGCCAAAACGTTTCCGCTTGGAAACTCTCTCCACGGTTCTGCAATCACTGACCGTCGGCTGGTGGGCAGCCTCGATCGACCTGAAAGATGCCTATCTGCATATTCCAATCCATCCGCATCACCGGCGATTTCTGCAATTCATGTACCAGGGTACAGCTTACCAGTTTCGTTGCCTCCCGTTCGGCCTGTCCACGGCCCCGCGAGTTTTCACAAGAGTCACCAAGGTAATCGCAGCTGCCCTACGCCAAAGACATGTTCATCTCTTCATGTATCTGGACGATTGGCTCATCGTAGGCCCCTCTCGACAGGAAACCGCCGAGGCCCTCCTACAAACTGTTTGGCTCACACTCAAGCTTGGCTTCATCATCAATATAGAGAAGTCCTTCCTGACTCCTTCCCAGCAGCCTACCTACCTCGGGGCAGTTATCAACCTGGCCTCTGGCAGAGCTTCTCCGACCCTGGAACGGTTCCAGGCTCTTCAGGATTGTATCCACATCTTCATGGTCACTCGCTCCCTTCCGGCCAGCTTATGGCTCCGACTACTGGGCATGATGGCAAGCCTGATAGACCTGGTCCCTTGGTGCAGATTGCACATGCGGCCCTTTCAGCTACACCTTCTCTATCACTTCCGTCCACGCAGGGACCCGGTCTCCAAGGAAGTCCCTGTCACACACCTTATCCGCAATCAGCTCCTCTGGTGGCAGATGCGGAACAACCTGATGAGTGGCTTCAAATTCCCTCATCCCTCTCCATCCATCTCCCTCACCACAGATGCCTCGAATCTGGGCTGGGGAGCCCACCTTGGGGACCAGACCGTTGCCGGCACCTGGACGTCCGATCAACGCAGTCTACACATCAATCATCTGGAGCTACTGGCAGTGGCCAAAGCTCTGGAGTCCCTCCAGGAGAGAGTCCAAAACCAGCTCGTCCTAATCCGGACAGACAACTCCACTGTGGTCTCTTACATCAACCGTCAGGGGGGAACCCACTCTCCGTCTCTGTGCCTTGCCACGTGGGATCTTCTCCACTGGTGCATCTCTCGTCGGATCTCACTCCAAGCTACTCATCTGGCAGGAAAGAAGAACTCGCTGGCCGATGCACTTTCAAGGGGCCGAATCATCCCAACAGAATGGTCTCTCAACCCCGTTGTGGTCCGGCACATCTTCAACGTTCTCGGGACGCCTCATGTGGACCTGTTTGCGTCCAACCTCAACCATCGGCTTCCAACCTTCTGCTCACGCCATTTCCATCCCCTGGCATGGAAAGTGGACGCCCTCAGCTTCAACTGGACCGGGATCCATGCTTACGCCTTCCCTCCAATCTCTCTGCTTCACCGGGTGCTGACCAAAATAGAAGCCGAACTATCCAGGGTGATCCTCATAGCACCCTTCTGGCCACGACAACCTTGGTTTCCACGCATTCTGGACCTCCTGATTCAGTCACCAGTCAAGCTCCCCAACCGGAGAGATCTCCTGATTCAGCCCAAGTCTCAGTTCGTACACCCGGACCCAGCCTCCCTTCATCTTTGTGCCTGGATGCTGTCAAAATCTCCCTCAGAGAAGCTGGCTTTTCGGCAGAAGCTTCAGCCCTGGCAGCCAGGGGCAGACGAGAGTCCACTAGACGAACTTACGATAGCCGACTTCTCCACTTCTTCAAGTGGTGTAAGGAGAGAGCTATCGATCCCCATTCTGCATCTTTAACAGCCATTGGAGATTTTCTCCTCCACCTCTTCAACTCCGGCCTCCAGATCTCCACTGTGAAGGGGTACAGATCAGCCATCAGTGCCATTCACAATGGCTTCCAAGACGGTACGACCATGTCTTCTAGCATACCTTTGTCGCAGCTACTACGGGGCATGTTCATCGAACGGCCCCCCACCAAAAAGCTTATTCCGTCCTGGGACTTGGGTTCTGTTCTCTCTTTGCTTTCCAGGCCGCCCTTCGAGCCGCCCGGATCCTCCTCTCTCCACCAACTTACCATTAAGACGGCATTCTTACTAGCTGCAGCCACAGCCCGACGAAGGAGTGAGCTCCATGCCCTGTCTTTAGAACCGGGCCACATCCGCTGGGAGCCGGGCGGCGTTCGTCTCATCCCTCACATAGAATTCCTAACCAAGAATCAGTCTGCCAACTTCTCCCCTCCTGACATCTTTGTTCCTAGCTTAACGGCGTTCTCTACAGTACAGGAGGATAAATGGTGGTGCCCCGTACGAGCTCTCAAGTATTACATCGCTCGTACTCGGCTGCTCAGAGGTAACTTCAAACAGCTGTTCATCACGACCATCCAGCCTCATCGTCCAGCCTCTGTGACCACTATCGCTCGCTGGATATCCGAGGCAATCCCCCATGTAAGCCCTCAGAGCGATAGCCAAGGACCGAAATCCAAAGCCCATGAGACACGCAGCACGTCAACCTCCTGGGCTCATCTTCTTGGAGTCTCTGTTCCAGACATCATGAAGGCAGCATGCTGGAAGAATCCATCTACCTTCACGTCTTGCTACCTGAAGGACGTGGTCCAAACAGAGGGACTCATGGGCAGGAAAGTCCTCCAAGAAGTCGGCCGGTCAGCAGCCCGCAAGTACCGGAAAGCTCCTCACAACTAGTTAGGCAGCTCCCGGGTATGTCTAAACAAACCTTTTCTTACTTGGTAGAAGTAGTTTAGACCCTCGTTCACTCTGCATGTCCCTTCCCCCCCTAGCTTATATCTAACGGTGCTACTCTGCAAATGTAGGTAAACAGAGGTGAGGTGTTTTCTGTAATGGAATTCCCCAAATCCGAAGGGATTTTCCATTCTAATAAGAAAACACTCACCTCTGTTTACCACCCTCCCTACTCCGAGAGGATTGATGAAAAACTAGGACGATCCTTCGGGTAACTGGGGCTTATATACGGGGACATGCAGTGGGCGCGGAGGGTGCGCTTTGGGCTACTTTTTCAGCGAGGTTTCTGGCGCATGCGCGCTGATATGCAAATGTAGGTAAACAGAGGTGAGTGTTTTCTTATTAGAATGGAAAATCCCTTCGGATTTGGGGAATTTTGTTCCAAATGAAAATACACATAAAGAAAAGAATTTAAAAAAAAGGATTTAAATAAATCCATAGATTCAGAAATTACATTCATGTTTAATGTACAAATAGAAAATTATTTGCTTTATTGAGGCCAAAGAAAACATTAAGTGAAATTTCACCTGGTTCATGTTGAAATGAACACTTTAAAATGCTGGGCTCCATAAAAATGAAACTCAGTATTGTAAAATTGGCAAATTGGTATTATGGAGTTATAGAAAAAGTATCCTCATGTCAACTCAATTAAATTATCAACCAGGTTAGTTACCAAATTTGTACTTCTTTTATTTTCCAGAAATCCTTCAATCATTGCTGAAGATGCTTCTGTCCCTCGCAAAGTTTGGAGATAGGAATTCTTTGCAAGTCACAGTTATGTGGTAAGTTTTGGGCTAAAATGGCCCATTGTAGGCATTTTGACTCCATACTTTGAAGTCCTTCCACTAGGAAGTAGCCTGTCCGTCAGGAAGTGATGTGTCTTTCCACCAGGAAGTGGCTTGTCATTCTACCTGCAAGAGGCCTGTCTTTCTACTGGGCAGCACTAATGGCTGCATAATCTGCCAACTGCCCATGCAAAGTCTATGTAAATATTACAAATGCCCACATAGCCCCAACAAAACATTTCTAGAAATGGTCTACATTTCATGCATGAATACACCCTCCCCACCTGCCAGCTACAAATGTGCTTGATTTGTTGTAAATTTTTTAAAGGAATTGCTTGACATTTTTTTTATGGAGGATAGTACATGTATACACGGTGAGGAGTTTGCCTGCCTATGATGTCTTGAAATGCCCCGAACAAGACAATTTCAGTCCAAATTCTGTAGGCTTGTGATCCATGATTCCCTCTGTATTGTACACATGTTGGTTACAATCTGAGAAAATGAACGTTTGATCAAATTGCCATGCAATTTACCCTGCCCTTTGAGACCTGGTCCTCCGTGTGATTTGTGCCAAATGTTGTTACATTTCTTTAAAATGCATGCAGAATGTGAAGGAAGATGCTGCCAGGTCCCTTGAAGATGATGACTGGCTCCCCATCCTGGATTCACCTCAGTACTTGGGTAAGATGTGTTACATGTATATAATTATGGCTGGAAAAGGGACGTTCTTAGTTCACACACTGCTGCTTCTACATGCTAAAACTTGTAGGCAATGTTTAAAAAGGTGTAGAACTTGATCAGCGAGTCACACAAAACATTTTCTGGAGCATTCAGCATTCAGCAAAGAATTTTCATTCGCATTTCATCGACCTTAACAAAAGTATTTGCATTCATGATAGGTGGCATATAACAATGTTTCAAGTTTCCCATATGTTATTGAATTTGTGATCATTTTGAGAAGTAATCAAAGAAAAATTTGACTTCCGTTTTTTGATCAATTGAGCTACCCAGTCCTATGTTGGTGAAGTCCCTAATAGCTCAGTTGGTTAAGAGCGCTGGTATGGTATTCCAGAGGTTGAGCAGGTTAATTGAATCCCGCTCTGCTAAATTTTTCTTTGTTTGCTTTTCAATTACTTAAAATTCAGTTTCCCTTGTGATTATTTGGTAATTATATTAATTAAAAATACTCATCCTCTTTGAGTAATTCCTATGTACCCGGTACTGTTTCTCAGGTTGCAGCATTGCCGATGCTGCACGCATCTTCAATGATCCTCGGGATATAGTAGTATGCGAATGGTTTCGTTGTTTTTGACTGCCAAACAAACAAAATAATTGACTATCACTGACACCACCAACATAGGTCTGGATAGCTCGGTTGGTAGAGTGTTGGTACGGTATTCCGGAGGTCACTGGTTCAAATCCCACACAATTCTCACCATGTCTATGTGATGTGTTGTGAGGCTAGTTCTAAAGATTATAGAGAACTTCTTCAAGTAGTCAGGGAATTAAGCAGCAATTAAAGTGCAACAGAGTTTTGGTTTTTTGGCTAGTGAATTAGAAATATGTTACAAAAGTCTACTGCATTCATTTTACCCATATAACATCTACAAATGTGTTGTTAGATAAGTTAAATCAACTGGAGTGTGCCCCAATTTTCAGTTTAAGCATTTCCATAGGGTCCTGTCAAGAAATCACCTTGGACAGATGGGTACTTGCCACAATAAGTCAAGGATACAAACTCAAGGTCATGAGCACCTCTCTGTCCAACAGGCTACACCAACTCCAGCCGACCTGGGGAAGCGTGTGACTCTAGAGAGCGAGGTTTCCTCCCTCCTTGAAAAATAGTTAATAGAGAGAGTCAACCCAAATCAGGGACTCCATGGATTCCTCTGAACCTTCTTTTAACTGTCAAAAAGGACTCAGGCGAATGGCGACCGATTATCAACTTTAAGCCGCTCAACAGGTTTCTTCACCCCTGCAGGTTTCGCATGGACACACTTCGAACCGTTATGAGATTGCTTGAAGGACGCCTACCTCCACATCTCATTTCATCCGGGGTACCAGAGACTCCTTCAATTCATGTACGAAGGCCAGATCTACCAGTTTTCTGCCCTTCCCCCACTTCAAGTATCGGGGGAATGGGACCAGGATTTTCCGAGACTCCACATCAATGTTCTGGAACTCCAGGCCGTATTCAATGCCCTGCGTCATTTCAAGACGTCAGTCAGGGGCAGGGCACTATTGGTTATGTCCGAAAACACAAATGAGGTGTCCTACATAAACCTCCAGGGTGGCACCCGATAAGCCAAATTGTGCTTACTGACGTGGCAGGTTTATCAGTGGACCATGGAAAACTACGTACACTTACATGCAGTCCACATCTCTGGCAATGAGAACGTCCTGGCAGATGCCCTCTCGAGGAGGACAGTCATCCCTACGGAGGGACCCTCCATCACGAGGTCGTACAGATGATTTTTATGCTCATGGATCAACCCCACATCGACCTGTTTGCGTCAGCCAAGAAATTCCGCACCCACAGGTGTGGGCACCGATGTACTACTTACGAAATGGGATGGCATATACACCTACGCATTTCCTTTCCATATCGCTACTTCCCAGGGAAAAAGCCAAGATAGAGCTGGAACGGTGCCATGTTCTTCTCATCGCCCCATTCTGGTCTCACCAATCATGGTTTCCCAGGCTGCTCAGACTTCTATTTTAGACTCCTATGATCATGCCCTCAGGGCAGACGGTAACATATGTTGGTGCGACGCTCGGCCGAGTATTGAATATGCATAATGTAACTCTACAACGATCTGTATGCGTACCACTCGACTCCGAATCCGCACCACTGACATTGCGCGCGCCTTTCGATGTACATGTATACTGTATTGTAGTTATTCTCGGCTAAGACGAGCGCCGACTCTTCACAGGGTTGCTCCACAACTTAACTTATACTCGTGTACATTGCCAGTTAAATTCTCGGCTGAGATGAGCGCCTACTCTTCACGGAGTTGCTCCATAATTGACTACAAATTGTATACAAGTATAATTTAAGTTGGGGAGCAACCCTGTGAAGAGTAAAGGCGCTCGTCTCAGCCGAGAATAGTTGGCTACAATTATGCACGAGTAGGCCCTATAAGTTAAGTTGTGGAGCAACCCTGTGAAGAGTCGGTGCTCGTCCCAGCCGAGAAGGGCTGGCTACAACATACACTAGTATAAGTTGAGTTGTGGAGCAACCCTTGGAAGAGTATAGGCGCTCGTCTCAGCCGAACCTGTGGCTACAATATACACGAGTATAAGTTAAGTTGTGGAGAAACCCTGTGAAGAGTCGGTGCTCGTCCCAGCCGAGAAGGGCTGGCTGCAACATACACTAGTATAAGTTAAGTTGTGGAGCAGCCCTGGGAAGAGTATAGGCACTCGTCTCAGCCGAACCTGTGGCTGCAATATACACGAGTATAAGTTAAGTTGTGGAGAAACCCTGTGAAGAGTTAACGCTCGTCCCAGCCGAGAAGGGCTGGCTACAATTTACACTAGTATAAGTTAAGTTGTGGAGCAACCCTGGGAAGAGTATCTAGGCGCTCGTCTCAGCCGAGAATACACTGTGAATAGTACATTTTGTACATGTACATACAGTACAGGCGCGCGCAATGTCAGTGGTGCGGATTTGGAGTCGAGTGGTACGAATCCGGACACGGATACGAACGTAATACGTGATGCAAATTGTATACGAGTATAATTTAAGTTGTGGAGGAACCCTGTGAAGAGTAAAGGCGCTCGTCTCAGCCGAGAATAGTTGGCTACAATATGCATGAGTAGGCCCTATAAGTTAAGTTGTGGAGCAACCCTGTGAAGAGTCGGTGCTCGTCCCAGCCGAGAAGGGCTGGCTACAACATACACTAGTATAAGTTAAGTTGTGGAGCAACCCTGGGAAGAGTATAGGCGCTCGTCTCAGCCGAGAATACACTGTGAATAGTACATTTGTACATGTACATACAGTACAGGCGCGCGCAATGTCAGTGGTGCGGATTCGGAGTCGAGTGGTACTAATCTGGACACGGATACGAACGTAGTACGTGATGCATATTCATTACTCGGCCGAGCGTCGCACCAACATACGTTACCAGGGCAGACATCATCTCACAGCTGAGGTCAGGGATCATGCATCCGAGACAGGAGGACTTTCACTTGACCTGCTGGCCTCTCTGCAACAAACCTTTCTAGGCAGCAGGCCTTTCTACAGACGCCGCCGCCATGGTTGCATGAGGGCGACGTGCCTCGACCCGGCAAGTCTACAGTAGCAGGCTGCGACATTTTAGGTCGTGGTGCAGGGAGAGATCGCTTGATCCAACCTCAGCATCTGTTACAGCAGTGGCTGATTTTCTGTTTTACCCGTTAAGTCAGGCCTCATTGTAAATAATTACCATTCGGGGTTACGGCCATCCACCAAGCCTTTCCTAATGGCTCCACTGTTTCGGACAGCCAACTGTTGAAACACCTGGCACGTGGCATATTCACCGAGCAACCACCTGTGCATCGTCTCATACCAACATGGGACCTAGGACATGTCCTACAGATGCTTACCAAAGCTCCCTTTGAACCCATTAGTCAGGCATCACTGCTACACATGACAATGAAGCTTGTGTTCCTCCTAGCAGTCGCAACATCATGCCGAGGGAGTGAGCTTCTAACGTTAACTATTGCAGAGGGACATATTTGCTTGGAACCCAGTGGTTTGTCCCAGCAGTTGGATTCGTGACCAAGAACCGGTCCTCCTCATTTGACCCACCAGACATCTTCGTGCCCAGTATTGGATCCCAATCTGGGGTCCCTTCAGACAAACTATGGTGCCCAGTCAGGGCCCTCAAATGGCACCTGTCATAATAACAACTCGTCACCACAGTCACCTTCCACATTCTCCTCATGCTACCTGAGGGCTGTGCAGCAGTCAGAGGGCATCTCAAGCAGGACTGAGCTGACGGCAGCAAACTCCAGAGGGCAAACACTTAAGGGATGCTCCATGAATACAGCCAAGATCATCAGTTAAGGTGGGTGACATCCCTACCTATGACCAATTGTCTTAGGCTTGTGTATTATCGCCTTTTCCCACCTCCGCACTACGGTGCTACTCTGCATAGGTAGATGTTATTTGGGTTAGATGAACGCAGTAGACTTCTCCCCCACAGTAGTGTGGGTCGAGTCTACTAGTGAATATTTACCCAAATAATACTTTCGCCCACCTAGCCTCCCCACATTACGGCTTCTGCAAGAGAGCGCTTTCGAAAAAAGAAGGGAGATTACGGGCGCGGCACTGCTAGGCATTGTGGGAATAGAGGGCTCACTCCAGTTGATCAAACTTAGCCTATTATCTAACGACACTAGGGGAATATGCATATGTAGATGGGTTTTTTGGTAAGTATTCTCTACCTACTTGACCAAAACTACTGTGGGGGAGGATTCAGAATGTCAGTTGGAACATAGAAAGGATGTGAAGATCTCAGAGTAATTGTCAAGTTGCTTAGGTATCGTGAAGCACCATAATGTGATTGTGGAATAAAGGAGATTTTCAGAGTATGTTTTTAGACAAGATTTGGACGCACTTTTCTTGTGATGAGGGCAATCTCATCAATGTCATCCATATATATAAAAAGGTTCAAATCAAATTAAGCTCTAATGTCACTGAGGCCTTGCTCTTTGAAGTGTGGCTATCAGGATCAATTACAATGATTTACTGTTTTTCAGGTGGATAGAATATCATGATTCATCCTTAACAAATTTAATGTTTTCAATTATCACCACAGATACACCAACAAGAATTGACAGGTTGGCCTGTACCCTGATTGAATCCAACGATCTCCAGTGAAGTATGACTATTGGAGTCTGACGGAAGCAACACAACCCCGAAGCTGTAATCATAGAAAGCCTTCAATAGCGCTCCGCACTAATGACATCACAAAATCCCCGGATGTCAGACAAACATTGACTCACACACGTAGTGTACACCATGCATGCACACAAGAACACCCACCACACGTGTGCACGGTTGCAATGTTTGTCTGAGATCCGGTGCTATTTTTAGCACAAAAAAGTGCGGAGCGCTATTCTTGCTGTATCTTGTGGAAGTTTGCATGGGGTGTGGTGTTATGATAATTTCCATAATATATATTTCTGATAATGCTTCGATCATTGCAGTGTTGAAGTACTTGTACTCGTACTTTAGTACTTTTTTTTCGTACTCATACTCGTACTCATGGAAATGTACTCATACTCGTACTCGTACTCACAAGAACAAAAAGCCCTGTACACATACTCGTACTTAATTAACATGTACATGTATGTGTAAATGAAAGAACTTTGCTTTTAACGCTTATTTTTGTACTTACAGGAAAGTATTCGTACTCATACTCGTACTCATGGAAAAGTACTTATACTCCTACTTGTACTCACAAGAAAAAAAAGCCTTGTACTCATACCCATGACAAAATACTCATACTCGTACTCATCAAAATCAAAAAGTACTCTACTACAACACTGCTTTGCATTGCATGCACAATGGGAGACTTTTGAGAATCGGTCTTCAAGTCAACAGCGCACGCAATTGTGAGTATGCGCGCGTATGCTCACAATTGCGTGTGCGTGCGATGTTGACTTGAACACTGATTCTCAAAAGTCTCCCATTACTTTTAAATCTTTCATTAGCATTGTTTCTGCCGTATTTTCCCTCTAGACCAAACCTACGTAAAGTTCTAATCCTTTTGGACTGACTTTTCCATGTACCCACAATCAAGCTGGTGACAGGATATTCAGTCTCTGTAGCAAAGGAGTGGAACAATCTGCCCTCTTACATTCAAAGTGCAGTATCATTGGATCAATTTAAGAAAAAACCCAAATGCTATACCTGTTCCACCAGTAATAATGATACAGATTTATTTGTGTGTGTTTAGTTTATGTAATATTATATGTATTTCATTTTCATTTGTAAGCGCTGTGATTTAGTTTACTTAAAAGGGTGTTTTAAATGCTGGTTATTATTGTTATTATTAGTAGTAGTATTATTAGTATGTGTGACTTTTTGCTTTGATGCTGTACAATGTATGGCCTGGGAAGAAGTAACATAAATCTCTCTCAACAAAAGTACTGTTGTTATTTCTTGTAGAATAACAAGCTAAACAGATGATTTTCATTAAAAATTTTCTTTTCAAATGATGGTGAAAAACATACATGTGAACAAATGTCTGTTGTCTGTGCATTTATGCATGATTGGTTGAACAGTGTTTCTCTCAGGTTGTTTATATAAAAAATGTGTCCTAAGAAAAGGTTTGAATATTTATCCTGCTCCATGCAGGCATGACATGTTTTTTATTACTCTTTTCTTATCTTCAAATTTAAGTACTAATTTTGTTACATTCAAAACACTTTAAAAATGACGAACCATTGCCCTCAAGGTCAACTTTAATAATTTCTGCTTACTTTATGAGCAAGATGAATTAAATCAGTTACAATGTACTTTGATATGAAAGGGTATATATCTGACAATAGAAAAGTGAATAATTCCTTTGAATACTGATTTAAAAATGAGGCAAATAACTGGTTGTTACATATGCACTACTTACTAACACGATACTCCTATAGGCCTATTCATTATTTATTTTGTATGATGGGAATAAATGAATGTCTATTCCATACACCTTGGGTTATGCACAACAAGTAAAGTTGGTGTTTGGCTTGAGAAATGTAATTTCACTTTTGAAGACCGTGTTCCTGTTTTCATGGAATTGCCCTTTTGACTTTGAGTAGCCAAACAAGCTATTATTGTTCATCTTCCTTAACATGCAAGATACCCTCAATACTGTATTTGACATTTTTCCTCAGATTCTCATCTCTCTGTATTTGTTCTCGCATAATTGTTATGACAAAAGTAAAATTGATGTTGTTTGGGTAAGGCAAAAAATGTATTTAATATAGAATGGTAAAAAAGGACATAAAAAGACATGTATAATTATGGTAAACCAAATGTCAATAAAACACAACAATTCTACAAAAACTTGAATGACTCATGGCAAATGCTGTTTCCTCATTCAAAATCGAGTGAAAATTTTGAGTGACTTCACATGTACATGTATAATAATACATATGAGGGGCTCGAAATTGTTCACATTGCTTCTGCTAGCATGCACAAGGTTTTTCTTTCATTAAAGTTACATTAAAGGTAATAATTATCATACTTTGTTTTTCGTCAAAGAGATGCAGGTTCATGGGCAAAAATATCAAGAAAGATACAAGAACAGTCATCTGTGAATCTTTCAGTCCCATACGGTGCCCACTTTTTGAAAACAGTGAAAAAAAAACCACATATTATATCTTCTGTCTTTTTACCGTTATTTTTAGAAGATCAAAATTGTTTTTGGTCATTGGTTTTACTCTTTTTCTGGATAAATTTGGCATTTCAGGCAGAACAATGTTAATGGTATGTTTCTACCATCACCATCTTAAGTTATAAGTAAATCTGTGAAGATTTCTGTTTCCGTATGCTACCAAGATGCCTTGCGTGATTCCAGATCATATATGACGTAACAAAATTGATAATTGGTACGTTGTCAATTGATTCGGGGTTCAAATTTTACAGCCCTGCTTAGCACACAAATTTGCTAATCATGACATTTCTGTCTTAAAGTGGGCACCATTTTTAATATGGGACTGAAAATTTAATAGTTACTGACACTGTTAGTGAATCTTCCCTGATATTTTTGCCTATGAATCTGCATTTTTCTTTGACAAAAACCAAAGTAAATAATAAATTACCTTTGATATTATCCTTGAAACAGGATTAACAACCAAATTGCTATGTGTTGTGTAGTGTGTGTGAGTGTTCTTTGGCTTTTGTCTTCTGGCCATGAATATCAAATGGAATTTTAGCAAAAAATCTGATGGGCTTACAAACCAAAAATTGAAAGGAATCAGATATATGAGGGTTCAATCTTTGTTTTGATTTATTGCACCAATCACTGAGAGACTCCTGGATGGGATTTTGTTTAACTATGAAGTTGAGGTACATTGTGTTTTACACTAAAGTCAATGGGACACTGTAGTGCACCCACAGACAGATCATAAACAATGAATAGCGCCCTCTGTTGTCGATCCCTTAAGTTAAAGTAAAGACATGTTGACAATGCCAGCAGTGCAGTAATTACAGTAGATTTGCAAGGCCTCCAAAAATAAATTCTTTAGTTTGAGACAGAAAAATGGGCTCAACAGTTCGTAAACAGTGCAAACAGTCACTATGGGAAATCTTGATTCATCAGATGCTGGCTTTTTCAAGGAAATCAACCTTTAGTGTCTTTTCCAAAGATCGTTCGTCCGAACGATTTTTGGAGCAAACATAAAGTAAACTATTCTTCATGTTTTATAAGAAAAATCGAGTCTGGTTTTCGGCGCTATTTTCTCATGACTCACATGTCGGATTGAGCTCAAAGTTTCACAGGTTAATTATTTCATGTACATGTTTGATCAGACAAAGTATGAGTGCTGTCATGTGACCTTTACCAATCATGTTCTGTACCTTTAAACAACATAGGAAACGCAGTGCCATTTCAATGTCTCTCCATTATTGCAACATCAAGACATTACAAGCATTCTATATCTTCTATCAATAATTTGGACAGTAAAAGTGTTTCATGGAAGGAGATATCCAAAAAGTCCTTAACGTCTCCTTAAAGGGATGGTACAGATTTGGTTTTTGTGACAAAACCGTTGCCAGTGACAGTGAAAGCACATATTAAGTAATCCATCATAATGATCCTACCTTAACTGACAGAAGTGTAGAAGTTTGAGGTCAATCAGCCATCTGGGTCACGAGAAAATAGTGAAAACACGTTTACACATTTCAACGATATTATGCGTTTGTAAACTTTGTAATAAAACGCTTCGAAGCGATTTATTCTCACTTATTTCTCAATGAATATGGCATTTCAGACAAAAACATTTCATGAGATGTTTTCGCCTATCATCACCATTATACTCACGCGCGGATCCAGGGGTGGGCCGCGGGGGCACGTGCCCCCCGGTAAAATTTGACGAGGTGAAAAAAAAAATTGTGCCCCCGGTAAAATTTGACGAAATAAAAAATAAAAGGAGAAAGAAGGAAGAGGAGCAGAAAGTCATCATTCGTCAGTTCATTCTGTCGGCCACACAAAGAAAAACTGACAACAGGCAAATGTCTCGGCTCGCCTTTTTGCCAGTGCGCACGGTAACAAAAACTCACTGTACACAGCAGACGTGGCCACGAAGCAGAGTACGGTACGGATGGACGGCACAGTCCGATCTTCCTAATCTTGTCGATCACTTTATATAAAGCAGTGATCCCAGCATTTCTTGTTTTTTCCTTCCTCTAGTCCATGGTAACGCTACTCCACTAAATAAATGGACACTGTTCTTACTTTTGAAAGGAACTCCGAGACTTCGTTCTGTCTGGATTTCATTTAGATTTTTGTGGAAATTCCATGTTTATTGAAAAGCAATTCATTTGAATTATTAGAAATAAAACATTTTCAAAATGTCGACTACACAGCTTTGTACGGAAGCCCATTAGTGCCATATTAATATATTTATTTGACATCGGGTGTGAATATTATCAAGTTTCGCGGTTGCGTAAAAACATTTCTTTTCCTGGGGTGTGAATGTTTTTTGTATCGGCCCCCAGATAACTGGTACAAAATAATTGGCCGTGTTTCTTCAAAACGGGTGCAACTCATGGTTTAATAATCATATTTCATATTTCTTAATATTGTTCAAAGAAATGTTGTGGCTGAATGATTATTTCCTTTTGATCCTTCGTCAAACTGAAAACTGTATGAAAACAAATTTGCCATCCCAAAATATAAAAATCCTTTGTCTCTAAAATCCTAAATTAAAAATAAAACGAAAAAAATCCATCCCATTTCCATGGCAAAAAGCTATTAAAAAGGGCCCGGAAATACTCTAGAATTCATCAGAGAACATCTAATATCAAAAAAATTCACGGGGCCCTTCAGCGGGCCCCGCACCCCACGCCGTGGCTTCGCAAGTTTTTGTTTATAAACACACCCTTGCAAAAATCCTCCGTACGCCACTGCTCCCCAGTATGACACGCATAATAAATATTATGTCATGACAGTTATTAATGCTTCAAGGATATATCGTAAAACTTCGACCGATACCAATGCAATTTTGTGACAATACAATACATGTATGTATAGGCGCTACATTGGATCTTCGTCCATGTACCATGGAGGTAGGAAAAATTGACATTCAGAGGTTTCACTTTGAGTGTGCCCCCCGTCTTGAAAAATCCTGGATCCGCGCCTGATACTCTGTATGTTTTATATGAATCTGTGATCTTGAAGTGTATTTTGTCTTTCCAATTCTGTATACCGTCATCCCTTTGAAGGTATAGTATCATACTTTTGTAAGAAACAACCAAAACAGAAATTTTCACAGATTTACGTATAACTTAAAGGGTATGAATCGGTTCTGGTAGAAACCTTCCGTTCAAATTATTTCGCCTTAAATGGTGTATTTATCCAGAAATGAGTAAAACAACAACCAAAAATCTTTTTGATCTTTTAAAAGATCAAAAATAAAAGAGAAAAGACTTAAGAAATACTGTGGCCGTTTTTCACGATTTTCTCAAAAAGTGGGCACCGTATGTGGGACTGACAATTTTTACATATGACTGTAACTGTATCTTCCTTGATATTTTTGCCCGTGAATCTGTATTCCTTTGACAAAAACCATGATACTACATGTACCTTTAAAGAATAATAATGGGTCATTTTAAGAAATGTGCAAGGGTTGGGCGGGGGCAAGGTGAACTGTTCGGAGTTGGTTTATTTTTTGTTTATAATATTGTTTGCACTTGCCGGAAAACATGTATCAAAATTAACACATTTCCCCCTACGTTTTACCAATGGAATATTCCAAGCGAGCGCGAATGATCATTGGCGTAAACGACATGAATATTCATTAGACTAATGAATAAAATTCTTGGGTCGATATTCATCGATAAGTGGCGCCCTTCTGTTTCGCGGCAGCGCGCGTTGTTGATTGTGTATGTAGTGTGCATTATTTTGAGACGATCATCATCATTTTTTTTTTGGAACTGCTACGAAAAACGAAGTTGCCACGCCCGCAGTTTACCCGAAAAACACTCAGATCCCTGGATTTTCCTGAAGCCGCATCAAAGTGACAAGGAACCCAAGACTCTTCGAGGATACTCGTGGATTTTATTCGGTAAGTCTACTGGCCTTTGCTTGTTGTTCGGGAGTGAGAAATTTGAAGATTTTAACGGATGGGGCTGTTTGTGTTTAACGTTGGTGCTGCTGATCCTTGGCGTACTGTCGTGGTTTTGCTCGTTATGTCCATTGCATTTGTACTTGCAGCCATTACGATTGTCTTCTAAGTTCACGATTTGAGAAATTTGCGATGTCAACAGCTCTCAAATTATACAGCACCACTGTGGCTTGTATCAAATGCTGTATACGTAAGGAATCAATCGTTTGCCTTGCTAAAATGTTTGTAGCAATTTTGCTGAGGCCAGAAGAATTTGACGATTTTTAATCTTACTCTTAGATTCTGTGAAGTCCTAGGGTGAATTTGTACCCATAAACTCTACCCGTTTAGCCCTGCTGTGCGTACACGAAGTCACGATTTAAATGATTTCCAGGGTCCAGTATAAATATTTTATCATAAGTAGCTCGATCTGTGTGGTGCGGGATGGAGTGGTTATTAAATATTACAATTATATTCAGCAATTGAGGCACATGTTAACCTTAAACTTTCAAACAGTAATGTGATGTATTTTGTAGTAATGTGATGAAACACAATGTAGGCCTAGCTATTTTAGATTATAGGCCAATCATTGCTTCAATTGTGAAGACATGGTGACATATGATATTGTATTCCCATTCTGCATAGGATTAATAAGACTCAAAGCAGTCACCTTGGTTAGCGGGGTAACGGTGTACAAGCAGGTCCGAATAAAAACAACTTAATAGTTTCAACTGTTCCAAAATGATATTTTTTTACTTTCAGCAAATGTTCCCGAGTCCTTAAATCCCCAGATAGAAGAATTTTGTGCAACATTTTCAGAGTAAAAATACAATTTTCTTACCTGTTTCTTTCAAACTTCAAAACAGACAGACAAAAAAGTTTCATTCCCTTTATAGGTATCGGACCTGCTTGTACACCTTTACCGGTCAGCGGCATGTCAGATGGCCACCGTACTGTAGGGTTCATCAAAATGCCCAATTACCGGGAATAGGCCAACAAAACATATATGTTCAGAGTTGAATAAGGAAAGGTGTTTAATAAAGGCCTATCGTTAGCAGACACTTTCTTTGAATAGCGCTCCGCAAATGCGCTAAAAATAGCACCGGACCTCAGACAAACATTGCAACCATGCACACATTAGTGGGTGTGCGCGCGCATGTGAGTCAATGTTTGTCTGACATCCGGGGATTTTGTGACGTCATTAGTGCGGAGCGCTATTAAAAGTGATGCCAGAGGCATTGTCAGTACGCAGCTGTTTGTTCTTTCGTTGGGCACTGAGCAGTATACATAATTATGTGCACTTCTTACAAGAAATGCAAATGCCACCATGTAGCGTTACTGGAGTAAGGGCCATGCCACAGCCACATTTCACATCAAACCATTTCCAGGCTACATACTGAACAAGTTGGTCGAACATTTTATATGTCCAACCTTCCTACATGTGTATGTAAAATTTGTAACTCTGGGAAGTATTTGAAAATTGAAATTGCACCAGAGTTTTTTTTTTTTTTTTGGTGGTTGAAAAGCTTCGATATTGAAGGCACCATTGATCATGTTTTACTTCTACGTCCATTGGTAATTACTTCTTAAGAGCATTTGAATTGAAAAACCCCAATGTACAACTTTGGTGATTTATTGAAAACTGCCTTGTCCTAAGTTCCCATGGAGGCTGCCTGGCCATGTTCAATTCACTTGTAGGCGGCACATACATGTCCGTGTTTTGTGTTTCAAATGCAAAAGAGGAAGTAAGCAGTTAATTTCAATTTACCGTCATCTAAACGAAACAAAAAGTCTTCACCATCAATCATGTTATCTACAAGTGGCTTGGCCCAGATCACCTTACACTACGGAGTGACCTTTGTTTTTCTCATTACTGCATAGCAAGAAAAATATTTTCCATCCAAGCGCATTAAAGTTCTGGGGCCAATTTCATAAAACTGTTAAGCACAACAATTTGCTAAGCATGACATTTCTGTCTTAATAAAAACAGGGTTAACAACCAAATTTCCACGTGTTGTGTATCACTTGTGATTGTTCTTTGGCTTTTGTTCGCTGACCATGAATATCAAATGGAATTTTCAATGGTGGTTTGTTTTATTGGGCGAGACATTTTTGTGCTAAGCAAATTTTTGTGCTTAACAGTTTTAGGAAATTGGCCCCTGTTCAGCCTGCTTGGGTTACCAGCCGAAATTACAAGTGACGGTGTAGACTACTTTAACAGTACTTGTAACTGGTTCTCCGAAGTTTTCTGCTTGCCATAGAAATTTGCTTTAAGCAATACGCGTATCTTTACTTACAAGTATGTACATCTACAAGGAGGAACTAGAGCACAAGAGTTCTTGCATCTTTTTTTATACTGCTTCATTATTCTTCTGAAGTACACTACAGTAGCTAGCACAGTGAAATTATAGACCCAGTGCCATTAGCTGCTAAGTACACAATAGTGCTTAGCAGAAACGAATACCCAAAACTGGTTAACAACTCAGCTTTCCATTATTTTACACTTACTGTAGCTGGGACTGGTATTGCGGGAGATGTAAGCAGTATTGTACATAGACAATTAATTTGCAAGTACCGGGTACATGACATTGAGCCAAAGACTCCTTGGCAAAAATCCAAACTCAGCTAATATTGGGGAAAATTAACATAATTGAACTTTTTTAACAGTCTGACATTTGTATAGTACATCAACCTTTTACCCAAGTGAAATAAACACATGACCTTTTAGTTTTGTAAGTCCTGCACAAAGTTCAATTCAGTCCATTCAAATTGTCATAGTGGTACAGTGTATACAGTACTAACCTGTACGTGTACTTGTAGCATTTCTGATCTTCATAATTCAATTAAATGTGCCCTTGAAAAAATATACAGTATTGAGCCATGCAAATTGAATTTCTGATGCAGCAGTTTAATGCATAATGTTTTTTATTTTGTCGCTGGATGAGAGCAGACGTATAATATCATGATATACATATTGTTTGTATTGGTGCCCTAACCAGCCTTCGAGGCATATTGTTTGAGGCATGAGCGACCACATCCTTTGGGGAATTCCAGGGGTCTTTACAAGTACGCACACTTGTACGTGATGTATCATATGCCCTTCTCAATTGTTTCCTTAACTCTTGACTCTGTGACCTTGGAAGTCATGCAAATACATAGATCGTGTAAACTTTTGTAAGGTGAGAAGACTTGGGTATTCCCGGCCGAGTACATGTTTACATGATTAGAAGTGTGTACAATTTTTTTATCACCACGAAAAGCCAATGCTTGAAGTGTTTACAGGTATATGTTTCGTTGTGTTTTACGGTTTTACCAGACAAAGTTTGAAAGTCACTAGAGTAGAGAGTTGTTTAGGGCTTTGGGTATCTTTCAAATTCAAAAATCCTTTTTTCCTGCTTGAACATGTTAACAATGGTTAATGCAAAAGACCTGCAAATCTGCATCCATTACACTATTACAAAGGACTGACTACACTTTAATACATGACATGTATCATATTAGTGGTGTAAACATAAACAGACCTCTTGTCAACATACATTGCAGGGCGTATTATTAGGAAGGCATGGAATGTATAAACACTACATAACCCGCTCTGTAATTTGGCAAGTAATTGAAGTTCCTCAAAGTTCAATCATCCAAAGTTCAGTATTCCAGCAATTTACTATTAGACTTATGCCAGGCTAGGCTAGTATAATAAGTCCCATGACATTATGTACAGCAAGAAACAATACATAATCATGAGAAATGTAGACAAGTCATTAGATGTGGCGGTGATTAACAATACCGCTGTGATTTAGGCTTTTTTTGGAAATTGTGCCCTGCCTGAGAGGCAAAATCTTGCCGGAGTCGGGAGTCTCACGAAAAAGTATCTGGCAGTATCGCGACAGTCACGTGAGAGGAGAATATATCACCGCGACATCTAACGACTTGTCTACAATACTGCAAATTGCTCATCAGCCAAAATGTCCTGAAATGTATTGTCAAATGCTTAGAGTTGGGAGGGTCTGACGCGTTTCGACCTAAACAGGATCTTTCTCAAAGGCAAACAAAGAAGGATCCTGTTAGCAGGTAAGGATCGAAGCACGTCATGACAGACTTGTCTACAAGTCTAACATGTAAAGTACATGATTATATGTGTATGTACTAAGGCAATGATTTCAGAAGGAAATTTTGTTTATGGCAAAAGATGATGACAAAAATAATTGTTCTTTATCATTGGAAGGTTTGTGTACAGTGCCAGGGGTCCTTCATATGGACCATGCATCGTTCTTCCAATCTAGAGCTATTTTACGTAGTGTACCCGATACATGTAGGTCCTAAGTTCAGTGGTCAAAGGGTACAGTCAAAGAGTTCCCTGAACTTCTCTCCTCCATATTTTTTCTGAAAACTATGGTAATCAATCCAAATATTTTCCTTTCATAAACTCAGTTTGACTCAGAGTTGAATATGCTCTTCCAGTAAAACGTAAAAACACTTTGGTTTAAAGATTGTCAGCTATGAAATGTACACAAAATTACTCTACATCAGGGCGGTACGCAAAAACAACTTAGAAATACTGTACTCAGTGTACTGATAAGTCAGCAAGAGATCTTTTATTATGCTTGATTATGGGTGGGTCTGTGTGTGCTTGCATGGCCATGGTTTCGGTTCTTTGTTCTTCTACAGGGTGTTTGTGTCATGCTTCATTTGATTCGAAAAACTAGGTGCGCTGAAGCAGCAAAGTTCAACTGATGATTCATACCTTAGCAAATGCATTTATGCCTCACAGATAAATATGCAGTGTTGATTGCTAGAAATTTCTGCCAACAAAAGTCACAAAGATTCATCGGTTTCACCCACATGGTGCTCAGGTTTTTGGCATTCATAGTTAAGTATTTCAAATGGATTGTACAGCTTGTAGTGCATTCATTGTACTCGTAAATGTTGTATTGTAGCCATTTAGAATATATACTGTATACATGCAGTAGGCCTACATGTATTTTGTACGTAGTCTGATCAGGTACTGTCAGTTTTACTGCATTACATTTTTTTTTAATGGATTGTTGTTTGCTTTGATTTTGACGTTTTAACAGCATTTGTACATGTTGTAAAATGCACTAAACAAAATTTGTTAAGAAAAAAACCAGTGCACAGTTCACTTAAACTACCTTTTTGTTGATAAAATCATTCACTGTAGACTTCATTGTTAATTTAAAGTAATTGTATTGTGGTTACAGGATGATACATCAATGTTAATACAGTACATGATGCTTTGTTATCATAATTTGACGTAAATTCATTAGAAAAATATTAATGTGGGCGGTGGTCACAACATGAAATGGGTGGAGGTATGACGATGAATCATTGATTGTTGACATCGAACTGTTTGCGTAAGTACAGAAGTACCGGTACATGTACACATATGTTTTCTACAAACTTCACCTGCAGTTCACTGTACACAAACATGCTGTGTATTTTTCTCTGGGACCTACATGTACGTATGTACACGTTCTGTAGGCCTATAACTTACACTGTACTTCTGTGGAAAAATCTTGTGTCCAAAATAAGTAAGGACCATAAGCCATATTGTGAGGCAATTTTAGCAGGCAACACTCGTGGCAACCAACTACATTACATTAATGTACTGTGTATGCAAAAGGAAATAATTACATGTGTCATGTAGCACAATAGTATTTTGGGGGGCCAGTATCTTGCTATCCTCAAGAAAATGACATTGAAAAATATGATATGTTAAACAGGTACATGTATTTCTTCCTGGAGATTGCTCCAAACTGATTGCCTATGAATTGCCTCGAGAGTGACTTATTGGCCTTATTAACACCCTTCTTGTTAAAAAAGAAAAGAAAAGAAGAAGCTTTTCCACCCCTCCCTCTGCTGTTGCAATATTTATAGAGATATCATTCAGTACTCGTGGGCAGATACCCTGATGACCACTCTCGATACGCTTTCTAGTTTTTATTTTCATCACGTCTCCTCATCTCGGTCTTTATCACTGCTCCCAGCTACATCAAGCTTGAAAATCAGGTAATTGCGCGGTGAAGAAATATGACAGCAGCTCTGTCAAAATGAGGAATGAGTTTGATTTTAACTCATAAGAATGTATTTCACGGTTTACATGACATAGAATCATGATTTCATGATGCAGGTCTTAAATTTCTTATAGTATGGATGAATTCATTCAATGAATTCATTTTTCCTTCCATGTAAAAGATGCAGGCCTGGCATTAGGCCTTCTTCAGTTCAGACAAGAAGCCAAGGTCAATGAAAGTCACTCTTTGTTGAGAATGAAAGAAATGGAGCTGTCTTTTATTATCATCTCTGTCTTACGACAAGGCAGTAGCAATTGCATCTCTAGAGGAAAATTAAAATTACATATTAGGACCTTATTGGTCCATCACACGCAGTGAAACCGCACAGTACGCAAACAGTCTATCCCTTCACACCGGCCTATGGGATTTTGTGTACTTAAAATTTAGTACACATTGTCGCACTATGCATTTCTCTTATACCTTCGCTGCACACTTGCAGCCCCAGCCTGTCTGCAATTTAAAGGCGGCTCCACATACTGTACATCATTTGCATTCAGGGGGCCATTAAGACCCTGCGCCATTTCCAGGCAAAGTCCACTGCGTATTAACGATGCACCCTTCTTGTCCAGGCTATTTTTGTTAATCATACACGGCCATACTGTAGCTGACTGCTTGCGGACTGTTCATCATGCACTAATTAGATGCTCGTATCATTTGTGTGGAGCGACGATCGAGATGGACGATTAGGGGAATTCATTGATCGATTAATCACGGCGTATTATGCCAGGCTTGGGAATACACAGTACATTATGTTTCAGTGTACAGACGGGGCTTTGCTTCTTTGTTCGGAGATAGGCCTAATTCATGGTATTCAATATGTATAAATCATAATGTACATGTAATGTACATACACATGTAATGTATGTATGTAGGTACATGTACAGTGTAGGTAAAACTGCATACTAATAATCCTTGTAAACATGTAAAATATGCATACATACATGCATGTACACTTGTACAGTGTATGAAGAAGATGTACAGATGTACATTATGGACATGTACATCATTCACATGACATTTACATACCTCAGCATACACATATAGGGCTATGTAAATGTTTGAATGAATATGTACAAACATGACAGATTCTGAACTTATGTAGAACTTTCCTTGTCCACTTTTCTCTAAAATATTACATACATGTAACACATGAATTAGTATAAAAACAACACATACTGAATTTGGTTCTGAAAGGGGCAAAGCCACTTTTCCATTGCAAGGGGCACTTCCATTGGAAAATCATAATGTCTATGGAAACAGTTGAAGGGGCAAGAAGGCCAAGAACCAGGGCAATGAAGGCCGTTTCTTCCGTTAAATTCAAGACTTGTGTATATGTTGTGCATTAACATTATTTTGAGAGTCATGTTCAGTACATCACATGTATTAAATGTACATATGCAGAGCATACTGTGATTACCGTTACTGTGATGCTTCTATCACTGTTTTACCACAGACATTTTGCCCACGGGTATAATTTTGTTAATTGGTTGAGCATGGCAATTTTGCAGAGTGAGTTGTTATTTAATTAGGTCCAGTCAGGAGAACATTTAATTGCTAGACAATGACATTATTGATACCTTACGCTTTATGTATGTGCGTGTACACACGTACACCCACATGTACACTGTACAGTATGTTTGCAGACACTGTGCATATTGTGTACATATGTATCTTCTTTCCATAAAAGGTTTCAGGCTTTCGAGCTACAGTGCCTTGGTCACTTTTGAGGAATCCTTGGTGTCATTACCATAAATAAATAATAATAATAATGTATACATGTAATGCCTACATGTGTACAATTGTGTATGAGTACTTGTATGCATTATGCAGATGTAATTAATTTTGCAGGGTAATTTGTGAATCCAACACATTTTTCTATTTGCATTCTAATTGTCGTCATACAGTAACTCATTAGTTATTTGCATATCTGCAAGGTACTATAAATTAGGGCAGTGTCGGATTTGAAATGGGGTTGGCACATATGGTTGTGGGTTGGAAAGTCGAATGAACATGACCACTATTGGTCTTGGTTTAGAGTTGTCTGGATGTCATTTCGTTCGTACTGTACACGTAAGGTATGTAGTTTGCTGTTTTAACACCTTATTTCATCGACATCTACACGGTGTATTTTTGTTTTGGCCATTGAAAAGATCAAAATGGTAATCAGGGGTCGAATTTCGTGACATAAAAACACTGGACGGCAGGTCTAGTAACTGAAGCATTTTACTAGACCTTAACTTTTTCCACTAGACCTGTGGCGTTCATGTGCATAGGAAAACTGTAATTGTATGCAATATTGTGTCAAGAATCATCAATTTATCACCCTTTTAATTGTGCAAGGAAAACAAAATCACTAGACAGCCGGACTAGTGCAGTGCACACTTTAAGCCCCTTTCACAATTGTTGCCAAACAGACTACAACGGCTTGCGACTCAAAAATTCCCCGTTGTACGACTCGTTGTAGCCGTTGTACCACTTATTGTACGATCCAGATGCGACAAAATGGTCGCATCTCGGTCGGGAAAAAAAACCGTGCTGCTCCGATATTTTGAGCGACTGACGCGATGAAAAATAATTGCACGACAGGCAGTACGAGTCTTGTGCGACTTTGCACGCACTCGTAAGACCCCGAACGAGTGTTGCATGTGTATTTTCATGTCGTACGATGATGCATCCTGTCGTACGAGTCCGTTGTACCACCCTAAGACTATTGGAAGACCTGTCTTGCCCCCTTTGCAACGTTGTACGATTTTTGTTCACCCCCAATATAAGCTCGAGAACTCCTGAGCTTTCATCCCAAATGTCTGGACCATCCATACTGTAAACATGGCTGCTGCTCGACCAATAGCTCCTGGGAGGCTCTTGCATTTGCGACTCAAAGACAACACTTCTACAACAGGACGGAAAAAATATTTTCGAAAAAAAAAATTATCGCACGAGTGAGGCGCCAATTGTGAAAGGGGCTTTACTAGACCGACACTGAAATTACTAGACTCGGTCCATGGTCATAGTGGATATTTCGAGCCCTGGTAATATTAAGGTTACAAGTTGAACGTTGGTTTTTAATATATCATGATTGTCTGTGTTTCTTTGTTTTTTTTTAACATCCAAATTTAAGAGATCCCAAACAGGGAAGTCCGGTACATGTAATTTCAGTGTAAACTCCAGGAAGAGGAAAAACCTTGTTGTTCGTTTTGAGCCAACTCGAGAACTCTCAAGTTCGGCATGAGAAAAAACTTCCTTGTTCATCCAAGTTTACATAAACCCCCCTTGCATTGCAGGGATGTGAGAGTTCAGATTTAAATCTGATTTCAGATTTGTTGTTGTTGTTAAGATTATAACTCAGGATTTCAGCTTTTTTGTACACTTGTTCTATACAAAAGTATTTCTAAATTTCTGCTTATTTGGTTAGTGTTTTCAGGTTTTTTTGTGGCCACTCACATCCCTGGCATTGGAGTGACTCACGTTGGCTGTGTTTGTTTTTCATCACGAGGCTGTTGTGATTTTGCATTGGGTGACGCTCGAGCATCATGGGTGATTTGTCAAACACAATATGCAACGCTGACGAAAATGGGTTGGACGGCTCAACCCATTTTTTTGTGGGTTGAAGTTGATGTTTGTCCTTGGCGTGCTTTCTGTTAACAACTGGGTAACTGGGTACTTTCGTTTGTCTGGGCGTAAGGAATTTGTAGACTTTTCTTGGATTTGATTCATTTGTGTCTTTGACCTTGCTAAAATTTACACAAAAGTGTAGCCTACATCAAATGATCAAGAATTTGGTTGGAATATGGAAACGGTGTAGGGCCTACATATTTGGCGTTAACCCCCAAAATATGAAAAAGTCCTCCCTTAAATTATCCATTAAATAGGATCTGGTAAGCTTGGAATTTTCTGCTTAAGCAGAGAATCCATGAAATTGAGCCCTGAACTGTGTAATCATAAGCTTCCTAGATCTCTCAACGACGCACCTGCAGTGGCTTGCCATGGACATTGTATTGATCTGTCCGGCAAGTGCATTTTGAACCTACTGGTATAATGGCATTGAATAGTGTAGTATTTGTGTACAGTGTGTACTTGCCCTGCATGCATAAACTATGCTTGGGTGGACTACTGTTGTGTATTCTTGTGAGTTTCTGTGTTGAATCAGCCGTGAGGAAAATGGTGGTTAAATTTGGGAAATTTGTCCAGTCGACTGGTCATTCTTCAGTCGTGATTTTGTAGCGTTTATGCTGCGGTATCTATACACATTTGTATGTATGAACAGTTTGAACACTGCAGTTCAGTCCACAATAGACCTACACATGTATTCCTATGTACACTGTAGTCTGTATGTTTGTTTATATAACAGTACTGTACAGTGTACAAGTATACAGTACATGTAATGTAGGCCTACACTGTCTCTACGTATAGGCCTTCATGATCATTTTGTTAGACCATATTTGTCTTAATTATGTACATGTAGATTAAGAAGCGTTGCCCGTTATGGTGAGAACATTTTTGCTGACAATGGTTGCAGACTACTCACTTTTCAAACAATTTAATGACACCATTGCTTTGAAGTACATTTTCAAACCATGTACACATTATACATGTATAGGCCCACTGCATGTTGAAAGTGCTTGTAGTATAATTGTATTGTTTTGGAAAACAATTGGTCTTTCAATCAATAATCTGGCCCACTCATGTACACACTACACTTAACACCTGCACTTTGGTTGACCCGGGCGTTATACATGTAAGTGCATACGTTGGCCATTAACTTTGGCCTATAAGTGCAATATGGACTGAAGGTTTCATGGTGCTTTGTACTGTACACACACGTTCAGTGCTGTGCATGTACGTACATGTATAATGCATGCCTACATGTAGACCTGTCCGAGAATAAAATTCTGTTTGCATCTCAAATTGATCGATGGGGAGATGCTTCTATAGGGCAGGGCAACCTGTGCTGATAAAATGGCCGGTCAGCTCCGATGCCGACTCTCCGCCGCTTCAAGCAGGCTATCTAGACTCATTCGCACACACCCACCCTGGATAAATGTGTCGCCATATATAACCTGCCGCTCCACGGTCGGAGCTTGTTTCCCCCCCACCCCCCCCCCCCCCCCCATTCAACTGTGACGATTGCATCGCAGGGCTGATAAATTTCTGTCTTCAACGGAGGCCTGTAGGTTTCGGGCGTGATGATTCGCTGTGGGCTGGCCGTACGTGCATTGGATACGGCCCTTGTTATAAACAGCTGGTTTACTGGCCTTAGGCACGCCATTTATTGCTCTTTTTGGCTTGGTTTTGTATGATCTCAATTTTATTCATAATTAATCATTTACATGTAGATACCGTGCAATTTATATATCAGTTTACATGTA
Source organism: Astropecten irregularis (assembly GCA_963971285.1). Classification (NCBI taxonomy): domain Eukaryota; kingdom Metazoa; phylum Echinodermata; class Asteroidea; order Paxillosida; family Astropectinidae; genus Astropecten; species Astropecten irregularis. The sequence continues at coordinate 2,897,761 of OZ020251.1, read as the reverse complement.
GGCCTACTGTTTGTGTATAAATTCCACATGGTTGGGGAAAAATTCAAAATATATTGGCCTTGGTTTTAGTAATTAAATTAATATACACTGTACGTACTACAGTATCCCTGAATAATTTGTTTTGCCATAGAACTTTTGGGCATTGGAAATGTCACTCCAAATGATAGAATGATTTGTTGACCCAGGTATGTGGTCTGTTTGTCCCTTATCACTTGTTTGTGGATTAATCTGTTTGTCTTCAAATAAGCTTAAACTGTTAATCAGTATGTACACAGAGATAATTCTATGCTACCTAAGTCAGGTTTGGGAACTTCACTTTTCATTGTTGTGTACATGTATGTGGCTAAAGGAAGGAGCCCTGGCACGTAAATGCCAATTGCATTTGAAATTATATTTTTTTACCTTCGGGTGTGTCAAATTAATCAACAATTGGTGTAATTTGGGAGGGCTGGAATTTCACAGCTCTGAGAAATGAAGGCATTTGCCTTGGAAACCAGATTGGTTTTTTAGTTTTTATGCTGCTACAAGTTCGGGCAGACATTTTTTGTTTCTCTCATGGAAGTAGAAAGTGCTCTTTGCCGGTTTGCCCTTTACCAAACCTAGGAAAGACACATTGGGCATTTACGAAACAGAGGCTCGGGCTCTGTCTCAGGCTCAGGCTCCGGCTCCATTTCGTGAATCCATTTTTAAATAACTGGTATCAAAATAGAGACTTTTGGCTGCGGTTCGGAAGTAGATTATTTGGTTTGAAAAGGAAAACAGAGCTTAAGCTTCAATGAAAAACCACAACCTATATTTTCAGCATAGGATGTCAGAGCTGAAGCCTGAGCCTGAGCCTGAGCCTCTGTTTCGTAAATCTCTGGAACTCCTTACCTGCATCCTGTTTCCCTGCTGTATATAATTTGTCTAAGTTCAAGTGCAATGTGAATAGGCTTCTGTTATCCTAATTCTGTGCGCTTTCTTTTCCTTTCTCTTTCTTTTTTAGCCCTCACCTCGAGTGGTCTTTGTGCCTTGTGTTGGGCGACTTCCATAAAAAAAAAAAATTAAAAAAAAACCATTGTCCCTTTTGTTACAAGAGCAAAGATCCTGCTCTTAAAAATCTTACTTTTGTATACCTTGACTCGTTGACACATAAATTGTGTGCAGTGCACTTGCTGAATTGAAGGAGGGTGTGGTCTCTGTTTGTCCCCTCCCCCCCCCCCCCCTCGCTCCGAGGTCAGAGTTGAGACACCCCGAATAGAAGGAATTCAAGCCTGACGAGATGGATTTGGGGATGGGTTCATGAATTATTCATTCTGTTTGCACGCTGTACACTGATGGAATACACCAGGGAATTCTTGTAAAGGCGTCAGTGGTTGTCCGGGCTTGGTAAAATTATCAAAGGTCTGGAATATTATGGAAATGTTTAATAGGTCTACATGTACATGTACGTGTCCATACATGTACATTACATGTACATGTACATTATGTACGTGTACTGAACATGAATGTGCATAACTCAACAACAGTGTACACTGTACAGTACACAGTACACCATATTGAACCATGAAGGTTCGTATTATTATACTATCCCTATGTACTGTACATGTATGTACATGATGTAGTGCAGTATGCTATAAAGTACAGTACATGTACATCATACCACAGTACATACAGGCCTACATTAGGGAGACATTTTGATGTCTCCCTAATGTTTTAGGTACCTTTTATAGACACATTTTTACCGTCCAAATTTTTATAGAAAAAAGAGAATGCTCTCAACAAAAACATACTGTATATGTCAATTTCAAGTTCATTGGTTTGGAGGATGTTTAGAAATAGGTAAGTAAAGTTCAGTGCACAACCCTATGGGAATGTATCCCTAAGGTCCCATTTAGGATAATATATGTACATGTATGTATATAATTTTTATACACATTGTATACGTTGTTGTAAACATATTGTATACATTGTATCATTTGTACCTGCACAGTAGTCTTGAAACTAATGTAACACTTGGCTACTGACCTTGAACAAGTGCATACTGTTGTATTGTACATGTAGGCCTACACATGTACATGTACATGTTCTGTACATCTGTACTGTCCCTGCATGTTCTGCTTTTGACATTCCTGCAGTTGATTATAATCATTGCAAGCAGTGGCAATTTGTCTGTATAAAAACCTGTATTCTTGCAATAATAGCGCTCCACACTAATGACGTCAAAAAAATCCCTGGATGTCAGACAAACATTGTCTCACACAGTGTGTAAAAAACACACGTAGTGTACATGGACCCACACACGCACCCACGTTTGCATGGTTACATGGTTGCAATGTTTGTCTGAGATCAGGTGCTATTTTTAGCGTAAGTGCGGAGCGCTATTACATGTACATCCATACAAAAAATACAGTATAATTTATGTACGGACATACTTTTACCATTTCTACTGCCATGCGTATACAAAGTTGAACCAGGCCTACATGTACTGTGTGTGTCATGTGCTATGTTCATGTACAGTGCACAGTGTATGAAAACTATCAGTTGTGTCAGTTGGGCAGTTCATTGGTACCCTTGACGACATACTGTGAACAAGTACGTACATGTTTCACCGTATGTGCTGCTTTTGACATTTCTGCCGGTGGTAATCTTTGCGAGGGGTGGCATTTTGAAAGTAACCTTTCCCAGCTTAGATTGACATGATATAAGTTGTACCCATGGACTGGGAATTCAAGTATGGTATGATTGAGTGCTGGTGTCGGGTTTCACATATGAGCAGTATATATGGAGGCTGAGAGACCATTCAGGAATTTGGTGGGGAATTATGATGATCCCAAAGGCACAGTGCGCGCCTAGCTCCTGTGGGAAATGGCAAGGTGTCTTGAATTTTGAGTTTAAAAGTTTAATTTCATTGTTGGAATTCTTGATAATTATGTGCACATGTTACTACATGTAAATGTATGTGAATTATATCTACATGTACATAATATGTGCACGCATACAATGTATGTATAGGTCCCTTACTGTACAGTGTACATGTATGGCGTTTACGAAACAGAGGCTTGGGATCAGGCTTGATCTCCATTTCGTTAATCCATTCTTATTAATAACTGGTATCAAAATTGAGGCTTTTGGCTGCTGTTCGGAAGTAAATTCTCTGATTTGAAATGAAAACAGAGCTTCAGCTCCAATGAAAAACCACAACCTATATTTTCAGCATATGGATGACGGAACCGGAGCCTATGCCCTATGTTCTCAAGGAAATAACATGGAATTGAATACAGTATCTTGTATATAAATTTGTTGGCATACAATGTGTACACATATTGTAAGTAAGTTGAATTTGGTGCAAATGAAGCCAAGACAATGGGGAGCTAAACTGAGAGTTAAATTTGTATCTGTATTGGCTGGCACTAATATAAAAAAAAAGGAGCCAAACGAACAAAGATAATAGACTATTGGGGTCACCACCAACGTAGGGCTGGATGGCTCAGTTGGTAGAGTGCCTTTATGGTTTTCAGGAGGTCGCCGGTTCGAATCCCGCTCCAGTCAATTTTTCTTTGTTCACTTTTCAATTTCGATAAAAAAAACCCAAGATTACAAAAATTTGATCTCAAAGTATTTTCTTTGCTGTACAAAATGTGGACATGTTCATCAGACTGCTTAAGTCTGCTCGAGATTGCAATGTAAAGGTCCGGACCTTTTTAGAAATACTCCTTCCCTAAAGGATTTGTTCCCTTGCTGTCTGGTAATTTGTCCTCCCCTGACGTATTTATTATTGCTGTGTCTCCATTCTGCCTAGCGTTAAATCTCTGATGCCGCTAGACGCAAACAGTTAGATCAAGAAGGGTGTTAAGCTGTATGCGCAGCGAAAACAGCTCCGGATGTGGCGTCCAAAAGGCTTGCAGACGCCCGCTGGCAAAATCCACGGAGCCTGCCTATTACAACCAAATCCAACAGTGCTACGTAATTACAGAAATCTGTCTTTGCTTGCCGCTAACAGATCCGTGTGTATGTGTGATTTGCGGGAGCACTATTGCATCACAGTGGATGTAATTAGCAAAAGCAGTGAGATAATGGAACGAGGCCCAGATCGGGTATTAGCACAACGTGTAATGGTGTGCCGTGATGTTCGCTCGGCTGCGCATAATGTTTTAAAACAGATTTCATATTTCGGTTCTTATCATTCGACGGGCCTCAGGGGACGTTTTCATGTCAGTGGAGTATTTCTTCCCATGCATTTTCAATTACCAGGCGGTGATCTCTATTTCCATTTTGGATTATGGCGAATATGAGTTCTCGTTTGCAATCGTCCCCGATCCCTGATCGTGCCTATCGGGGTAATGGCATGTGATCACTTTACGGTGCAAAATTCAATTGAAATGAGGAACCGGCGGCCCGTAGCTCGTGTTGATGATCGGCCCGCCGTCATTTAACACTTTTTCATCGTATGATAATTCCGCACTGCAAGGAGATATCTTCCTTAAGCGTGCCAAGCCTGAACGACACACGCTCTCGCCGTCGTGATCTGAGCATGCTCTTTGTGACAAGAAAAAAAAGGGGAATCGGAAAATAATTGAGGGCCTGGCGATCGGGGGCCCAATTTGATTAGATAGTGTGAACACGCCTAGAAGCTTGAGAATTCTCACGGTTTGGGCAAGGTTTTTCCCGAAGGGGGTAGGGGAGGGGGGGGGGGAGAGTTTCCACAGATGTGCCTTGAAGACTGTGTATCGCACACCGGGGGATAATTTCATGGTGTTGCCCAAGCAAAACTAATCGCTAAGCAAATAATGTCTTTGTTCAAAATAGATTGGCCTTCAGTCCTGTCAAAATTATTATACTTAATATTGCTCATTGCTCATCACACTACATACCGGGGATCTAGGGGTTGTTTCGATAAGCAACAAAAATATTATGCCCTTTCCTTTATGTTGTGCTACACAAGACAAGAGCTGCATGCATGTAGTCTGGGGTTGTTTCAATAAGCAACACAAATATTAACCCTTACATCCCTCTGCACATGTTGTGCTACACAAGACTAAAGCTGCTTACCCCACATTACACATGCAGCATTCACAGCACTGGATCATAAACCACGCATTACCACATAAACCACACTGTGCTGTATTGTGGAATTCAGGACACCACATGTGTAACCACAGGAAAAACCAGCACTGATTAACATGGTTAATTGTGGTATAGAGATGGGTTAACTTATTGGTGAAGCCATTAACTGTAAACCTGTTTTTTGTTTTGTTTTTTTAAAGCATTTCGCAATTTCATGCTCATGCACAACATCTCAATATAATTGGGTTCAGATTATCACGTCACGCTGAGCACAGCGATCAGCAGAGCACCGGTGATGATAATCCACACATCACATGTGCATTTTGCCTGGTAACCCACGCCCTCATCAATTACCCAAGCTGCTCAGGAAATTGTTTGTGCTTGACAGGCCTCTTGAAAGTTGCTCTTGCCCCAGGAAAAAAACAGAATTCATTCGGCTTATCGGAACTAAGAATAGAACACGCATAAATCCTGCCTTTAAGAGCTAGAATGGTCCTCTAAAGGATGCCCTTTCCCTTCAATTAATCACCACTTGTGTTCATGACTGATGGTTCGCAGTCCCATCTGCGGCTCGGCATAACTCGGCAGGTCGCGCTGTAGGTGAGCCTTGTGCGTACGTAACATCGTTCCTGGGTTGCTCCTAGATGTATCGCCAGTCGGCTGGCCCAGCCCAGCCCATCCGATCTGCAGAACAGGTCTGATTCAATTGCATTAGATTCACATTCCTATCACCATGGTTGTCTCTTCCCTCGGGGCCCTCGAGGAGTCTGATATAAATTATGCGTAGCGCTCGACTGGGCGTTTCTCTAAACTGTGTCCTATTACTGCCTTCTAGTGCAGTCTGACAAGTGCAGAACATTATGGCGTACGTTTTTAAACAAATTATGAATTTTTTTCTGCCAATTACTCGGGATAGAGATGCGGTAGATTCAGGTAGGCAACTGGTCTACAGGTGAAATGTGGACACTGCTGAAGTCTGTACATGCTGTACGTGTATGTAGGCCCTTGTACATGCTACAATATGTTTTCAAGGCTTGTGCTTTTTCTTTTCCTCTAAACTAGCTCACCAGGGGTTCTCAGCTGTTGGACATGTATGGGCGTTTACGAAACTCAGGCTCAGGCTGCAGCTCTGACATCCATGCTGAAAATATAGGCTGTATTTTTTCATTGAAGCTGAACTTCTGTTTTATTTTCCAAACTAGAGAATCTACTTCCGAACCGCAGTTCAAAGCCTCTATTTTGATAGGCCTACCTGTTATTTCAGAAAGGATTCATGAAATGGAGCCAGAGCCTGAGACGGAGCCTGAGCCTCCGTTTCATGAACGCCGGCCCATATGTCTGTTGCAAGTACAAGCCCTCTCCATTTCTCGAACCCCAGGCTAACCATTTGACACAATCAAATTTACATGACTCATATTCTAATTTCATAATACATGCAAATGTGTACGTGTACGTGCAAGTATGTACAGCACACGTATCGTAATAATAATAATAATGACACAGTTTTTATAATAGGGTATCTTCACCAAAGTCTTGATGCGCTTCAAAAGAAAAAAAAGAAAAGAAACCAAATGGAATTGGTACAGTTATAAGAAGTGTTTAAAATAAATTTTCAACATTGACAGTTCTGATGTTGTGTCAATGTGTGGGAGAGAGCGAAAGTGGAGAGCCGCTAACCTAAACATTTTCTAAGCTAAATTGCCTAAAAGATTAAACACAACAGTCCAACAGTCAACAGTGCTTAGTACTAGGCATATATAAAACAATTTTGACTGGGAACAGAATTTCTCACAAGCAAGAGTTAAAGTTAAAGCAACAGAAGTTAAGTATCTGAGTCATTCTGGCATTTTTCAGTATTTGCATGAAATATTAAATAAATAAATGCACATAAATGCTCATGTAGCCTACCCCTACATAAACATGCCTACCAGTATTTTGTATGAATTTCCTGGTGCACATTGTTTATTGTATTTGAATACATGCACTGTACAGTACATGCACCCAGCAGTGTGGAAAGTCTCCCCAGCAAAATAAACACTCCTCCCTCTTACAAATACACTGTTCTTAAAGGAAAACCCCTACATCACACCCAGGCCAGTGTGTTAAAACACTTGAAACTAATCCTCAGGCTACAATCTGACTTGACACAATCTCCTATGGGGAAGTAATGAAGACAAAAATGGAGACTGTTGACGATGTAGGAGACCACTTGATTATTATGAAATACATCCAGTGCTGACACATATCCAAAGGGCCTTTCTCAAAGCTCGGCTCTGGCTTCGGCTCCGTCTCTGTTCTTCATACGCTGAAAAATATAGCTTGTGGTTTGCCATTGAAGCTGAAGCTCTGTTGTCCTTTTCAAACCAGAGAATCTACTTCCTAACTGCTGCCAAAAGCCTCTATTTTGATACCTGTCATTTTGAAATGGGTTCTCGAAATGGAGGCGGAGACGGAGCGGAGCTTTTAGAAAGGCCCATGGCAGGTTCGGCAAGTTCCTTGCCCCGGTGTGAAATTAAACAAATAATTTTTCAGTCATTTTTTTAGCGGGATAAAATCAGAGTGCTTTAAAATGCTCAGTATTTAAAAATACTGCAATGATTTGGTTTATAAAAAGAAGTGTACTGTGAACAACCTCTTGTTTGAATTAAATTTTTGAAGCGGCACTGAAGGTACAATGTTAAATTTCAGTTTGAAATTATTGAATTTAATTTGTAGCCTAACCCCCTCATCAAAAAAGAAAATATGTAAAACGTCAAAACCCATGTGGATCCTTCTGCAAGTTTGGCGTACAATTTGTTACAACATCTACAATTCTACATGTACATCACTGTCCATGTTACTGAGCAGATGCAAATTATATGCAAATGTTAATGGGTTTTTACTTTTTGGTTCTTTTACCATAATATCTTCCAACAAACATTGTTTTATCTCAAGTAAAGGTCAAATTTGACTTGTGGAATATAACCACTCGTTGACTGTACTTAGAGTTGGGAGGGCCTGACGCGTTTCGATCCTAACAAGATCTTTCTCAAAGGCAAACTGACAGAAGGACAAGATCATGGAAGTGAATGGAAACACATATGTATGGATGAGGGAATTCCCGATTCCCTCATCCATACATTTGTGTTTCCATTCACTTCCATTTTCTAAATTGTCCATCCGTCAGTTTGCCTTTGAGAAAGATCCTGCTAGGATCGAAACGCGTCAGGCCCTCCCAACTCTAAGGGCCTGTTTGTTTATGACGAATCCTGCGGATCCGGATCCCATTTTAGCGTACCCTGCATAGGAGGTGGATCCCAAAATATCGGATCCTTTGCGTGAAACAAACAGGCCCTAAGCATTTGATATATTTCATGTCATTTTGGCTGATGAGCAATTTGCAGCAGTTTATTACTTGCGTTGACCGTACTGTCACAAAATCATGCCTCAAGTGGTTGAATTGACAGATGTCAGCTGCTTGGCATGCACAGTTGCACGTCTCCGTACCATTTGAAAGATGCGATTGAAAGTGTAATACTGTCGGTCCGTTTTTGTTTTCAATGAAGGGCGGAAACCCATTCTATTGATTTATGGATTAATTAAACAATTTCATCGACGCCATCTGTTCATCATGCATATACGTCATCTCAAGTGTATGTACACGGTACCACACCTATAAAAATATATGCTGTGTACAAGGTTGATGGTAGTCAAATTTGTTTACGTACTGGTACTACCGGTAGAAAACTCCAAACCTCTAAAAATAAATCCGTTTAAAATAAATAGGCCTACTGTAAACGTACATTATGTATGTAGGTTTATAGGGACAATGAAATGTATGGTACATATATTTGTGTGCATTTGTAGGGGCATACTGTACATGTACATAGTTTGTGTGGACAGTTTTCAGAATGTGGGCATGTTTTATACAGTATTGCACATAAACAGCCGAGAGTGATTTGAAACAAGCCCAAGGCAGAAAATTTACATTTTTTGGCTTAAAAAAAGCAGAATGCTGCTTAGATAATTTTTGTTTAATTTAACAAGTGCCTAGATTTAACATCAAATCATCCTCTTAAAACAAGGGAAAAAGTAATTGATTTTGCAGTAACACCATGAGACATAAATTATACCCTTTTAATGAGTTGTGGTCAATGTGGTGGCTCTGAAAAGAGCCGAACGGCCTGTATGCTCTGGCTGTCTTCAGGAGAAAAAAAAAGGAACGGACATTTTTTTTTCAATTGCAACAAAATGTTGCCCTTAATTTCCCCCCTAAAGCCTTTCTATTTGAAACTCATGGCGAGAATTCTACTAAATTCATCAACTTGTCAACACATCGTTGCCGTGGAAAAACTGACAGGCTGAAGTCATTAGCCTGGGGCAAATTTTGCAGCCCTGCTTAGCACAAAAATTTGCTAAGCATAAAATTTCTGTCTTGAGAAAAATAGGATTAACAACCAAATTTCCATGTGTTGTGAATCATTTGTGATTGTTCTCTGGCTGTTGTTCGCTGACCTTGAATATCAAATGCAATTTTTAATAGTGGTTTGTTTGATTGAGCAAGACATTTTGTGCTAAGCAATTTTTTGGTGCTTAACAGCTCCATGAAATTAACCCCTGGGGCCAATTTCATGGAGCTGCTAAGCACAAAAATTTGCTTAGCACAAAAATGTATTGCCCAATAAAAATAGACCACCGTTAAGAATTTCATTTGATATTCATGATCAGTGAACAACAGCCAAAGAACAATCACAAGCGATACACAACACATGGACATTTGGTTGTTAACCCTGTTTTTATCAAGCCGAAAATTTCATGCTTAGCAAATTTTTGTGCTAAGCAGGGCTGTGAAATTGGTCCCTCCCTGGTGACTTCTCCTCTTGTCTCGTGATGACAGACAGAATGCAGATATTGGAAATCTTGCTTTTCATTTGATAAAAATAGACAGATACATGTATAATATGTGTATAATGTACACGTTCGTTCGTTCGTTCGTTCGTTCGTTCGTTTGTTCGTGCTCCCTGCGTTCACCCCGTTACCTGCCCAGTGATGTGAAATAAGTAGGTGATTCATTTGTGATTCACGACTTTCACGTCGCGTCGATTGAAAAATTGCCATGAAATGCACACACGACACTCTCCATGGCCGGCACACATAATGTCTGTTCATATTATTAAGAGCAGGATACAAAACTGTATTATGAAGGACTGGCATGAAATACATGTACAACTACAAGGAAGTTGTCTTATAGAAAAATATTCTCAGGAAATGGTGTATTTTGAAATCTTCACATGAATTCCCCATTTGTGGTTAACAAAAACACCCAAAAGCAACAAAAACAATTAAGTGTTGTTGATAGTAAAAACACTAATCTCTTTTTTAAAGAAATACTTCAGTTAAATGTAGTATCATACTTTTTGATCTTTTAAAAGATCAAAAATAAAAGAGAAAAGACTTTAGAAATACTGTGACTGTTTTTCACTGTTTTCTCAAAAAGTGGCCACCGTATGGGACTGAAATTTTCACAGATGACTGTTACTGTATCTGTCTTGATATTTTTGCCCATGACTGTAATTTCTCTGATAAAAAGCAAAGTATGATTATTACCAAGTTTAACCTGTAGTATGAAATACTGTACAAGGAAGTACATTGTAGTTAAAAATATTTCAGGAAACATGAACAGATGAATATGTGCAGATTTTAAAAACTACATGCACGTAGACCAACTTGCACATCTGTATTAAACGTTACTTTATCATATTTAGTTTGTTGACCTCTAAAATAAATATTTGGCAATACAGCTACATGTACATGTACTGTATGTGGTCAGTTATGTGATCAATATGTTTCAGCATAAATTGAGGAGTCTGTAGAGTAAGGCTCTTTTCCCTACCTCGGCTCCGGCTCAGGCTCCGGCTCAGGCTCAGGCTCAGGCGCTGTCATCCATATGCTGAAAATATAGGTTGTGGTTTTCATTGAAGCTGAAGCTCTGTTAACTTGTTCAAAATAGAGTATCTACTTCCAAACCGTAACCAAAAGCCTCTATTTTGATACCTGTTATTCAAAAATGGAGTCATGAAATGGAGCCGAGGTTTGGAAAAGGCTCTAGTATTGTATTTGGTTATATTTGTTGATTTTGACAAGATTTTTGAGGATTCGTTGATATTGAATTGTGTGCATATTTTATTTTGTTTTACCACAAAGCTGAGAAATTAGACGATTTGGTTCACTTCACAACTGCCTACTGCCTAGCAACTGTTGTTTTGACAAGCCTGGTACATGTACATTTTGCTAGATTCAGAATGGTCTATGCTGTTGATTACTTAAAAGGGAGTACACGTCCCCCATCTGCAACTGTGCATTTGTCCACTGGAGCAAGTCGAAATATTGACCGTATCAATTGTTCTCAGCCAATGAGGCGTCTTCAGGTCATGAATATGTAAATTGGGTTCTGGCCATTAGCAAAATGGAGGTTAGTGACTCACTGGATACGATTTGAATAATTGATGTCGTACATGTCCTATACGTGTACTGTACAACCTAGCATCCACGTATGGTGTAAGCTCTCCTGGTACCATGGGTACCGGGGAAAATTATGAATGTCAATTACTCATGCAATATTTTGCGTACCGGGTAACTCATCTTTTACAGTCTACAGGTGCACTCAGTGTGTGTACTTTATATTTAGTCTCGGCGGGCCAATTTCGTCGAGTTGCTTTTAGAAATGCTTTTAGACATGTTAGAAATGCTTGGAGTTAGGAGGGCTTGATGCCTTTCGATCGATGCTGATCTTTATTGAAGATTTATTACTTGTATTGGGTTGCTTTTAGCAGCAAAGCATAAATCTTGCTAAATGAAATTTACTTCCCATCTTTGTGAATGTTACGTACTTACGCTAAACACATATATATGCAACTCTTTTCCTCGAATCAGCTGATTTCCTCTTTTTTTTTCATTTCAATCTTAATGCCAGTGAAAATAGACAAACATTGCACAAAGTCTTTTAAAAATTAGAATTTCCTTGTTTTTTTATTATTCTGAGTTGTATGCCTAAAAAAACATGAAGAAATTGGTTACAAATTTAAAGCTATGAGCGTCATTAAAACTTCAATTGTCTGGTTATCTTCTTTTCACCAATTCTTGCTATTGGCCTAAACCAATTTTTGCGTTGGTAACATGCTAAACTAGCTGGGGACCCTGATTTGTGAGAATGTTTATGAGATGGCCTCAGGTATACTTGTACATGAGCTGCCATTAAAAAAATAAAGGAAAATGGCATCCAGATTTGTGTCGCTCAAATCTTCAAAAGACATTCCCTGTCCATGTTCACTGGTTACATGTACAACATGTTCGCGTGTTGAGATATCTACCGTTGCCTGGTTAAGTACATCTCCATCAACACTGCTCGAATCAATTCGGCCGATCTCAAAAAACAATTCAAGAAATTGGCAGTCTAAGCACTAGACCAACAGGGAAGTTCCGTCATCGGGGCTTCAAAAAACATTTGCTAAAACATGTTTGCGTCTACGCATGAACTGTCACTGGCAGTGGCAGTGATTGTCTGCTTGGTTTTGATCGAACATAGAGCTCGGGGGAATATGTACCGGTAGGCTGTAGTTAAAGGTACATGTAGTATCATACTTTGGTAGCATACCGAAACAGACAGGTTTACACAGGTTTACACATAACTTACAGGGTATAAAGATGCTGATGGTAGAAACATAGTGTTAAATTCTTTTCTGCTTGAAATGCTGTATTTATCCAGAAGAGTCAAACCAGTGACCAAAATTATTTTTGATCTTTTAAAGAGGGAAGACTTACATGTAAGAAATACTGTGGTCATGTACTTTCACTGTTTTCTCAAAAGGTGGGCACCGTATATGACTAGGAATTTCACAGATGACTGTTACTGTATCTTCCTTGATATGTTTGCCCAAGAATTTTCATTTCTTTCATAAAAACCAAAGTATGATACTACGTAAAAGTCGTACATACTGTACCACATGTATTATGTAATTGTCTAGTTTCTGAACTTGAATTTGGTTGCCATGGAGCAAGGCTACCTTTTTTGCATTTAAAAGGTTCATTTCAATTGAAACTTAGTATGTTTGTATCTACTAGACAGCCGCCAAGGCTGTAGACTTACAATGTAGTTGAATTTTAAAGCCTGATTCATGTGCTGTATGGTGTTTGTGAAAGAAAACTAAGACACGTAAATTTACACACGGAATGTCAAATTCCAAACGGAATGTTTGTCAAGAAGAAACATTTCTCTCGTGCGTATATTATTCATTGATTCAAGAATCTTCATTTTGCCAAGCCACTGTGCAAATCTTCAAATCCCATCTTATGCAGTCTGCTAGCTCTTTTGGTCGGCTATTTTTGTCTCGCTCCTGTCAATGTTTTTTTACATTGGCGGCCTTTGGTTGGCCATCGGTAACAGGGGGCTGTCATCTCAGCCTTTCACTGTTGCTCTATGTGCTTCTTCTCTCCAAGGGAGTGTCTTGTTAAGACATTCATTATCGATGAAGATGATGGACTGAGGAGGACATACTGTACCGGCATAAAAGATGAATTATGTATATGTAACGTCTACATATAGTTGTTTGCTGCATGTAGGAAGGATCCTTCCTTCTTATGTTTGTAGACAAATACTAGCCCATTCCTGAAAAGATGTAAATATTTTGTGATGATAAATATCACTGATTTTATCATTCTAGACTGCAATATACATGTATATACAGTCAAATTATGGGAAATCTTTTCTTGGCTTTTCCAATGACTATGAGTTCTAGGATTGCGTTAAAATGTTAAAACTCTGATTTGGGAATACAACTGCATAGCAAGATCAATTGATTCCAATTAGAGGTACATGTACATGTACCGGTCTTTGAGAGATTTTAAATGCCTAACTAGCTGGATAAAATGCAAAATAAATCAAAGCATCCTGGAGCTATGATGTATTACCATAAAGTTCAATGTACATGTACAAACGGCACACCTTTTTTCAACTCTGCAAAAATCAAAACTTGGGGTACAAATACATGGGTACAGTCCCCTGGCAATCTCGCAAGTGTAGGTGTTGATCATTGTGCCACGCAGCCACGCCTTGTAAAAGCTTGTGATGCACTAATGTCCGTATCGGCAGCAACTGTAACTAATTAGCGTGATGTCTAACTCAAAATTGAGCGAATGATTCTTGAAAGATACCATTTGGTATCACATTCTCTTTATTAATACATGTAACTAGGGGCCAATTCCATAAAGCTCTGCGAAACGTTGCAACTCGATTTGCAGTGCGTCCTAGCTGCGACGTGTCGCATCTATGCGGTGAGTTCATAGAGAAAGGATGCGTCTTAACTCTGCGACGCGTCGTAAGTTTTATGAAATCGGCCCCCGATGTAGCTTTGGGTGCTACCCTGTTTTTAGTGTTGATTGTTGAACACCCTGTTTGTTTCTACAGAGACCCTATTTGCTGTTTTTGGCATCCTGTTTTATCAGAAGGTTACAATGCGAAATTGAACTGCAGACTGAAATAATATTTTAACACCCATTTTTTGAACTAAGGCCAAATTAATTTAGACGATCGGTTTGCAAACTCTGCCGCTTTTTCTGTACAGTATAAAGCTCCGTTGAAAATAAATTACTTTCTGCAATTTGAAAATGGCAATGGTTTTGAGCACATGTAATATACGTACAATATACGTAATTGTGCAGAGTAATTTGAAGAGCTGTATACAGTACATGTACTTCAGCAAATGAAATGAGATCAATTCACAGTCTTGTATCCATGACAACCAGTAATATGAGAAGTCAAGTCCGTGCTGTGATGGAGATGGTTTCCCTTTAATTTTGCCTCCGTTTAATTTCGTAAAAATTGAAAATAACTGAAGTTGTGGACGAAAGCACTGGGAATCTTTGAGCCTGATTAGACCCATGATATCGTACACAGAATTGTCAGTAAATCCTTTCAAATTGTCCTGCGTACAATCTTGTGCATGGACTGTTCATTGTACACGGGTGATGTTCAGCACATAAAAAAAAGAGCTCGCGTTACAATACCTCCTTCATTGTAATATTCCAAAAGGGGCCCCGGCTTTTGCTGCATGCTGGCATCGCCATAGAAACAACAGGTTGCCATAGCAGCAGTGGCCTTCAAGGAGAGGCTCAATGTGTGACCGAATCGGGTGATTGTTCATTTTCCCTGTCTGCTTGCCAGGCTAACTAGCGGAAGTGCGGAGCCTCTTCTAAAAATAGCCCCATGCTGGAACGATATTTCATTTCTTTTGGTACCATATTTTTGGTTAAAACCTGGATGAAATAATGTGGAAAGATGGAAAATGTTATATGCAGTTGTACAGAGCTTTAAAAATGGATTGCAATCAATGTACGTTTGTAATGTACTGAGAATATCTATCACTCTAAGAAAGATCACATGCATACATAATGTGTCAATGCATACATTTTGAAGTTTGGTCACTCACCAGTTTGTGTTTGTTTTGATTTTTCTATCGTATAATTTGTAGCAAAAACTGTTTAAAAAAACAGTGAATATCCACGGAGAGAAATTTTAATCGGCAATCCACATTTGTTTGTCGTGCGTGTGCATGTTTACTGAAAACAGCATCTTGAAAGTTGGAACAGTATTTCACTGTCATTTTTCCAACTTAGGTCTCTTCTACCGATTGCTTTATGATACATACCCCTGGTACATACATCAACATTTTTGGTTAATGTGACGGCCAGTGTAATATTTCAGGGGTTGAAATTAACAATGGTCTGCTGGCCCGGGGCCACTTAAAACAATCATAGGACCACTGATTTGAAGAACAGTGCTAGTGCACGCCCTACAGGCTACTAAAAAACTGAAGTTAATTCTGAGTCCTGGGCCCTTTTCCAAACCTCTGCTCCGGCTCAGGCTCTGGCTCCAGCTCCATTTCTGGAGTCAATTTTAAAATAACGGGTATCAAAATAGAGACTTTTGGCTGTGGTTTGGAAGTAGATTCTCTGGTTTGAAAGGGAAAACGGAGCTCAGCTTCAATGAAAACCCACAACCTCTATTTTCAGCATGTGGATGACGGAGCCGGAGCCGAGGTTTGGAAAAGGGCCTTGCATTTCCAAGAAATGTCTACATCTTGCATTTTGCAGCGTGCTAAAAAAAACACCGTCTGCCCCATATCTGTTGTAATAACATTGTATCGATAGAGTCGGACATGTACATGTACAACATTGTATTCAAATGCATTTGGCCTGCAGACACACTGTATACATTTATTCATATGTAACATATGGCGTGCCTCATAATGTAAACAGACTGCATGTGAACAGAACAAGCATACATTTGTAAATACCAGGATGAGGAGAAGTCATTTGTGCTTATGAATAAATATGAATATATGAATATGCATGAATGAATATAAAGACATTCAATTTTATTCACATTCATTGATAAAGCACATGTGGCCTGTTGTAAAGTAAAAGTGAATAGACATGATAGAGCACAGAGATAATAGTGCTCTGCGCTAAAAATAGCAAACTGGATCTCAGACAAACATTGCAAGCTTGTGTGGGTGGGCTTGTGTGCATACATGTGCATGCATGAAGTTTGTCTGACATCCGGGGATTTTGTACATGCGCGCCCTGGCCAAATCACTCGTGTGACGTCATTAGTGCGGAGCGCTATTGGAAAGCTGAGATGGCTAAGAATTGGAGCATGGGGCTTGTCAAAATGAATAAATATTCATATAATAATGTACATGTATCATTTGATTAATATTCATAACATATTCAAATATATTCGTATTCACACGTATGATGCCACATGTGGCTCATGCTGATTGGCTGCAATTGAACAGAGACGAATAAATTGAAATATTGAGAAAAATTTGAGATGATTGAAAATTGAGGCCGTTGATGCATGCATATGGTCAGGCGTGAATTAGGCGGGCCTACTCATGCAGAGAGACATGTAGAGATATTAGCTTGTCCATACCCTGTGGGTACAGTGTGCACTCAGCCGTGTAAATACCGGGCCGACTATTAATGCTGCCTGCGTTGCTTCCGTTCATTCCCCGCCTTGCCGTATTCACGAGTTCTCCTTTGTGAATACAGCGGCGGTTCCTGTCGAACGGATGACGAACAGGGTCGTTGTGCATGTAATTTGCATAATATATGTAGGCAAACAAAGGACTAATGGCCTTGTCCTCCCAAGAATGGAACTGTTGTATAATATTCGTCGCTTTTAGTGGATCGTGTCAGACTGCTTGATTGAGGATTGAAGACAAAGAAAGCTTGTACTATTTTGTTGCATGCCATTATTCAGACTATTAATTAATAACCCCATGGGGGCATTTTACTGTGTACCATCGTGAATCCTCCACAATCCTCCAATGGTCACACTTTAAAAACTGCGTTCATCCTGAATCCTCCACAGTCCTCGAGTGATCTCACTTATACTCAAAATGAGAGGTACCTGAATCCTGAATCCTTCAGAATCCTTCGGTGGCCATACCTCAAAAAATGCGTTTATCCTGAATCCTTGCCACTCCTCCAGTGGTCCTCACTTGAAAATGACTTTATATCCTGAATCCTCCGAAATCCTCCAAAACTACCAGAAGGATTTTGGAGGATTGAGGTGGGTTAGGGTTAAGTAGGGGTTGCAAAGGCTACTGAGACTAATTTTACATAAAATCTGCTGCAAACTGCTCATCAATCAAACTAATGACCCCAAATATTTAATGCTTTAATAAAAAATGTATTTTTTTAATTTTTCCTTGAGAATGATCCTGCTGATATTAAAACCAGGGATGAGATTTCTCAGATTAAAGTCTGATTTCAGACTTTTGTGTTTTGGATTTCAGACTTTTTTCCTCATCACAGGCTGTGTACAAAAGTATAGGAGATTCTAAATTTCAGACTTTTTATGCTCCCTGTGAGCTGTTTTCAGTCATTTTTATCATTGGTCAATCTCATCCCTGTAAAACCTTCAGACCCTTCTAACTTCCCAAGTTCTTAAAGGTAATAAGTCATACATACTTTGGTTTTTATCAAAGAACTACAGATTCATGGGCAAAAATATCAAGGAAGATACTCCATTTATTATTTACAGTCATTAAACATTTATGCTGATTTGGGCCAATGCTATTAACTTGAATCTCTTTCACCCTGCTCAGAGAAAGACTGACAAAATATCTACGGTTGTACAGTGATAGTTCAGCTTTAATTTGTTCGGCCTGTTTATTCAGGGGTATCGGTTTGGGGCAGAAAATTAGTTCCCGTTGACATCAGGGTGAATTGCGCATGAAGAGGATTCATCAAGTCGTCCGTCATTTGGCCTAAGGAGCAGAAATTCCCATGGTGCACGTTAATAGTAGTCCTATCCTCCACTGCTCAAGCATGTACAACTGCAGTGGCCTGATTTCTTGGCACTGCTTGGTACGAAATCTCTGCCTAAATGCTCAGTATGCAGTATGCTTGCTAAAATGGCAGAATCATTTGTTAAACTACATGTATGGCCTTGTCCCATTACCAATTCTCTGGCTGCTGCTGCAAATTACACATGTACCTATGGCAGCCACTAGCCATTGACTGCAGCCATTTACATGGACTTGTGTGTTATTTGCGGTCGCAGCCAGAGAATTGGGACACGGCCATATTTGTCACGTTTCAACTTAGTCCGAGGAAGCAACATTCATGGGGCACTTAAAAAAGATAAAGCCCTAACCATCTGGTCGTACCACACAACAGTACAAGACAAAGGCTGTTATTACCACAGTCTCCAAATGAGAACTTAACCCTAACCCTCTGCACCTATCACACAAGACAAGTGCTGTTTACCACACATTACCACAGTCTCCACATGAGAACTTATTAACCTAACCCTCTGCACCTATCACACAAGACAAATGGGCAATTCCAGCGTAATGGACATGACAATCACACAGTTTTTGCCTTATTCAGAGGATCACAAAGTAGGATTGGCAGTTTGCAAACAATTTTAGGCTTATCAGACACATATCAGTGACATATGTAGTAAATTTTATGTAATTTCATTGAATAGTTGTAGAGAAAATGCACTTCTTGTGACCGTAACAGACATGACACCAAATGCCACTTGGTGTCATGTCCGTTACGGTCACAAGAAAAGGATCCTCTGAATAAGGCAAAAACTGTGTGATTGTCATGTCCGTTAAGCTGGAATTGCCCAAATGCTGTTTACCACATAATAGGCCTACCATGTAGTCTCCACAGGGGGACAGGATCATAGACCTGTCATTTTGTGTTTGGAAACCTCTGGGGTGCCGTTCGGGGTCGAATAGGTGTTATTCAGTTGTTGAAGACTTCCACTGGGAAGTGGTAGTAATAGGCCATCCGTCTAGGGTGCTATTGTGGGGTACATGTAGGTGTTAAAACTAGTGGACTCAACCTACATAAGGTGGGGGACATTACCACACAAACCACATGATTGGTGTGTATTGTGGTATTCAGGATACCACACTTCCATAGGAAAAACCTTCATATTGTGGTATGCTGGTGGGTTAGGGTTAACTAATATATTGTTCTTCTACATGTAGTGAAGTATGTAAGTGTTGATTAAACAGTGAATGAAATTAAATGAATAATCAGATGGTGATCCACTGATAATATTCAGATAACTCAATATTATACATACTCCAAAAAGACTAAGGGAAGCCATTTTTGATTCTATATTTCGTTCTTTATTCAGAACATCTTCAGGAAGATGAAATATAGAAGATGAATATAGAATCAAAATTGGCTTCCCTTAGTCTTTTTGGAGTATGTATAATATTTAAATGAATAATGCTTGCAAGACAGAGTTTGAATACATGTAATATGCCTACACTATAAAATAAGTGGGGTGGATTAAAAAGCTCAAAATATTACTCGGACTTGTCACATGTAAAGTGACTCATTCTTGACAACTTTTTGAAAAAGCTGCCAGGCGTGTCGCCAAACATGGTGCCTAAACTGTTCATACATGTACATCATTGAGCTCAGGCTCAGTCATAATTGGAAAAAATGTAGTCCCCATACCCCACTCACGCTTTGTGTGTGTGTTTCTTTTATTAAAGCGAAGTGTACATGTATGACTAATTCTGAATTTCAGCACTTGCTATTATGAGAGGGTAAATGGGCTGCACCCTTGTACTTTCTGGTTTTTTTTCTTCTGCTACCAGACAAAAGGTACCCAATGTGTGTACAAATGATTGTAAGGGTCACCTGTGAATGAATGGGTGTTTATAATGTACAGACTGGATACAGGTTGTTGTAATGGAATGCTTTTGTAGGTGGGCCATACCAATTAAAAATCTTGGTTATGGTACTGCTTACAGGTGTATGTTTTCACCCTCATACACAATATTTGTTTCTTTGGATTGATGGAGGGTAGTTATATTCTCGTCCTGACTATTTTGGTGTAAGATGGATCATGATTTAAATAATATTTAAGACAAGACTGTTTTTGACAATAGTCCGGTCCCGTACTTGTTTTAACAATAGACTGGTACCATACTTCACAAGAATGATTAACTCGTCTAGTTAGTTCTCTATTCTCGTTCCCAATGTTTTGATCCTAGCAGGATCTTCCTGGAAGGTTAAATGCTTAGAGTTAAGAGGGCCTGATGTTTCAATCCTAGCAGGATCTTTTTGAAAGGCTAAATGCTTAGAGTTAATTAGAGGGCCTGATGCTTTGATCCTCGCAGGATCTTTCTCAAAGGCTAAAGAGTTTGGAGGGCAAGCATTTCGATCTGATCTGAGCAGGATTTTCCTCAACTTCGGCTAAAATGCTCAGAGTAATAGGAGGGCCTGATATTGCAATCCCAGCAGGATCTTTCCAATAGGCTAAAATAAAAATTTTAGTGCAGTGCATCTTTTCTTTGCTGCTTCACTGATGAGTAACAATTTTAACTAATCACATGGGGGTATTCATTGGGACTGGGAGGTGATTTCTCTAGTGAGTCTGTCAGGTTGGCCTGCTCGGTCAAGCGTGAAAGGTGAGCGAGTACACTGCATTGAGGGTGTGGCAATAGTTTCAGACACCTTTTTTACTGTGTGTACAGCATACCGTATGCCCCCAAAAACAAGTTCAGTCACTGATTCTTTTGCGTCCACTCTGGAAACACCTGACAAAAGGGAGACCATTTTGAGTGAGTGTTGAATGCCAAGGAGAAAAAATTAGTTGGACTGGTTTCTGGAGAGTGAAGAGGAGGAAGTGAAATAGTCTAGTCTTGCTCAGGATAGATCTTGCTGGTTGAATTTGTGAAAGTGTAAGTGGAATTAGTTACTTGGAGTCAGGAGGGCCTTTGAGAAAGATCCTGCTAGGATCGAAACGCGTCAGGCCCTCCTAACTCCAAGCATTTGATATATTTCAGGTCATTTTGGCTGATGAGCAGTTTGCAGCAGTTTATTACTTGTATTGGAATTAGTTCTGTCGGAAAATAGGTCAAAATCACTGTAGGTTTGCGTTGGCACCATGTCATCTCTTCTGTGAGAGTGTGTGGTTGTGAAAAGAACCAATTGGTTTAACTCTCAACGTTCCAAACAGTGTGCTCTGTTTGTCTTCGGGAGGGTGTTCGGAACGTCCAGATAAAACCATCAGTTCTACTCAGAATCACACAATCTCACAGTAAGAGGTAACATAGTGTCACTGCAAACCTACATGTACCTTATTTTTAGTACCACCACTATGCATAGATTCAAGTCTTATTTAAAATATGTTACACTTACATTTCTGTGATACTAACATTTCCAGCAAGTATCATAGAAAGTAAAGTTCTGTTACACCTAGTTTAACTTGGGAGTTTCTGGCAAATTCTGAACACGGGGTTTTGGCAGGCCTTAGGGCCACAGTGTTTAAGTACACTTTTGCTTACCCTGGCCAGCTTATCAATGCTTTAGTCTTCGTTCTGTTCCCTGTCACGCCCATGGGCACTTATGTTAACTTGTTCCTGTTCATTGTAATGTATTCTTTGTATTTGTCTTGATGATGGCCGAATAAATAATAATAATAAAAATACAACTGGTGTAATTACGTTCACCTAAATCTTATTTTTGATGTTTTGTTTTCTTTTGAATAGGTTTTGTTGATACACAGCCAGAGCCGAACTGACAATGGAGGGGTGCGGAGGCAAATGCATCAAGTTCCTTCTGTTCATGGTCAACTTTATCGTCGCAGTGAGTAGAACTTTTTTATTCCATACCTGTACGTGTACTTTACCTGCTGTGTTAGATTTCTCGGGCCGATTTCACTAATGATCATCGCTGAAGCCCAAATCCATCGCTTAACGAAAAACCGATCACTACTTTGCATAGCAATTTTCCGTTTAGCGATGGATTTGGGCTTTAAAGCGATGATTGCAAAGTGTTTGTGAAATCGGCCCAGGGCCACTTTCATAGCACCGCAGAACGACGGACACATTTCCCTGCTTACCACAGCAGTGCGTATTTGCTGTAAACCGTAACCATTTTCCAAATTTAGTTTGCGCATTTTACGCTTTTTAACCGTTGTTTTCATAATCTGCTTCTCAGATATGTGGACTTGGCCTGATTGCCACCGGCTTACTCATCAAGTTTGGTGTGACTGATTGGGTCCCCATTGATGACATTGCCAACTTGCTGAACAGCCAGCTTCTTCGGAGTGCTGTCTACATCATCATCGCTGCTGGAGGTTTCGTCTTTCTTGTCTCCGTCATCGGATGCTTGGGGGCGCTGTGCGAGAGCAAATGCCTTCTGGTTCTGGTACAGAAACAAACATTTTCCTTTTTTCATAAATTTTTAGAAAAGTCATGCATGTAACTTTTGCTCGTATCAGCTGATTTCAGTAGTCAGTGTGTACAATTCACTTAATATGCCATTGAACAATCCAAACCACAGTAAAAAGTATGGTTAAGACTGGAATGTCCTTGTTTTTGGTTTGGTCCAAGTTCCCTGCCTGAAATTGAAAAGTGCGACCTGCGACCTGCGACCTGTGACCTGCGATTATCAGACTGAAGCAGTGCCCTATTCTGCCCTACATTAGCGGTGTCCCAAAGAGCGTGATCCAAATCTGTCCCTCACGTGAGGGAAGGACATCAATGCATTAATTGCTTCACCAAAGATTTCTTGAATGCTTAATGGCAGTAAAAAACATGTGAATGTTTAGCCCTGACACCAGTGCAAGTTGGCCACATGCCATTTTCAATAATTTGTCTATCTTGGGTTTTGTTTCAAAGATGATTTTAGGGCGTGAGGGACGGACATCAATAAAAATGACTACCTTCACCCGAGTCTTCACATTTTTTATTATCATTAAAACTTGGAAACATTTTCATCTTTGGTTTATTAAATAATGAAAGAAATTTCTTTTTGATTACACAAATATTATCCTGTATTATTGAAAAAAAGTAATTTTTAAGGGTGTTGAAAGAATTTTAATTCATGTTTCTGAGTGTTACCTAATTTTGGATCACGCTCCAAATAGACCCAGTGCATCCATCCTACATTCAAAGCAATAACATAAGACAGTTATTTTCAGATTTTTAATTTTTTTTTTTGCATTGATAACTTGCACCTCCGCTTTTGAATTTTTTATTTTGTGTTTTTTATTTATTTTTTTAAATTTATTTGTGCTGTATAAATTGTATAATTTCATTCTTAATTTCAATTTTCCCCTTCTCTTTTTTGACTATTTTGTCGGCAGTATTTCCTCCTGATGTTCATCGTGTTTGCTGGCCAGATAGCGGCCGGCATCCTTGCCGCTCTCTACACCCGCCAGAACTCGGACTATCTTGACAATGAGAGCAAGGACTTTTTGAGGACCGATTACAACAACGCTTCAACTGATGCCGTTGATAAATTGGGTTCCGATGCTTGGGATTTCATTCAAACTAAGGTGAGACCGTCTGTCTATCAGAAACAATAGTCTTAAAGGTACTATCATACTTTGGTAAGAGAAACCAAAGCAGAAATGTTCACAGATTTACGTATAACTTTCATGGTATGAAGATGGTGCTAGTAGAAACATACCGTTAAATTTGTTCCCCCTGAATTGGTGTATTTATCCAGAAATTATTAAAACAACGACCGAAAATCTTTTAAAAGATCAAAAATAAAAGAGAAAAGACTTAAGAAATACTGTGGCAGTTTTTCACTGTTTTCTCAAAAAGTGGGCACCGTATGGGACTGAAATTTGTCCATGAATGTGTATTTCTTTGACAAAAACCAATATATGATATTACCTTTAAAGTAATAGGGAATGGACGATGGGAACAGTCACTGATTTCAGACTAAAGTCCCGATCGTCGGGCAAAGTCCAGATAAGGACGCCCCTTTTTATTATAGTTGTTCTCATTTCTTTTTCACCTTGAGCGAGGGTCGGTCGGTCGAAAAAAGAAAAGTTTGTTGGAAAAACTAATCTGGCTGAATACACAAAAACCTAAAGAAAATAGTGAGAAATGTTCATTGTATTCACTGTAATCTTGTTTTAATTTTTTTTTTTTTTCTGTGATAGAAGGTATAAAAATGAAGGCCTACATTTAATTTTTTCTCAAGAAATTCTGGAAATTATTATTTTTTTTCCTTTAATTTAAATTGTGTCATTCTGGACAGGGTCGGCTGCAAAAAAAAGGTTTTTTTTTTTTTCTTCGGTCGGTGCCCAAAATATGGGTCGGTCGGAAATTAAAACCACAGTAAAAAAAACAGGGGCGCCCTAATCAGGAATTTCCCCGGCAAGCCCATAGTGTGGATGCTTGTTCAGACTTGTTCCGTTGCCCCCTGTCAAAGCCCAACATTTTGGTTTCGGGGACAATTTTGCAGTGAGAGGCTTGTAATGGATATCATGCACCTGTTTTCATCGTCAACTGCACTTGCGCTAAAGCACCATGAATGCACAGTGGAAACCACTTCATCAGCTGTGAATTGTTCCCAGAAAGCGAGGGCATTTGAACATAAGTGTGGACAGTCAGTCTTACAAAAGATGAGCCGTCTTCAAACTGTCCCCTGATAATGGGAGACTTTAGAGAACCGGTCTTCTTGTCAACAGCGCATGTGCACGCACACGCAAAACAACGCGCGCATGCTCACAATTGCGTGCGTGTAGCGCTGTTAACTTGACCGGTTTTCATTGGGACCTACATTAGTCTGAAGTCCAAGGGTTAGTCATGAGAAATGGGCTGGCCCAAATTGCCTTTGGCAAAATGCTACTCCATGATAGGAAGTGCAGTGACCAATAACCAGTGACAGAGGAACACTGATGCAATAGCGCTCCGCACTTGCGCTAAAAATAGCACCGGATCTCAGACAAACATAGCAACCATGCAAACCTGTGGTGTGTGCGCGTGCATGCATAGTGTACACTACGTGTATGTGTGTGAGTCACTGTTTGTCTGACAGCCGGGGATTTTGTACATGCGCGCGCTGGCCAAATAACTCGTGTGACGTCATTAGTGCGGAGCGCTATTGCCCTCCTTGCTGGTGCGTTGTTCTTGCCCTTGAATAGCGTTCCGCACTAATTACGTCACACCATGCATGCACGTGCACACATACCCCCACTCACCACACGTTTGCATTGCCGGTTGCAATGTTTGCATCGCAGCGCTATTGGCCTAAAAACTTCCTCCTCACAAGATTCCAAAAGATAGCAAGGGACTGGATGTTTCAATTCTCAAGATTTGGGATGAAACAGAATCACAATTCACTTCGTGATTAAAACAAAATAATGTTGTTGTCTTGGTTGACTTTCAGCTGTCATGTTGTGGTGTTGATGGCTCTGGAGATTACGCAGGAAATCTCCATCTATTAGCAATGGGCAGGACTTACCCGCAAAGTTGCTGCAAAGATGCAACCTGCTCTCAAACTCATAGTCAAGTAAGTATACATACATCCATTATAAAAGGAAACTTGGATCTTGATTCTTGAATCTTGAATCAATTTCTTCCAGAATGTTCCACTAGGGAACTTTAACTGGAGGTGTGGTCTGGTGGTGTCGAGTGGCAATTTAGCAGTTAAGTTTGTGAGCTTAAAGAGTCCCTGCAGTGCTTTTTTTCAGTCAGGTTATTTTATTGCCTTCAGACAAAGAATATACAGACATGTAATGGATGGCAAGTCTTATTTTGGTTTCAAAGTAGCATTTGGTTTTCCTTTGAATGGCTTTGCAAAATGGGGGATTTTCATGCATGGTCAATAATAATTATAAAAATAATTTGGGAGGCTAATCATCCTTACTGGCAGCTGGGGTGCTGGATTGCGAAGGATGCGACTTCAACGTGATCGAGTTGCCAGCATTCATGAGAACCCTTGGCTGCCAACCACATCAGCCCATAATTATATGATCACGGAGTACAGCCTGAGATCGAAAGTGTTTGATTTTTGTGGAGGGAGGAAAACCGGAGAACCCGGAGAAAAACACTCGTAGCATAGAAGAGAACCAACGCACAACTATACTCACATATGACCCAGGCCAGATTCGAACCCGGGACACATTGGTGAGAGGCGAGTGCCTAACGCACTTGCCACCCATGCCCCCATGACCCATGGTCAAGTGGGGAACCAACAGCAAAAATATAATGAAAAAAACATTTTAAAAAATGAAACCAACATCTAGGGCTGGATAGCTCAATTGGTAAGAGCGCTGGTACGGTATTCCGGAGGTCTCGGGTTCAAATCTTGCTCCAGTCATTTTATTTCTTTGTTCACTTTTCAAAGACTAAAACTGTTTGGTTTTGCTGGATAAGAAGTGTACCTCAATTTTATTTATTTTATTTGACAGGGATGTAAGGCTATCATTGAGCAGTTGATCGGCGACTACGGAGTTATCATCGGAGCTACAGCCGTTGGAGTTGCCTTCTTTGAGGTAAGGCTTCTTATCTTAACCCCTCCACCCTCAAGGCTTGTTTCCTTTGTACCAGCCTCATTATCAGTTACCGTTCAAATAGAGGTCACCTTGCCTGAGGCCAATTTCACATCGCTGCTAAGCACAAACATTTACTTAGCACCAAAATATCTTGCCAAATCAAACAAACCACCGTTAAAAATTTCATTTGATGTTCATGGTCAGGGAACAACAGCCAAAGGACAATCACAAGTGATACATAACACATGGAAATTCGGTTGTTAACCCTGTTTTTATTATTAAGACAGAAATGTCATGCTTAGTAAATTTTTGTGCTAAGTAGCGCCGTGAAATTGGTCCCTAGCCATTGCAGCTAGGTAGCTCATCGACGTAAATGTTGGAGAGTGCCAGGAAAGGTTTTGTCAGCCATTGTGACATTTTTCTGGGCTATGTAAACAAGGCAGGCACACAATGGTTGAATACCGCCACACAATAACCCGAATCCCAGGCGGATGTAATCAGTGTAAAAGCAGCTGTGTTCACAGGTTATGGTTTGCAGGAAAATGCCGATCTATGAGTGACATTAAAGGTTCATTGCTCCTCTTGCTCCAGACAGTACCCCCATTCAATGTATTTCAATGGAAATAACAAAGCAATCCTGAATATTCTCAGGCCATTAGGCAAACTGTTATAGCAGCTTCCTGGGCGGAAGGGGTTCGTTTCAAAGCAATCTGCCGATATTAAATGAAGCCATCCTAAACAAGTACTTGTCTACAGTCTCACAGAGCTGTACTTAACCCCTTCAGCCCGGAGGACATCCATAGCAGTCCCCGGTCATGCCCTGAGAATATTCATGATTGCTTTGTTATTTCCATTGAAATGCATTGAATGAGGTTACTGTCTGGAACAAGAGGTTCTGGGAACCTTTATTGTCCACAAAGATACGCTCTTTGTGGTACATTCACCCCCCATAATTTGCATTTGAAAAGATCTGCATTTTCGAGAGAACGGCAATCTCTGAGTTCCGAACATCTGGGCGTGAACGGATTAGAGTGCGCCTTGAATGTGATCTTTTGTGCGGTGCTATTCAACCAATGCCTGCCTGCATTGTTTACGCCTAGCTCCCTGCACACAAAGCTGGGCCAGATGACCTCTATTGTGGCCGGTGGCTGATAATGAGGTCGGAACAAGCAGGGCTGAAAATAATCCAGGGCTGAAGGGGTTAAGCAAAGAAAGTGGTTAAGTACAACAAGGTTTTGTTCATAAAACACTGTTTACCAATGGTATAAACATGAAGGGTACCTCATCTGATATTTAAAGTTGTTGACTATTAATTTGTCACCTGTCTACCGCCCTCTTGTGGTGCTGCACAAACATTGTAATCTTTATTACTCTTCCAAGAGGTCCTGGGCCCTTTTCCAAACCTCGGCTCCGGCTCCGGTTCCAGCTCCAGCTCCATTTCTTGAGTCAATTTTAAAATAATGGGTATCAAAATAGAGACTTTTGGCTGTGGTTCGGAAGTAGATTCTCTGGTTTGAAAGGGAAAACGGAGCTTCAGCTTCAATGAAAACCCACAACCTCTATTTTCAGCATATGGATGACGGAGCCGGAGCCGGAGCGGAGGTTTGGAAAAGGGCCCTGAAGCAATTTTTGCTGTGGGGGACTTTTATTTTGAGAGAAACGTTTGAAAGATTGTTATTAGCGTTGACCTGTGGAAATCATATGCGAAAAAACAACAAACAAACAAATGCCCCCAGTAAACAAACAAATAGACATTTTATCGTCATGAAATCTCTAACATGTTGTCATTGTTCTCTCTTGCAGTTGTGCTGTATGCTGCTTGCCATCTGCGTGTGCAGAAACGTTGGCGACAATGATTAAAGTGACGACGGAGCGATTGCCGTGTAAAAGAACAAGCTAGCTAAACTTTAGACAGACGGGCCATACTCTAGTGAGTGATGTCAAATTATGTACATTACTCTGTAGTCCACAGAGTACTCATCCATATCGTAGGGAAAAAAATGGGAACTAGGCAATTTTATCCAGTTTGATGACAGAAATGTTCTCCTAGACCTTCACTTTAGTCCCTGTAACTCCCATCCCCTGAGTTTTTGTCGGAATAGAGCACCTTGGGTTGGGAAGTGTTCGTATTTTAGGGGCCGTTTATAATTTACGGCAGGCAGACAATTTCCAGAAACATTTTCAAGAAATTTGTACAAAGACGAAAAAAAAAAATCTGAACTTAAAAAAAAAAAGACGAACTTGGATTTTAAACTTGGTACAGTATTTGTAGATAAAGCCTTGTCAACCAATGAGACTAATGAGATATATTATACAAAATGAGTGCCTGTCTCATCTGGGCTCCTGAGGGCGTGCTTCATGATTTTTTAAACCATCAGAATCATGGGATATCTGAAGAATATTTTTTATTTTGAGAGAGAGAAACAAACAAAAAAATTCAAACGTAAAAAAAAAACTATGATAGACATTTTAGTTTTGTAAATTTTTCTCCCCCCTGACTAACAAAGTATAGAAATAGATATTGTAAATAATTGTTCCACAGGGAAAAAAATAGACTGGATAAAAAAAACAAGAAAAGAACATTTCAAAGTATTAGATATCTTTGCCCAAAATCTACTTATGCTCATTGCCTTGTAGTTTGCGAGCGCTTTTCGTGTTCTATAATATGTCATTTGAGTAACGCGGTACAATTGGTGCATGTATAAAAATTAAAAACAAATAAAAGGTAGGATGACGTTAAATATGTTTTAAAGACAAACACGTTTCTCTTTTTCGATGCTCGTACTGTTTATTGTTGGAAATACTTGTGTTGTGGTTAAAATGAAAAAAATTAACAAAAGCAAAATGAGAAAATTAAATAAAAAGTAGTGTCATGTTGATAAAAATGAAAATCTGTCTGGAAGAATTAAGGAATTAATTTGTGGATTTATTCGGGGAGAAATGAAAAAAAAAAAATGGGAACCAAAAAGAGAAAGTTTAGGGCCTGTTTGTTTAACGCACAAGATCACAGATTCTACTGATCCGGATCCCATTTTAGTGTACCTGCATGGGACGTGGATCCGCAGATCTTGGATCCTGTGCGTTAAACAAACATGCCCTGAATACTGAGCGAGTGTGGCCCTGTAGCAAGCATTAAGAATGACCTTTAAGGTTTGACTCGGAAGACTGTCATCATAAGTGTGTATGTAGTCGTTCCTTGTCCTGAGTGAGTGGCCATGGTTACCATAGCAACAATGATAACAGGACTGAACCATTATTATACAGCAGGGGGTTTCATCACAACACCAGTTAAGGCTGCATCCGAATCTGTTGTCTAGAGCTAGGTCTAGGTCTTTGCTCCATTGGAATTACGCGGAGACGCCAAGACTAGCCATAGCTCTGGAAGCCTGTTTCGGACCCGGCCTTGGACACACGTCCCTTTCTCTGTTTGGTTCTCTCTTCTTTTTTTCCCCCCGTCACGACAATTTGAAGGAGCGTTTTTTATTCTACCTCTATTGTATCGGAAGAAGACAAGTTGGACTTGGTCTTGGTCATTCAGATTCCAGTATGAGTGAATACTGTCATGCAACAGCCACAAATCTTCCTCACAAACCCCCGACCCACCCACATGAACACCCCTATGGAGTACCCCAACCACCCCCAGATGCTGTTTCGGAGAGCATGTTTATGAAACATGGAGTGTTTTTATCCTCGTGGGGTCCTCCTTACTCTTGGGTGGATGAATTGTACAAAATATCTTGCTAAAGGACACAAGCACCTCTTGCTGGGCCAGAGGACACAATTCTCTGGAATATTCCACAAGGTTCCGATTTCGAAGCACCGATTCACAGCCCTCGACATCAAATACACTATGTGGTGTCGATTGAACCGCACATTGACTTTCGGTCGCCATGATTGGTCGGTTATAATACAACGGCAATTGATCAATGATTCGCACAACCAATAGCAACCGGTTTTACATAAATGATGATGCATGACAGTGTTCCTTATCCAATCTCAGGCTGTGTTCAATTTATTGTGTCTTTCAGAGTTTTAATGTGTTTGTGAAATAAGTACATGTGATAAGTGACAAGATTGTCGGGTGGGTAGAAAATCCTCGGATTTGGCTTTAGATATTTTCATGTGCTGATGGTTAATGTTCAGATTAACGTCTAATACGTCTAATTCCAATGATTGGGATTGATATCTGAAAGAAAAACGAAAGCATGAAGCTTTTAAAACAAAGCACGGTGTGTAAATTGAAACTAAGATTGTAGAATTGTGAAAATAAAGTGTGATGCTTTTTAACAAAAAAAAAACATGGGGTTGAGACAGTTTTGGAAACCTGAAATCTGTGATGATTTAGAATTCGTAGGTAGATGAAGGAAAGGGAATAGAAATTGGCTGGAATTCATCCCAGTGACTGATTTTCTTGAAGAAAAGTTCAAACAAAAACGGGAAAAGGATTGCACTAACATATATTGAATCATTCCTGTGATGTGTTATTATCAAAAGTACTTTCAAGATTCCAAAGTTTTTTGATGTAAATTATCAGTAAGCATTTCATAGTACTTTTAGATTAGGCATTTCATCGTTATCCGATTCGTATGTGCTTTTAACTTTTTGCATTTTACGTATTTGAATATCCAGCTTAATCATGAGCAGTCGAACGCGACGTGAAATTTTAAGCTTCGAAATAATGAGAATAAATTGCTTTTGTTTTTGGGAAGGCCTCTTGAAATCTGCTGCATTTTCCTGATATTATTGAAATACTATGCATATTCATGAGGTGTTTAACATCTCATGAATATGCATGTTTGTAAATCCTAGTTAACTGAATTTCTTTTGAAGCATTATGAGAAATTGCTGCATTAAGATGCATTGTTTTTGATTTTGAAAAAAAAATGTTTACTTCCCCCTTTTTCAAGGGAAATAATAGACCCCTGATCATGGAATATCTTAATTTAAACTCCCCTTGTTGAAAGGGTGCATGGTTTAATCCACCATTATACCTCATAGGGATGGACAATCCTATTCTGCAGAAGAGGGGTGGTTTGTGTATGGGTGCATTTTTTTTTTAATTTGAAAAATTCGATTGGCAAATTGTAGTATCCGTAGCAATGAAGGAATAAATTGGTAGAATGCACCATGTCACAAATGAGGCGTTAAAAGTGTATGAAATTTGCGTAATTGTTAGAAGAATAAAAATTGACATTTGTAGAAATTAGATTGTGTATACCTTAACTCTAACTCGACAACCTAGCTGTTTTAAATATTTACATGTACAGTATATTTCAATCGTATATATCCTAGTCACTTTGTCACGTCGTAGATGGAAGAAGAAAAAAATAATGCTTCTTTTTTTTCTTAATTTTTTTATTTTATATTATATTCGGAGGAAAAACTTGCATGACTTCTTAAAGGAATCTGTCTGTATATAATAGGACGATTGTACTTTGTGTGATAGTACTCTGTCAGTGTTTTAGCATATCGTGTGTACGTCCACGCT
Source organism: Astropecten irregularis (assembly GCA_963971285.1). Lineage (NCBI taxonomy): Eukaryota > Metazoa > Echinodermata > Asteroidea > Paxillosida > Astropectinidae > Astropecten > Astropecten irregularis. Next base: position 2,865,401 of record OZ020251.1, on the reverse strand, counting down.
CGTAGGTGTATGTTTACCATATTTTGTACTTTTTATATGTGGAGGCTGGATTCGAGGGGGGCGGTAACCTTGACAAGAAAGGAACTTAAAAATGGCCCTATTATGATGGTGGCTTGTTGAACGTTAGAAATCTTTGGGAGTTTTTTTGGCAGGAGAGTTATTTCTTGTAAAATGCAACAGCATTATGTATTAAGCTGGTTTTGGTGAAGATCCTGTTAACGGTTTGATGTCGACGTATAAACCACAAGGTGTTAAGAACCCAAGTTTCTATCAGTTTGTTTGTCATTTTGCTTGGTTTTGCTGAATGCCAGGACCTAGATTGAGATGGTTAATTATCTGAAGAAATGATACAAAATTTAGGTATCTCACAAACGGTTCCACTAACTAGTAGCTGAGAAAGTGATTTCACTGACAATTTTTTTAAAGTTTTATGAAGTGATTCTGTGATTGTGAACAAATTTTCTCTATTAACTCATTGATGGATAAATTTGTCGGTTATACCTTGGCAAATTTCAAATTTGTTTCAATTTTTGATCCTTTATTTGGGAAGTAAATGTGGACATTTGCATATTTAATCATCTTCAATTTAAAAAGTTTCATTTACAAGGTTCAGATATATTCAAATATATCATGGGATGTGATCTCTTTGTTTATTATTTTTTTCAGAACTTGACCAGTATAGTACTTTTTTTATGAATACATTTTTGTTTTGTGCAGTATTTTGTTGCTCTTTAGTACTTTTACAGACCATTAATGACTCTTGTTTTTGATGATACTAGTCTTAATTCAGGAAAAAACATCTTTATTAAAATTGACTCACCAATGGCAAGTCAGCCATCTTGGTCTGATTCCCAAAGTCTTTCTTGAAATGTCTATAGCAGTGACAAATCACAGTGAAGGCACCAGTCTGAAAATTAGATTTGAAACATTGGTTGACTTATGACTATTACTTGCAGCCAGTGGAGGGCAAAAACAAAATAAGGAAGGACAATTAAACAAAATAAGGAAGGAAAATTAAACAAAATAAGGAAGGAAAATTAAACAAAATAAGGAAGGAAAATTAAAAAGAAAGAAAGAGGACCTTGACAGTACTGTCTATAATCAGGGATTCTGCTGCTAAAACAGTCACTCTATTATTTGTATCAAACCCTTAAATTCTGCTTTTAATAAGACCATGTAATGTAGTTGAGCCAGTTGGTATGATATTAGGGGCTTAGCTAGCGGACGTCTGACCATTACAAAGTACTCATTGTTACAAAGTGCAGATGATACAACATATTAATACACGTACTAATGCGAGATATTTCTCGTAGCTTTTTTCTATATCAATATTAGGAGAAAGTTATTGTCACGTAGATGAGGACATCACATTGTTTTGAATGTGTTCTGAACTTGCTTTCAATGACTGATAATGGGAACAGAAAAACTACCCAATCAAAAACTGGGCTCATTTGCATTATTAGCAGAAATATGCTATGCTAAGCAGAAATCAACAGTATACCAGTCGCAGGCAGAATAAGTGTGGAATTTTGACTGATTACCGGAGTTTGCTAAGCCTCATTTCTGGTGCTCAGCAATTATTGTTGTTTCAAATTCCCCCCTGCCCTATTGTGGCTTTTCCATCAAGTTTCAAGCATTTTGATTGTTAATTTGGTTGCTATAGTGAGCGATGATAATTCAGTTAGCTTTACAATGACATCCTTCTTATGAAAAGGAATGAACTTTGAATCTTCTGTGTACTTTTTTGTTCCTGAAATGTTTATCGCAAAATTGACTAAAACCCGGTTCATATGCTTCATGTAACTTTTGAGGTGAACTGAATTTATGGTTTGTGACACAGGAGGAAAATTCCACTTTAGTTTCAATTGCAGAATCCCCAAAATGTATGACACTTCGCAAGAAGTATGAACAATGTTTAAGTTTCAGGCTTCATTTTCGTTGTCTTGTGTTTTTAATTCATATTTTCGTACAGGGTTTTGTGTTATGTTTCGTATTGATTTGTTATATTGTAAAAAAAAATGTTTATTTTATATAACCATTAACCATTTTAATCTTCTGAAAAACATATTGATTTTGGGCATTTTTTGTTTTGTTTTTTTAAATGTTATATGGCTTATATTTTTTTGATTTACATAGGAAATACCATCTAGTTGTACAGGCTCCTGTAGCTATTTAATTGTTTAAGATTTAAGACAGGATTGCATTTCGATTTTAGTGTACCCCATTTCAAAATGGATTGACCCAAAGATTTTCAGGATTCTAATTTTAGTTGCTAAGCATCTTGACCTAACATAAATCATTTAAATTCCACCAGTGTAGAGGGAATATGTGATTCTTAGACCCTGCATATTTTCAAATTGCTCTTTATATTAATGTAGAACTGATATCAGAACTTCATTTTGTAAAAAAAATAACCCAGAGCTTAAAATAATAAAAAATATAGAAATCTTTTCACAAAATGGATAAAACTATTTTGGGAACACTACAAATGTGTAGAAAAAGATGTAGGGACTATAGATGTACATTGAAAACCCCCATGGTATTCTTGTGTACTCTGTTAGGAGGTAAATTACATAAATTACTTAAATTATTGGTTGACAAACTGATAATATTTCATCTCCAACTAATCTCCATTGTAAAATTTACCAATCTGGGGAAAACATTGGTTTTCAAACTTGGAAACAAATTGGAAAATAGTTGAATAGAAACGAACAATGTTCAGTTATTGGTCTTATTCTGCCACCATGTTATAGATGTACTTGTATTGTAATGTGTATTCAGTAAATAAAGTTGGATCATGTAAAGGTGTAACCAAAAATGGCTCCAAGTTGTGTATTTATTTTTTGTCTCGGTAATAGTTACATTTGAAGAAAAGGAAATGATGATAAATTTGCCTGATGGTGTAAAAAGGTGCGGCAATTTGATGAAGCATTTTCTAAGAGTTACCATCCTACTTATGGGAAAATTGAATTATTGGTTAGGGATACCCCACCTTAAAGGTAGTATCATACTTTGTTTTTTGTCAGAGAAGTACAGATTCATGGGCAAAAATATCAAGACAGATACAGTAACAGTCATCTGTGAAAATTTCAGTCCCATACGGTGCCCACTTTTTGAGAAAACAGTGAAAAACAGCCACAGCATTCCTTAAGTCTTTTCTCTTTTATTTTTGATCTTTTAAAAGATCAAAAAGATTTTCGGTCGTTGTTTTACTAATTTCTGGATACTCACCATTTCAGGCGGAACAATTTTAATCTGTGATTAAACGTAAATCTGTAAACATTTCTGTTTTGGTTTCTTACCAAAGTATGATACTACCTTTGGTGAAATTAATTGTAGAGCAGTTGTTCTTTGAATTATTTTGGTCAAATTTGCTCACATCAAACCCTCGAATCATCTCCAATTTCTCCCCAATGATAAGAATTAAGATTCCATTGATACTAAAGATAGGTTTAATCATCAAATAACCACAAGGGAAACTTTGATTGTAATTTTGAAGTCATTGAAAAGAGAGCAATTAATTGAAATTTACTGGAGTGGGATTCGAACCAGTGACCTCTGGAATTATTTATATTGGCTCTCTTACCAATGTATAGGTTTAATGACAAATCATGTTCAAATACTGACAGTATTGTTTAAACTTTCAGACAAATTTTTTTTTTTTTTTTTCTAATAACTTAGGTCATGAAAATCGAAGGAAGAATAAATTAATGGGCGTGGCTAGTTATACAGTGTTTACAGGTTAAAGGTCACGAGAATAGTCTGGTGCCTCTATTGGCTTAAATATGCACGATGATACAGTAGCACGCACTGTTAACAAGACTTCCGGTTTATGGAGTGAAAGTGAAGGTTTTTTTCGTTCGCGTCGACGGCGTTCCTAACGACTGCCAAAAACAACGAATTTGCTACGATTTTAAGGCTGGAATTATTTATTGGTGAGTATACATCTTATTCTCCATTTAATAACGAATATTTGTCAATTTAGTACAATGTTCGGAAGGAGGTTTAAAGAAATTAATCTCGGATTAAAAAAACCATAGAAAAATCATCGGCGGCACGTACGCGTTATGATATCAAATATCAATCATCAAATGGCCAAATTAATTTGTCACCCTAAATCTTGGCTTCTTGCCATTGTTGGAAATGTTTATGCCCTTTTCTATTCCCTTCTTCCTTCTGCCAAGATATGCATATTTAGGTGTACAATGTTGTTGAATTTGGTCTTCATTTTAAAGGTCACATATAGGCAATCTGGACGGTGATGAGATTTAGTCTAATCTTGAGACAATGAGAGTCTTTGAGTTTGACTTTGAGTTTGAGTTTGAAACAAAAGTCTTCATTAGGCATGTTTGGCTTAGGCCTATAAAATTGGGGGTTAGTGTCTTTTACGCCACCCATATTATTTTCAGTATTTATTTAGCTTCTTCTGTTCCAAAATGAGATTTGTTACTTAAACTAAAGCAAATTTATTGGCGATTGTGGGTTTACGGGATCCCAAAAACGCATTGATTTTTTTGGCTCTGAACTAACTTCTACTCCTCAAAAATGATACTTTTGACTTTCAGCAAATGTTCCTAGGTCCTTAAAAGCCTACATTGAAGAAATTTGTTAAACATTTCAGGGTTAAAATTCAATTTTCTTACGCGCTTCTTGTAAACTTTAAAACAGACCGTCTGATCGCGTGAGGCCATTTTGTTTGGTCTGGTTAGTCTAGTGCCCAGACCCAACAGATCAAGAGTCCTCAAAATGTCAGAGTGGAAACCAGACTATTCTCGTCTGCGGCCGTCCGTGCGGCGGTGAAATGGTACAATCTTGGTTACCGTTTTTACCCCATGATAATTTCCCTCAAAAATCAAAGCCCTGCCCTCTTTCCAAAAATTTAACCTTGCTAATATAGAGGAGGAGACCAACAAAGTATATGTAGGTAAGTTACTTTTCAAATAGTAACCGTTAACCCACAATCCCCAATTTATTCATGGGTCCTGTAAACCCTAAAATGAACATATTTCGGCAATATATGTCAGTGAAAAAATCCAAATAAATACTGAAAATAATATGGGTGGCGTAAAAGACACTAGGCCCTAATGCCTAAGATTGAACTAAAGCAAAACATATTTGAGGCAAATCCACGGTGGGGTTCTTTAGTCCACAAGGATAATTTTCAGACGTGGCTTCTACATAAACTAACTCACCTAGGCCCTATATGCCTTCAGAGTTGTGATGTCCTCTTTAGTCTTTAATTATGAGCAAGGTTAAATTTGTGGAAAGAGGGTAAATGCTTTGATTTGTGAGGGAAATTATGGGGGTCTGAAAATATTATTTGTGGACTAATGCACTCAGCACTCTAAACAGGGATGTTTGTTTTCATCTTCTTTTCTGTCACTGGGTTGCATAACCGTGGTCGAATTAATTTAATTTAACTAGATTTAATTTGTTAATAAATTAAAGTTCCCTTACACATGTAGTACAGGAAGAATGGCATTGCCACAAAATTTTATGACAGAACAGAGATGTTATCTGAATGTTACACCTTGCAGCAGAGAACTTAAAGTGGGAAGAATTCCACTGACGGCCATCACTTGTGCACAAACCTATGGCATGTATGGGGCCGACAGAGGGCGTTATGAGGAAATGGCTAACACTGCATTCGAAGTGTATCATTGTAGGTCAAAAAACACTGAAAATCTCACTTTTCAGATATGCTTCCCCAGTGTTATACATGTACACCTGGGGTGCGTTCCGTTTGCTCGAACATACATGTACGCGAACATGTTCTCGCTGTTAGCATTAGTTACGCTTGGATTTTGTAGCGAAATACACACGCAACAAATGGCGAACATGTTTTGCGTACTTACTGCGTCCATCTTTCATTCAATGTAGTTAGCCAACTTCAGCAAACACCTCCTCTACACCGTTAGCTATGTTAGGCGAACAGCGCGTTCCGCTTTGATAATGGTGGCGCACATTGTGCGCCGTGTACGTAGTTAGCTGGAGTGGAACGCACCCCTGAGATTGAAGTTCATTATGACTTGCATCCAATAAGTTAATTCTTGGTGGAGGAAATAACCCTTTTTCCGTAATGGCCGTCAGTGGAATTCTTTCCTTTAAAGGTAGTATGATACTTTGGTGGCATACTGAAACAGAAATCTTCACACCGGTATGTCTTCATCCAGAAAAGAGTAAAACCAATTGACCAAAAACAATTTTGAGCTTCAAAAGATAAAAAAAACCTGTGAAAAGATTTTAAAAATATCATGAATGGGCATTTTTCATTGTGTTCTAAACAGGTTTTTTTTGGCACTGCATGGGACTGGGAATTGCAGAGGTGATTGTGTCTTTCTTGATGTTTTTGCCCATGAATATCTGCATTTCTTAGACAAAAGCCAAAGTATGATATTGCCTTTAAAATTAAACAATTGCTTGTTGTGTCTCAGATTACTTCTTCCCTTATTGAAAATGTCGAGATGGGCCTACAATTAAAATCAACTAAATTTCTGATATTTGTTTGTTTTTCCCCGTAGGATGTCTTTCATGTGTGGGTGTTAATTAAGCTAATTACTGCAGCTTGTTGGAACATCTTGAGATCGGTTTGTGGCGATTAAAAAAAAAAAACACAGAAAGCTCAAGAAACGAGCCCCCAAACAACAGAGGTCTGAAGTTGTTTCTCCAGAGCGGAACGACTCGACGGCTTCGTCATCATGGTTGGCTTTACTGTTCCTGAGCGTGAGATGTCATGCTTTGGCAAGTGCTGCAAGGGGCTGATGATCACCTTCAATGTGTTCTTTATGGTAAATGTCCCAGTGCACTGCTTTTAAACTGTGCAACCATTTTGGTCAGATTGGAATTTGATTAAAGGTAGTATCATACTTTGGTAAGAAACCAAAAGAGAAATGTTCACAGATTTACATATAACTTACAGGGTATGAAGATGGTACAAACCTACCGTTAAAATGTTTCCGCCTGAAATGGTGTAAAATCTGGAAATTAGTAAAACAACAGCAGAAAATCTTTTTTATCTTTTAAAAGATCAAAAAAAAAGAGAAAAGACTTAAGAAATACTTTGTGGCTGATTTTCACTGTTTTTCTCAAAAAGTGGGCACCGTATGGGACTGAAATTTTCACAGATGACTGTTACTGTATCTGTCTTGATATTTTTGCCCATGAATCTGTATTTCTTTGACAAAAAACCAAAGTATGATACTACTTTTAATGTCCAGGGGTCGAGTTCATGAAGCCCTATGGTCGATCGTAACTCAAGTTACGAAAGATTACCCATCGTATATCCATCGTAGTACCCATCTTGTAAATTGTGTTATTCAGGATGTTACACTTACCACAGAAAACTGAGATGTGCAGATGGGTTAGGGTTTAATAAATGATGGGCATTTTCCAGTCAACGTAATCAGCAGATGCATTGAAATTGGCCCTGTACAGGGTGTCCCCAAAAAAACGCAACACTTGTGTCGAGAACTATATGAAAACGAAACTATTCGTCACTTCAAGATTCAGATATGTAATGCAGCTATGTCTTGGCTATCACCAAGTAGAATTTGAGATAAATTGGACCCAAATTGAGGGAAAAAACTAAAACTGAATTACCCAAACCTCAAAACCTGATTTTCATCTTTCTTTCATTTACACATTATGTGTGTATTGACCACTATGCGTGTCATCCTTGCAAATTTGTTTTAAGGAGTACTCTTTCAATTGGTCATGAATATTTTGGCCAATTTCATTCCCAGCTTAAATTCTACATGGTGATAGACAAGACATGGCTGTATCACATATCTGAATCTTGAAGTGATAAACAGTTTAATTTTAACATAATGGGTCCCGACACAGTGTTGCCTTTTTTCTGGGACACCCTGTATAGCAGTGCATGGTGTCAGAATGAACTGATCATTTCTCTTGTCATTTAGTGCGGTGGTGTGGCATGTATCGGCGTAGGTGTGTGGGCTGCCGTAGATGACACCAGTCAGCGTATCGTCATCTTGACAAACAATGAGTTGTACCTTAACGCTGCCATCGTCATCGTAAGTGCTGGGACGGCGGCCATATTTACCTCCATCTTGGGATGTTTTGCAGCACGCTATGAAAACAGGTGTTTGATCGGCATTGTGAGTGTAACCAATAGCAACACTTTGTTTTGGGGTTAGTGTCTTTTTACGCTAACCATAATATTATTTTCAGTATTTATTTAGCTTCTACTGTTGCAAAATGAGATTTGTTACTTTAAAGGTTTACTGTAATCAAAATTGGGAAAGGGGTGAAAGTGCTTTAAAATTATTGCTTAATACATAATTAATGACTTTATATAAATTTATGTGTTTATGTACATTGTAAGTGCTTGCTTTTGACCGAAATGTTACAAAATCAGTACATGTATGCCCCTCCCCCCAAGAAGTTCCCCCTTGGAACCGATCCACGCAACAAAAGCAAGTGATGTCACATACAGAACTACATGTAGTATAGGCTCGCCACACAGTATGTGCGTGGTGTTCTGCATGTGACGTAAGCAAGGTTTTTAATCGTGGAAAGTGGGGTGTTAAATAATGGGCCTAAAATACCTCCGTTTTCTACATACAATATTTTTTAGCACCAACAATGAATGATAGACAGATTTAGTTTTATAACAAAACATATGTATTTAACTTCATATGTGTTTTGATTACAGTAAACCTTTAAAGGAAATCTTTGTGGGTTTTGTAAACCCTAAAATTAACATATTTCGGCAATATTTCAGTGAAAAAAAAAAGTTTCCTTACCCCAAATAAATACTGAAAATAATATTATGGGTGGCGTAAAAGACACTAATGCCTTTGTTTTTCTTTTGTTTTTGTTTTTTCTATGAAGGCTAAAAGCCAATATACATGATATAGGTTAGGGACTTGAAGTCTCTCTAGGTAAAGATTTATAACTTAGTTTTCATGTTTTGGCCAAAATATGCAGATGAACAGATTAATGGGCAAAAATATCAAGAAGGATACAGTAATGATCAGTCATCTTTGAGTGACCTCCCCCCCCCCATGTGCTCTTTCTCAGGTTGCAGCATTGCTAATGCTGCTTGTAGATCCTTGGGATATGGCGGTATGTGAATGGTTTCATGGCTTCTGACTGCCAAACAAACAAAGATGATTGACTATTAGGGACACCACCAACGTAGGGCTGGATAGCTCATCAGTTTGTAAGAAGAGCGCTGGTACAGTATTCAGGAGGTCACTGGCTCGAATCCTGTTCCAGTCAATGTTTCTTTGTTCACTTTTCAATGAACCTATATTTCTACGTTCTTCCTCTGACAGTATTTTATTCTGGTGATGCTGATCTTCATAACTCAGTTTGCTTCTGGAGCTCTTGCTTTGGCCTACTACACGCAGGTAAGGCTGCAATCTTCTCACCTTTGTTTTAAGAACGTAGGAGCAGTAGGGTATCGCTGACAATGACCTCCTTGTTGTGGAATGCAACCTCATTCCCAAACCACCAAGGTTTGTAATGTAACAGGTCCATTGTAGGCCTTTCTCACTAGAGCGCTTGTGATGTCCTAGATACATTTGTGCAGAGCAGGTGTACAAAAAAGCTGGAATTCTTAGAGTTTAGAGTTAAAATCTAAATGAAAAAATTGGAAGTTAGATTTAAAATCTGAAGTCTCACTTCTCTGCTAAGGTATCAGCTACCTTTTAATGGCATATTTTTGATATTCATTACAGTGTATTTAAATAGAAGACAGAGAACATGTATTATAATAATAATAATAATAACCAGCATTTGAAAAGCTTTTTTAATAAACTAAATCACAGCGCTTACAATTATTATTATCCCTGGGCATCATCAGGCCCCATAAACATTCCTGAAACAATCTCAGCTCACTGGGGAGTATACCATTGAACATAATGTCAATTTCAAGTTCATTGGTTTGGAGGATGTTTAAAAAATAAGTAGGTAAAGTTTAGTGCACGACCCTACATGTATGGGAATGCATGTACCCATCTTCGGCTGTTATTATTATTTTACTATTTTTGGACCACTGAAGTGAAGCCTGAAATCTTTCCATCTCCTACTCCTGTACTCACTCAGGTTGAAACGTTTGCCCACATGGAGATGAGAGACGGCATTATGTTGAAGTACGGACAGTCTAACCACCTGGCATTGACTGACTCCTTCAACTATTTCCAATATGAGGTAAGAATCCTTATAATTAAAGGTAGTATCATACTTTGGTAAGAGACCAAAACAGAAATGTTCACAGATTTACGTATAACTTGCAGAGTATGCAGATGGTGGTGATAGAAACATACCGTTAACATTTTTCCGCCTGAAATGCTGTATTTATCCAGAAATTAGTCAAACAACGACCGAAAATCTTTTTGATCTTTTAAAAGATCAAAAATAAAAGAGAAAAGACTTAAGAAATACTGTGGTTGTTTTTCACTGTTTTCTCAAAAAGTGGGCACCGTATGGGACTGACATTTTCACAGATGACTGTTATTGTATCTGTCTTGATATTTTTGCCCATGAATCTGTATTTCTTTGATAAAAACCAAAGTATGATATTACCTTTAAGTCATCATTTAGGGTTTCTTTCAACAGCAGCCTAATCCAAGAAGCAGTATTGGCATGGTTGGAGTAGAGACCTCAGATCCGAGTACAAAGTACTCCGAGTACTTCAAGGTCTGAGTACTGGGCAGAGTCTGAGTACATTGCTGACGAGTCCAAGTCCTAAGTATCGAGTCTGAGTACATTCAAGGTCAAGTACAGGGCCGAGTTCGAGTACCAAAGTCCGAGTCCACGTCTGAGTACAGTACCAACGCATAGTGCCAAAAATTGCATTTCTTTTCACAAAGATGTTTATAATTTGTTGATGTTGATTATGTTGTGGTGCTCTTCTCTGAAATTAATGTTTTTCTGAAATGACACTGTGCTGCTTACTCCATGATGTTCCATTACACCCATTGTAAAATGATTGGAAATCGGCAACATTATCAAACGTGAAATTGTAACGAAAATAGAATTTGCACTAAATGGTCGAGTCCTCCCAAAATTTGAGTACATGTAATCGAGTACGGGCCAAGTACATTTTTTTTCAAGTCCCTCAAGTACCTCTTTGGTACGGGCAAAGTACATTTTATTTTTGAGTATTTGTCTGTACTCGGGTTGTACTCGTACTAGAGTACGAGTACTCCAACACTGCCAAGAAGTACATGATCAGTAGCATTGACAGCGTCTCTTTAATAAGTTGCATCGTGAAATTTGCTGGTTTTTAATTAAAAATTTTTGGACAAGTAAATATAATAAACTGCTGCAATCTGCTCATCGGCCAAAATAATGACCTGAAATTTATAAAAGGCTTGGAGTTAGGAGGTCCTGACTAGTTTTGATCCTCGAAGGATCTTTATCGAAGCCTTTGATAAAGATCCTGCCGTGGATACGCGTTTCGCTTCTAACAGAGTTTTTATCTAAGTCTTCGATAAAGATCCTGCTAGGATCAAAACTCATCAGGCCCTCCTAACTCCAAGCATGTTTAAATTTCAGGGGTTTTTTTGTATCAATAGTTTTGATTGTGTGGTTCATGTTTAAGCCTTCTATTTATTTCTACATGTACGTTTTTTAAGAGTAACTGTAATACATGTATTACATATAGACCAAAACAATTTAGGGCTTCAAAAGAAATAAAAAACGTGTGAAAAGATTTTTTTTTAAATTGTTGGACTGAAAATTTCACAGGTGACTGTTACTGTATCTTCCTTGATATTTATGCCCATGAATCTGCATTAATTCTTTGACAAAAACCGTCAAAGTCTGAGTTGCATGCCTTGGTTCTGTGAGACTATCCTGAATATCAAATCTAAGTTCCCCAAAATTGTTATAAATGCAACAAATAGACCGATCCAGTAAGCTTCCTCCCACTGCACATGTGAGCAATGAACACGTGTTCCTCTCCAATACTTCACTGCACGTTTCTGATGTGTGAACGTACGCGCTTGTACATGTGTCGGACTTTAGTGAACGCATGTCGGATATAAATCACGACTGTGATTGGTCAGAAATAAATGGGGCGGCGCTTAATTGATCGGTCTATTGGAACTTGAACATAACAATCTTGTAGCACGCACAAATTTCAGGTCATTATTTCCAGTTGTTGTGCAGCGTGAACTTGCAGCAATTTTTGACTGACTTGTTTTGTGTCCTGTTGACTGTTATTCAGTTTGACTGCTGCAGTTACCTTGGTTCCGGTCACGATGGGGCCATGTTATATCAGGCCTCCCTGTGGGCACAGCAGACCTTGCTACGTCTGGTGCCACCGTCCTGCTGTAAGCGTGATGACGATGGAAATACAATCGACCAGGAGGGCTGTCAGAACGTACAGGATAACGACTTGTCCTTAATCAACAACATTGTAAGTACTGTACCTCTCATGGGGTGGTATATACAGACATTGAGACAATCAATTCAAATCCATAGGACTAGTACACATTTTAAAGTTTTTAACATTTCATTTGACGCAATCCTAGGAACTCAATTAGTCTGAGTACATGTATCACCCATTCTACTCCGTGTCACTACGTACGAACGTCTGATACATGCGTGCATGCACATTTTATGCAATGCGGCACATCAGCCAATCAGATCTGTTTTGAGAACATTTCAGTCAGGATCGTGACGGAAGATGTTGATTGGTCAATTTCGCGCGTCCGCACGGCAGCAGCTGTCTTCGTGATAGACGCGCTCGCCAAACGGTTTGATAGTAGATGCCCCCTGATTGGTCAAAACTTAGAGCGGTAAGTGCTGGGTTGGCTTGCATATTTAATCAGGAAATCTGCACGCATGTGATAGATGCTTGCTCGCTGTATGGCGAGCGCGTCTATCAATTAGACGAATAGAGTGGTGGGTTCACATGGGTGGGTTTGAATGAGAATGACCGAGGTGTAGGCCTACGTCATGAACATTTCACAGACGGCTCACTACATCCTGACGGAGTGTCCCAAGCTGCGACCTCCTTAGATTGGAATCAGAACTCCCGATCATGGACAGTGCAATTGTTTCTCGGTCCCTCAGTTCTTATCTGAACCGCACAAACTCACAAAAAGAGATTATAATATCAACACGGCATCACCATAAACTATTCTTAGTCTTTAATAATAATAATAATAACTGGATTTATATAGCGCCAAATTAATTGCCAAAGGATTTCTGAAAAAAAAGAAACAAGAACAAAAAGAAACAAGAGAAGACAACTAAGACATACGACCAGCTACCGTGTGTGGAAAAAGATGGGTGTTAAGAGCCCTCTTGAAGGATGGCACACTGACAGAGTTTCTGATAGGGATAGGTAGACTGTTCCACAATAGTGGAGCAGCAACAGATAAGGCCCGATCACCTGCGATTTTATTTGTTTTGTTGACAACAAGAGATATTCCATGAGAAGAGCGAAGGGAGTAAGACCCGGTTCGGGTTGAGAGAACAGAGGTAATCAGGGGCAGATGAGTTGAGTGATTTGTAAGTGTGGACCAAAGTACTGAATTGAATGCGTTGTGCAACTGGAAGCCAGTGTAACTGGTGTAGAAGTGGGGATGTATGTGTGTACATGGGCATCTGAAAAATGAGACTCACACATCTGTTTTGAAGCCGTTGAAGACGAGAAAGATCCTTCTTTGACCTTTTTTCTTTCCTGCCCCGTCCCCAGGGTTGCTTCGATGCAGTCGTTGAAGAGGCCTCCAATTATGCAGTAGTCATAGCCGGCTTTGGTGTCGGCCTATCCGTGATGCAGGTGAGAAAAGGTCCACTTTCTTTAAACTTGCATTTTTTAATTGGGTCCCCCTTTTATAGGGCCTGTTTGTTTATGACGAATCCTGCGGATCCGGATCCCATTTACAGATCCACGTCCTATGCAGGGTACGCTAAATTGGGATCCTGTGCATTAATGAAACTGGCCCATAGTGTCCTTACATATTTTTATGGCCGCCATGACATATGACATTATGGGCAAATCGCAACTACTAAAACTGCACCTTGTTATTGTGCATGTCGTGGCATTTGACTGCTGTTATGATAACTTTTTGTGCACATTTCACTTGATTTCTTCGTAATCAGATTATTCAGAAAAAAAATCTTGGCAAATATAAAATCACACAAAGTAAATGTGCACAGATTTGTGATGTAGGCTACAATGTATCACATGCCATTATTTGCATGTGCAAAAATTGCACATCACAAAACTGCGCAGATATTTGTGAATTTGTAATCTACATGTATCAAACATCAATGCTGACATCAGTCAGCATGGGCCAATTTCATCATGGAGCTGTTAAGCACAACAAAAAAATGCTTTGCACAATATGTCATGCTCAATAAAACAAACCACCAGTGAACAACAGCCAAGTTTTTCTGGGCTGTGAAATTGGACCCAGATCTCAGTTTTGGATTGAGGTGAATTTCCATCATCATGGCCCATCCCGTCGTAATCGACGATGGAGTTGGCGTTTCACACAGCCATCAACGTAGTGTTTGGTTGAGATGGAGCAACCATTTAGAGTGGCAGAGCACCAGTGGGAGCGTTTGGTAGCTGTTGTCTCCCATGTTGTGCTAGGTATGCCGAAAGCGGTGAGGTCACGTTTCAGGACATCCTTGTAGCGAAGTCTTGGTCGACGGTGAGGTCGGGCAGCAACAGCAAGCTCACCATAAAGGATGTCCTTGGGGATGCGTCCATCACCTTGTCTGTAGACGTGTCCAACCCAACGAAGTTCAACCCACTCATGTTTATTAACTCTCGCCCTTTTGATTCTTTCCGCAGTTCTTTGGTATGCTATTTGCCTTCTGCCTGTGTCGGAGCACCTAAGCCACATCGGAGAATTGGTCGGGGCTTTATAGGTAACAGTCGCAGTCCTGGCATTGGTAACAGTCGCAGTCCTGGCATTGGTAACAGTCGCAGTCCTGGCATTGGACACCATCCTTCATAACTTTGCCAACAATCTCACAAGAGTTTTGCTGATAAAATTTGAAATCTTTTACCAGGGCTCAATTTCAGGACTTTGCCTACCGTTTAGCAAACGTGTAGGTATGTGTCACCATCTTTTGTACTTATTATAACGGAAACACTTTGCACTGGAGTGCAACCAGGTATATGTGACGATATATTTATGACGGCCCCCAGCAATGGTGGCGCACTAGCCATGGTTGACTTCAATGTGGATATATAGGTGCCTCTTTCAAACCTTTGCTTTGGCTCTGGCTCTGGCTCTGTTTCTGTCATCCATATGCTGAAAATATAGGTTGTGGTTTTTCATTGAAGCTGAAGCTCTGTTTCCTTTTTCAAACCAGAGAATCTTCTTCTGAACGGCAGCCAAAAGCCCCCATTTTGATACCTGTTATTTTAAAATAGCTTCACGAAATGGAGCTGGAGCTGGAGCCTGAGCCTGAGCTGACGTTTGAAAAAGGGCCTTCTTTTAGAAACTACTCATACTTATCACGTCCCCACTGTGTAAAGCCTAATATTTTTAATAATTAATAATAAGGTAGATCTACTTCATAATGTCAAGACTTTGCCAACTGAGTAATCTTTATTTTATGCATAGTTGAATGTTAACCACCAATAATAGAAAAAATACAGTCTGCATGTTTTTCTTATTAATTATGATGATTTTTAATTATGATAATTTTTGGGGTGAGTAAGGACAGATTGTGACTGGACTGGAATGTGAACCTCAGACCGATGGTTTAGTGGAGTGGACCACTGTTCTACCTCCTTAGCTCTCCAGGGTTATGATGGGAGGCTCCCTGCAGGTCACATAGGGCCAATTTCATAGAGATGCTTAGCACAAAAAAATATTGCTTAGTACAAAAATGGCTTGCCCAATAAAATAAACCACCATTGAAAATTTGATTTTTATATTCATGGTGAGCGAACAACAGCCAAAGAATAATTGCAAGTGATACACAACACATGGACATTTGGTTGTTAATCCTGTTATTATCAAGGCAGAAATGTCGTGCTTAGCGATTTTTTGTGCTAAGCAGCTCTATGAAATTGGCCCCTGGGCCCAATTTCATGGCTCTACTTACCGGAAGCGTCCGTAATATTTCTTCTTCTCGAGTCACTACGCTTTATAACGTATAACGTAGTGTGGTGGAGGGATTGTACTCATTCTACGCTTACTGGCTTAGCGTCAAATTTTTATGCTAGCTGAGTATGCGTGAAATCCTTCTAAAGCTATGCAAACTATGCACTTGTTCAACTGAAAATCCCTTGGTAAGCCATGAAATAGGATGGATCTCGTTAGCACAGACTTTCATGCTTTCGTAAGCGCCAATTCTACGCTTTAGTGTAAGCAGAGCCATGGAATTGTGCCCCTCTTTTGTTGATGGTGCCCTGTAGAAGTCACGTTTATTGCTGACTTGGCCAGGATTCTATCAAAAATGCTAAAAGGGCACATGACATTAATGAGGCAATTTTGGACAGGCAACTTGGAGTCAAGTGACTTCACTACATGGGAAAAAGGAAATGTTGATAGCATGAAAAGCTCGCTTTGTTTTTGTTCCTGACTGTCTACGAGAATATTGAAAATTGATGTGTAAATTAAAAGGTGGATGTAACTTATTTCCTTGTGAAGATTGCTCGAAACCGACTGCCCGAAACTTAAATGCGATTACGTACTTAAACTGCTAATTTGTGAGATTAAATTTGCCATAGAAATAGATCTTTCCGAGACACCAGGCAAAATGGAAGACATTTGCAGGTCTTCCCAACATTCCAGCTCAATTTTTAAGACTTTTTAAAACAATTTCTAGATACTTGCAAATATTATATCATTGCTTACTAGTTTTCAACACTATTAGAAAAAACAATTGGAATTATTGAATTTTGTTTTTGGCTGAAGTCTATGGAACTGTCTTTCATATGGCCATGTCTCATATTATTATTATTATTTATTCTTATTTATTACTATTATTACATAATATGAGTATGTATATATTTTGGGGGCGGAGCAGGGTATGTTATACAGGGTGTGTGATACTGCCTTGGGCTCTTACCAAGATTTCTTTCACCCTAACCTTCTGCATGTACCACAGCTGCTTACCACACATTACCATGTCTCCACAGGGGGACTTGATACATGTATTAACCCTAACCCTCTGCATGTACCACACAAGACAGGAGCTGCTTACCACACGTTACCACAGACTCCACGGGTGACTGTATTGCAAACCATAAATTACCATGAAAACCACGCTTTGGCGTATTGTTGTGTATTATTGATTTTGCAGTAACAGCATGACTTATGGTCCATGAGACGTTTTTTAGTTGCTTGGCTCTGAAAAGAGCCATTTAACTTGACATTCCAACCAGTGCATTCTGGCCGTTTTCGGCAGAATTGTGGTATTCAGTATAGGACACTTAGTAATCGCACAGGAAAAAACATGTAAGGTAAAAGGTAAACTGCTGTATGGAGATGGGGAAGGGTTGAAATTTGCTTTAGCAACCATGGCACAAGATGAGGGATACTTAATTAATATAAGATGAACGGTTTGCATGAAGTAGGAATTGTAGGCATCGTGATTAATTGTAAATAGAAAGATTTTCATTTTAACAGATTGTTTTTTTCTTCTGAAACTTTAGTTTTGGTTATAACCACTATGTGCCTTCCTTTTTGCCAAGTGATCACAGTACGTATGAGGCTTGGATGGGTCGTACTTAACATCGGTTCTCAGTTATTCTTTTTGTTGAGCGAAGGGGATTTCTATTGCATGCTGAATTTGTAGGTTTTAGAAATATTTATGCAAGTCGTCACACCATGATAAGATGGGATTTGTGGATTTGTGTGTACCTCTATCATACAGGTGTGACATGTACCATTAATATCCTTTGCTATATTTATATGAAGCCCAAATAAACATTGTTCGGACTGATTATGGGATTTGGGGACCAAGAATTTTGGAGAAATTTGGGGACCAGGAATTGTGGAGAATTAAAAAAAATACTCGGATCAGCCTAGGATGAAATTTTTCCTTTTTTCTGTTTCCTTTTTTGAATTGATTAATCATAAGTTTCAGAATTAGCTGCTGTAAACTTTGGAGTAAAGATCCTCTCACGGTTAGCCATCATAATGGATTTTGGAATCACAATTTGGCGTGAATTGTCCAACAATGGATTTCTTATACACCTTTGCTGCAAATTTCAGGCCTCTGTGCCGGCCTGTGGGATTTTGTGTACCAAATTTTAGTGCGAACTGCCCCACGATGCATTTCTTATCATCTCCACTGCCAACTTCCAGCCAGTCTGCAAAAGGGTCCAAATGGGATCATCTTTTTACCAGTGTGAACGCACTGCTGAGGTCCTGATGTCCCAACAGGCTGATTGGCATACATGTAGGACTACACTTCGTCCTGCAACTTGGCAAATCATGGATGAAATTAATACAAGTCAACAATAAGTGCATTATATTGTTTTCATTTTATACCTATGTACGAGTAGAAGCAATTTTGAGGTTTTCTTGACATTTTCTGAGGCTGAATAGTGTTTGAAGATTACATGCTGTTTTTTAATTTCTTTGCTTTTAATACTATTGCATATCACTGTTTTAACTGTGGAATACTCAATACTGAACTTTGTGTAATACATATGATTATGTTTTTTGAGATGTTACATGTACTTAGAAAATTGTGGCATAGTATTCAGTTTGTCATTAATGGATGCTTTCTAGTCATTGCAAGTAATTATTGTTTGAAATTTTGTAACTTTTGTTTGAAATGTGTATTTGATATCCACCTTCACCTTTGAATGGACAAACTTACGATATTTACTCCTATAGTTTTCTGTATATGTTCCCAGTGTATTCCATGTGTTTGAACATTTTTTAAAGTATATTTTTGTTCATCTGAAATCCTTTTTGCAATTATGTAGTTATTTTAAAGCCCCGACCTCTAGCATGGTCTTATTCCCCCTGCAAGGAATCAAGCCGCAAAGGCGACAGAAATTGCTGGATTTTCTATAATCCCGCCAAATTTATTTTGATGGCTTTTCCCCATAGATGTATGAAAGTTGAGCCACCTCAGATTTCGGATGTAAATTTATATCTTATTTTCTTCTTATCACATTTAGAAAAGTCAACGTATTTTGAGCCGAGCTAAAAAAAGATGCTTAATTTGTCAATTCCCATCGGTTTTTGTTATTATATCGATATCTTGCAATTAATTTTAAATGCATATGTATGAGTAATATCATTTTATACTACTACAAATTTGATTTATTTTGCTTTATAATGTATTATCTCAAAATTGACAGCCTGACAGGATGAATTTTCAGCAAAATACATTTTTGGGGAAGAAAATGACGAACTTCTGAGAGAACTGCTGCATGCAGGGGAATTTTGTTTGTTTTTGTGCAAAAGAAAATATTTGTTTTGGTTTCTCACGTAAACAAATTGTAAATAGTGTATTTTATTAATGGTGTGAATGCTACTTTTATGCTGAATGAAAATAAAATAATTGCTTAGTAATTTGGAAAAATAATCAGATTGTAATTTTTCTTTGTTTTACGCTGTGATTGTAAAAAATTGAAAAATATAGGCCTTATAGCATGTATAAATATAAATCTATATAGATGACACAGATATGACAGATATGTTTTATTTATAAAAGAATGTTGTTTTATTATTTCCACAGCCTTGGTTTTGAATGGTTACTGTTATAGGTTTTATCATGAAGATTATTTTATGAAATATTGCATGTTATAATAAGGGAAGAAACATATGGTAATTAAGTACAGTAAGAAAGATGAATACATGCAGGTTTCTTACAATGGAGGGTCAAACTCACACTATGAATAATTCATGATTAGTCATTCATCTATGAATAATACATGATGAATAATTCATCTATGAATAATTCATGAAGAATAATTAATTATTGATTATGAATTAGTTAAGGCTTTGCATGGCAAGAGATACAATCTACACATTTTTTTGGTCTTTTAAGACTTCTCCTTCTGAAAAGATTTTCTTTATTTTTACCAATAATCTTGCATTTTTTAGTAATTCTTCGCATTTCTATGTTTTAACATAGATTTGACCGTAGTTGTCATGGTAATGAAACCTCTCAGCTAATAGACCTTATGCCACCAGGGGTTGATTTCACGAAGCCCTGCGATTGCTCATAAATTAAGATACGAAGGATAAACATTGTATCCTTCAACTTCTACGTAGGGCTGCAACGCACCATATAACTCCTACAAATTGATACATGTACATTGTGTAGTAAGTTACGATGAGTTTGGTGAAATCGACCCCTGTCACGAAGCCCTACGATCGATCATAACTCGAGTTACGAAGGATAACCCATCATATCTTATGTAGGACTGCAATGCTTCATTCTTCCTCCAATTGATAGTAAGTTACGATGTGTTTGGTGAGAACGACCCTAGTACTAATTGTCCTCTTGTGATTATCACAGGACAAAGGCATGAGGTTCTGATGCTGCAATGCCTCAAGCATTAAGTTATATTTTTACAACAGAAGGTCGTGGGTTCGAATCCCACATGAGCCAGTCAGCCAGAAAATGTGCACTAAGCAAGCACTGAGTATGCAGTACTCATCCACATCGATGAAGGGCAAGCCTAATTTGCATCTATCTATCTCCCGACCAAAATCATTAATAGTCATGAACATTATCTTCCTGAATCTACCAAATTCCTATAAAATAACATTTATTTGGTTCAATATTAGTAGCAATACATGATGAAAATTTTATAAACCACAAGTACTGTATACACATATGAATACATGGCAAAGGCATATAATAGCGATCCGCACTTGTGGTAGAAATAGCACACTGGATCTCAGACAAACATTGCAAACGTGTGTGCATGAATGTGCAAGAAGTTTGTCTGACATCCGGGGATTTTGTACTTGCGTGCGCTGGCCAAATCACTTGTGTGACGTCATTAGTGCGGAGCACTATTGAGCCATTATTTTACACATATAAATGCACAACCATACCAAATATGCACACTGCACATCAAAGAATACCATAATTATACAAGGTGAATTGTAGGACACTGAAAAATAGTCGGGTACCCATGATGACGCTGACCCAAATACAAACAAATGTCCATTTGGCTTTCAGGGAACCAAATGGTCATCACACAAATTGTTTCATGAATGACTTGACATTAACTCTAACAAGTTGAGTAGGGACGTTTTTAGCTACGCTCCTTTCTTGAAAAACAAACAAAATAAAGATAGATATGAGTTGCATAATAGACTTAATTAGTAGAATACAAAGTTTTATAGTTTCAAATGGTTACCAGCTTACATAGCATGGATACCAGTGAACTAAGAGACATCACCAAACACTGTTAATGTCTGATTTTAAGGGAGAGAAACTTTAATACTGGTTGCCGTTGGGCCTGGCCACTGAAAAGCCCGACCAGGCCTGAACTTTGCCTGGGGTCTTCAGCTTCTATAATCCCCAGCCTTGAACTATCTACTTCAAGCCCCTGTTTTGTCCTAGATAATTGTTAGAATAAACCTGATTGACAGATTGAGTCCACATTGATCATGGACAGTATCCATAAGCAAGACTGTAGTAATTTGAAGAAGCTCTTTTATAGTGAACATGGATGAGATTGACCAATGATAAAAATGTCTGAATACTCTCTGAATACGCTCTCCTATACTTCTGTACACAGCCTGTGAGGAATAAATCTGATATCCAAAACAAAAAAGTCTGAAATCAGATTTTAATCTGAGAAATCTCATCCCTGAGTGAAGTTCGGGGTTGACGAGAGGAGGATTTCAGGCTTGAAGGCCCAAGCCTCACCAAGCTTTTCAATGGCTAGGCCTGGGGCCAGTTTCATAAAACTGTTAAGCACAAAAATTTGCTAAGCATGACATTTCTGTCTTAATAAAAACAGGGATATCAACCCAATGTCCACATGTTGTGTATCACTTATGATTGTTCTTTGGCTGTTGTTCGCTTACCATGGATATCAAATGGAATTTTCAATGATGGTTTGTTTTATTGGGCGGGACATTTTTGTGCTAAGCAAATTTTTGTGCTTAACAGTTTTATGAAATTGGCCCCTTACCAGTACGGTATTTAAGTTTCTCTCCCTTAACAAGGAATACAAATTGATTACAGATAAACATAATCTAAAAGGCCTTGTTACAAATAAACATCAGTACTGATCACTATACATGTTTATCTGAATTAAAACTTTATAAAACCAATACAAGATTTGAATTGAATGGACTACAAGCTTACAGTAAATAAATATGTATACAAAATGAGCAAATGTACAAGCATTCTTGCGCATGAATAAAAAAGCTAATAACAATAATGCACAGCAAAATTATTGAAGTGTTTCTGTGTCTGGGTAAAATTGCATGTTTTGTTGGGTTTATGTAGTCTGAGTATCACACATTCTACTCCGTGTCACTATGTACGAACGTCTGATACATGCATGCAAATTTTATGCAACGTGGCACATCAGCCAATCAGATCTGTTTTGAGAACATTTCCGTCAGAATTGTGATGGAGAATGTTGATGGACAATTTCGCGCGTCCGCACGGCAGCAGCTATCTACGTGATAGACGCACTCACCAAACGGTATGATAGTAGATGCCCCCTGATTGGTCAAAACTTAGAGCGGTCAGTGCTGGGTTGGCTTGCATAATTAATAAGAAAATCTGCACGCATGTGGTAGGCGCTCGCTCGCTGTACGGCAAGCGCGTCTATCACATAGAGCATGGGGGTACATTTTGTCAAACGCATCACAACAGCACATGCCAACAACCTTTTCTCCAATCTTGCTGTACATGTAAGCTACTTCTTGAAAAACTAGACACTTCATGACCCCCGAAACACACACAAAACATAGCAATCTAACCCAGACCACTCGATAAAAAAACTTGAAGAAATACAGTCAGTAGAAGTACTGGTCGCTATGAATTTTTAAAAAACAAACAAAAAAGGTACTTTGGTAAAATCTTTTTGGTAAAAAAAACAATGGGATCTAATAAAAATTATGCTAAAATATACCTAGTGACTAAGGACTGCCACAGGAATTATATAAAAAAGTTTCTAAAAAACCTCAAGATTTCCTAACTCTCAAGAAAAAGCTCCACTCTACCAAGTTCTTCCAATTCATTATTTACAGGTGCGGGTAAATTTTTAAAAAGCAAAATGAATAACTTAATGATAGGAAGTACGTATTTAGTTTATTCTTTGGGAAAACTTGACAAATTTTAAAGTAGCAAAAGGCAGCACCAAACTTAAAAACATGAAGCAATTCTAAATTTCTACATTTCCCTAATTTCTAAAATGCGTAAAAATCATTAAGATTTTCTTGCCAACCCTCCTAGTGACAGGGCAATTAATATTGAGCAAGCAGTCTGACCCTACAATAC
The DNA here is from genome assembly GCA_963971285.1 of Astropecten irregularis. Classification (NCBI taxonomy): domain Eukaryota; kingdom Metazoa; phylum Echinodermata; class Asteroidea; order Paxillosida; family Astropectinidae; genus Astropecten; species Astropecten irregularis. The sequence continues at coordinate 2,842,004 of OZ020251.1, read as the reverse complement.
CTTACAAACTCCCTGCTGCATAAGGTAACCCTCCTAGTCACAGGGCAGTTATTGAGCAAGCAGTCTGACCCTACAATACCTTACAGACACCCTGCTGCATAAGGTAACCCTCCTAGCGGCAGGGCAGTTATTTGGCCAGCAGTCCGACCCTACAATACCTTACAGACTCCATGCTGCATAAGGTAGCCCTCCTAGTGGCAGGGCAGTTATTGAGCAAACAGTCTGACCCTACAATGCCTTACAGACTCCCTGCTGCATAAGGTAGCCCTCCTAGTGGCAGGGCAGTTATTGAGCAAGCAGTCTAACCCTACAATACCTTACAGACACCCTGTTGCATAAGGTCACCCTCCTAGTGGCAGGGCAGTTATTGAACAAGCAGTCTGACCCTACAATACCTTACAGACACCCTGCTGCATAAGGTAACCCTCCTAGTGGCAGGGCAGTAATTGAACAAGCAGTCTGACCCTACAATACCTTACAGTTACAGACACCCTGTTGCATAAGGTAGCCCTCCTAGTGGCAGGGCAGTTATTGAACAAGCAGTCCGACCCTACAATACCTTACAGACACCCTGCTGCATAAGGTAACCCTCCTAGTGGCAGGGCAGTTATTGAACAAGCAGTCCGACCCTACAATACCTTACAGACACCCTGCTGCATAAGGTAACCCTCCTAGTGGCAGGGCAGTTATTGAGCAGGCAGTGTGACCCTACAATACCTTACAGACTCCCTGCTGCATAAGGTAACCCTCCTAGTGGCAGGGCAGTTATTGAACAAGCAGTCTGACCCTACAATACCTTACAGACTCCCTGCTGCATAAGGTAACCCTCCTAGTGGCAGGGCAGTTCTTGAGCAAATATGGGAACACGCTCATATGCTTTAACAAGACTAAGCACTAGCTGGTACTAATTTTGAGTTTAAGCACTTGCCTATATATACTCTGCACAGTATTTGTATAGGAAAAACGAAACAAAAAATAACAACACTAATGGAGGTATATTGCTGTCGATGTACATAAAATACATACAAAAATGCAATTTTTGTTTCGATACAGTGAACTTAAACTATGTTACTTGAGCTCATAAAACAACAAACTTTATACCATTAATTATAAAAAGGTTTTCTTGCAAACAAAAAATACAAACTTTACAAGACAATGACGTCTTTGCACATGTTTTTAGTACGGTTCCTGTTCCTCATACTTCAGATGACAATACAGACACATGGCGAATACCAGACCAAAAATCTATTAAAGAAAAAGAGAACACAATGCATATAATTATAATATTTACACTTAAAAATTTGTTAAATTTTTTTATCTGAGAACAATTTGCAAGAAGTTATGTTGATATTGACAACAATGATAGTAGTGGTTTTTAAGCTTATGTTTGAGGAGAACGCTTTTGAAGTTTTATAGTTTTTGTTGTTGTCATTTTCCTATGGTTCTCCATTTTTATTTTGTTTCAAGTTTCTGGGAGCCTCTTATGAATCTTCTGATTGTTACTCATAATTTGAAGAAGATTCTGCTAGGATCACAACGTCAGGGGCCAATTTCATAAAACTGTTAAGCACAAAAACTTGCTAAGCATGACATTTCTGTCTTAATAAAAACAGGGTTAACAACCAAATTTTCACGTGTTGTGTATCACTTGTGATTGTTCTTTGGCTGTTGTTTGCTGACCATGAATATCAAATGGAATTTTCAATGGTGGTTTGTTTTATTCGGCGAGACATTTTTGTGCTAAGCAAATTTTTGCGCTTAACAGTTTTATGAAATTGGCCCCTGGCCCTCCTAACTCCAAGCAGAGCTTGAAAAAGTACTATCCTGGAGTACAATGTCTAGTAAAAACACTCTGGGCTAGCTAGACTCACTTCCTTGGTTGCCCAGCGGGCTATAAAACAAGTAAGAACCTACCTGTTCAGGTATGGTTCAACATATGTGCATGCTAGTGAAAATCTTAACAGGCTCGTAAAATCTGAAGTAAGCCGGCCCAGTGGGCTATCTGAGATCATTGTTCAGTTTGCGGCAATTTGTTTCTTGTTTCTTAAATTGTTTCTTTATTAGATGTTTGGATGAATTTTCTGAGCACAAGATGGATGGAGTGCATGCCTTAGACTACGTTGTAGTTCACTTACTTGTATTCCAGCGATGGCCACGCACACTGCACCAATGATAGCAAGATGTCGGCTAAGATAGCTGGTCAGTCGATCAACGCAACCCTGTGTGGATTTATCAACAAGAACATCAACCAAATCAACAAATGTGAATTTGTGGATCAACTATATAACTGGTTTATAGTTGAACAACCCAACCCTGAGTGGATTCATCAACAAGAACATCAACCAAATCAACAAGTGTGAATTTGTGGATCAACTATCCACTACTATGATGGTCGAATTCCCTGCGAGAACAAGGTTCTAGTCTGCTAAAAGTTTATTCCACAATAAATAAAGATGCAAAATGGTTATGAATGAAATAGGCTGTCCGAAACAAAGACAGAGTGTCCTAAACCGCAACAGCAGACAAGGTGTCGAGAACAGCAAAAAAGGGGTCTGAAACATGGCCAAACAGCTCTCTGGTTAAATCTGTGAGTAGGTGAGGCCAGAATCTTCTTCCCATTTCCGATATGATTCTTCAGAGTGCTGATACAATGCCACAAAGTTATTTTCCAGGATTTGTCAATGTGCCAGGATTTTTGGTGACAATGGGGAACCCCGGAAGACTTACCAGATGAAAGATGTTGGAGGGGTGGTCTCGGACTGCGCAGAAGTTGCTCTCCGTCTTACAACAGCTGTCCGGGGTGCTCAGGTTACCAGCTTTGTCACTCACTTTCCATACGCTGAGCTGGTAGTCCGCGTAGCCAGCCGCACCACAACAGTGAAACTGCAAGCAAAGATTTTTGAAGTGATGTCAGTGTTTAAATCTAAAAACGATAGTTGATTTTGTCTCCGTCATAGTTCTGTTGTTTTTTTGAGGTCGTCGTTTGAAGAGTTTTCTTACCGATCTCTGAAGGTCATCATAGGCGTCTGTGAACTCTGCCTTCTCCGGCATTCCATAGTTGGCCACCAGCGTCACATTCATGCATCGTTCCAGCTCCATGTTAACCTTCATCACGGAAACAAAATTGAAAAAAAATTAATACAAGTAATAAACTGTGAAATGGCTGAATACAACTCAAAAGCAGTAAACATCCCATGAAAATATGGCTGGTAATCCTATTTGATCAAAGAAGACCAGCTGACCGCAATGTGAACATGGAAAAAGACCATCTGAGCCACACCAAGGACACTCCACTAGCTGACCGCAGAGTGAGCCGTATGACGTTCGCTGGAGCGACCTGTCCACAGTCCGCTGATCATGGCATTGTGAATGCGAATCCCGACCAACAGGATATAACGGACACCGCAGCATCCAGTTCTTTAGTTGCCTGATGAAGGCTAGCAGTACCAGCAGCCAAAACGTTAATACCAGCAACATGACATCACATGACTTTGATCACATTCCCTTCCTTAAAAGACTTTTCAAGCTTAACCAATTTTGTGCTTAAGCAGCTCTATGATATTGGCCCCGTCCACAAAATAAACAATCTCATGTTTGTAAATGTGTCAATCTTTTGCATTCATTTCCAATCTGACACCATCTCCAGTGGCAGGTGTAAACTTGTACTCACACTTTCTCTGTAGTAGTAAACATAACCTCCAACAACCAGTTCTCCTACACACAGGAAGAGTAGTAGTACAAAGTACTGTGGGAATGAAGAAGTGTTATAATCAACCATCTTACATTATACTGTACGTGTCATTATCACAATTATGTGCATTCTCATTTGGCTACATTTGGTACCAGGGCTCGAATTATCCACTAGACCGAGTCTAGTGATTTCACTTTCAGTGTCGGTGTAGTAAAGTGTGTACTGCACTAGTCCGGCTGTCTAGTGATTTTATGTTCCTTGCACAATTAAAATGCTGCCTAAATTGATTATTTTTGACACAATATTGCATACAATTACTGTTTTCCTATATGTACATGAATGCCACACGTCTAGTGAAAAAGTTCAGGTCTAGTACATGTAAAATGCTTCAGTTACTAGATCCCTGCTGTCCAGTGCTTCTTTTTCATAAAATTCGAGCCCTGGGTACTTTTGACACTGATTTGAGTGGAATTTTTCTTCTTCCTCTTCCTCTTCTTGTCGTACAGTCTCGTAGACTTTGTTCTTTTTGTAGCGGCCACTTTGGTCACTTTTAAGCAGTAACTTTCTTTGTGACATACTGAAGTATTTCATATCGTATTCGGAAAAGCTTAAAGGTAGTTAGTATCATACTTTGTTTTTTTCAAAGGAATGCAGATTCATGGGCAAACATTTCAAGTAGGAAGATACAGTAAGAGTCATCTCATCTGTGATTGAAAGTACGGTGCCCACTTTCATGACTTTCTGAGAAAACAGTGAACCCCCCCCCCCCACAGTATTTCTTAAGTCTTTTCACCAAAATTGTTTTTGGTAATTTGTTTTACGCTTTCTGGATAAATACAGCATTTCAGGCAGAAATATTTTAACGGTATGTTTCTACCATCACCATCTTCATACCCTGAAAGTTATAGGTAAATCTGGGAACATTTCTGTCTCGGTATGTTTAATACTAAAGTATGATACTACATGTGCTTTAAATGTTCTATTCTGTTTCCAACAAATATAAATGTCTATTCTTATATCTTTTTTTTTACTCACAATAAGAAGACTGCATTTCTGTTCCTGCTGGGCTCCGAAGCAGCCCAAGGCTGCAATGATGATGATCACAGCACCAGCTACTATCAGTACCCATGTAGCTATACTGTACAGGTCATCGCATAGCAAACTGGCATAGTTCCATTTCTTCAGCAATGTCCAGACTCCGATTCCGGTCACTCCGGCCCCTCCAAGCTGGACAGGATCAAATCAAAGAGACTTATTGAGTCTAGGGGTCAATTTCATGAAACACTAAGACTGATCTTAAAGGTACAATACAAGATTGGTAAAGATCACAGAACAACACTAACACTCACACTTTGTCTGATCCAGTATGTGAATGAAATAATAAACCTGTGAATTTTTTTTAGCTCAATCAGACATCTGAATTGATGAGAAAATAGCGAAAACCCAACTCAATTTTTCTTATAAAATGTAAACAATGGTTTTGATCTTACCCCAAGATCAAAACTGTTTTCGGTCTTTGCTTGACTTATTTCGGAATAAATTCACCATTTCAGAATATTTCAGAAATATTTAACAGTATGTTTCTACCAGTACCATCTTCATACCCTGAAAGTTAAACGGTACATATTTCATAAATCTGTGAACATTTCTGTTTGGGTATGTAACCAATCCTGTACTGCACCTTTTAACCACAAATCACTATGGCATGTATGGCGATACAGACAAATCACAATACAGCAAATGACATTTATTATACAATTTTCTCTGCTGTCCTTGCCCAAAGGTTTGAACCTTTTTTTATGGGGTGCCCAATAACATGACCTCAAGTATGACCTCCACTGAAAACAAGAATTGCAGTGTCAATTTGTCTACAATTGTTGATAAATTTATGCAAACAACTGATAACATTGGGTGTCTGAAACAGCGAACACTGTTGGAAAGATCCTAATAAAAGACACACATGAAACTGAGAGTGAAACCTTGCCACAGTATCATGCAGGGTTGATAAAAATCATGATTTTTATAAAAGATTAATACCAAAAAATCGGATTTATTTGATTTAAATCGATTTTTTTGATTTAAATTAAAATCTTTATTGTTTTTAAGTGATTGAAATCAAACAACCCTGGTATCATGTGTCATTATTGGAGAATGCAGTATCCAGTTAGCTTGCAAATTACAGAGAGGGCAGAGAGAAAACAAATATTTCACTGTAATATACATTTTTTACGGAACTGTAATCCGTGGCATCAAACAAAGCAACCAGAATATATTGCAAAACAAAGCCCAACTAACCCAAACATCAATATTTCATTTCATGAGAAAAAAAAAACCTGGCATGGTCAAAAATGATTAAAAGACAAGAAACACTAATTTAAAATTGGTATTTTTTTATCAACAAATATAAGGCCATATTTCTTTGTTTTTGATTTTTGGTTTGTTTTTCTTTGGCTGTTTTACTAGTCAGCAATTTAAAGTCGGTATTTTTTTTAATTTTCAGATGTTTAAATCTATCAACAAATTTAAGGCCATATTTCTTTGTTTTTGATTTTTGGTTTGTGTTTTTCTTTGGCTGTTTTTCTAGTCAACTTGCACTGCTTGACACTGGCAGGGGGCTTAAGACATGTGACAGGTGCTGTGGAAAAAAAAACCCGGAGGCAAAATTTACGACTGGAGTCGCAGCAAAAACTGCAGGGTTCTCACCAATAAGAAGAAGTTGAAGATGAACAAAATGTACTTGAGCAAGGAGATACCGCAGCAAGGCTCCTTATCATACGGTGATCCCATGGCGATGACCTTGGCTGACCTCTCTAGGCAAGGATAACGATGCCCTCATGCACTCAAGGAGATGTCTATGGAGAGAGATGTAGAATTTAAGAAGGGCATGTAAAATGTGAAATGTGACCCCACTAGGGCTGTAGGGTAGGGCTAAAGATTTTTCTGTTTAAAGGTAGTATCATACTTTGGTTTTTGTCAAAGAAATACAAATTCATGGACCAAAATATCAAGGAAGATACAGTCACAGTCATCTGTGAAAAATTCAGTCCCATACGGTGCCCACTTTTTAGAAAACAGTGAAAAACAGCCACAGTATTTCTTAAGTCTCTTCTCTTTTATTTTTGATCTTTTAAAAGATCAAAAAGGTTTTCGTTGAATTCGGTCGTTGTTTTACTAATTTCTGGATAAATACACCATTTCAGGCGGAAAGATTTTAACGGTATGTTTCTACCACCACCATCTTCATACCCTGCAAGTTATACGTAAATCTGTGAACATTTCTGTTTTGGTTTCTTACCAAAGTATGATACTACCTTTAAAGAAGAAATTTGAATGAAAAGAACAAGCCCATTTTTTAAAATGGTGGAATTTCTGGTGTCAGACGTGAAGTGCTTTCATTGAATTTCTGGATTTGGTACGAAAAACCTGGGTCTTTTGGGGGGGAAAAATGGAATGGAAAATTGTTTACCCAGACTTTGAGACTTTCACAGAAATAAATGCACAAATGGTTCAACTACGGTATTCAATATTTCCAATTTTCCAGGCAGTATTTTGTTTCTTGTCTGTTGGTCAAATAAATAATAATAATAATAATTTTACTCATTATTTAGAATCCACAATTTTTGAATTACATCAATTGTAGGCCTACTGTTTTATTGTTTTCCATTTCTTATTATAGAAGGCCACAGTACTGCACTGTTGAAAAATTTTGGTCAGCTCATTTCAATGACTGAATGATTTTTAAATTTTTAATTTGTGTGATTTTCTGCAAATTTTAGTTGCTAACCAGTGCTACATGTAAATCACATAATTTTAGCACTGTACATGTACAGTACTTGACCCACACATTTTTCATCACCAATGCATCATAACTGCTCCACTTTTCTTCCTCACTAATGCAATGAAAAGCAGCTAAGCACACAAACAAGATCACTTAAAATGTCAAAATACCGCAGTGTGCTGCCGAACGGCATAACACACATGTACATATGGGACATTCCTCATCCTGTATTTAATAACAGCTCTACGCTATGCACGAACCGTCTTCTTACTTACACTTTACAGCACTGAATATGGAATGCTATTGCACGTTGGTTACATTACAAGATAAGAGTATGAATCATAAAGTGCTCCAGGCTAACATTTGGTTCGTTTTACGGCCCACAAATTACGGCCGCTCCGTTGCAAAGATCTCCTCTATGGAATATGTTGTAAACAACATAGCAGTGCAGCGTTTGAATTGCATCCTCTGGTCATTCATTTTGCCCTCATTGATTTTAATGAGACTGTTATTGACTGGTGCCCGTCGAAGGGAAGCAGTGATTTATGAGCAGTGTTTAATTCACAATAATCCCCTGCTGTCAGCAAGGTGAATTGACATAATGTTGTAGCAATTGTCGTAGAAACATAATATTCTTATAATACGTAATTGTCTTAAGGTGCTTGCATCATATCATCACTGTTAAAATGAGTGGAATGTTCCCTTGGGCCGATTTCACGAAGCACAAAGATTAATCTTATGATGAGTTGTCAGTATCATCATAGTGATTTGTTTTATGACATCACACCTTGCTAAGCAATTACACAAACTTGAGATCAATCTTAGTGCTTTGTGAAATCGGCCCTGGGCTGGATTTCACCAAACACTAAGATTAATCTTAAGATGAGTTGTTCAGTATCACCATGTACATACATGTAGTTATTTGTATCGTGACATCATGCGTTGCTTTATATAGCAATTAAGATGACTGAATTCAAACTTAGAAGATCAACCCTAGTGCTTTGTGAAATCGGCCCTAGCCTTTAATACAAGTATGTCATTAGCCTATGATCCCACTTTTCATGCATGTCCTGCATGTCCTGGGCAATAAATGCTGCCTTTGCCTTAAAAATATGAACTAGCAATAGCGCTGCGCACTTGTGCTAAAAATAGCACCGAACCTCAGACAAACATTGCAACGTGGCCATGCAAACGTGTGGTTAGTGGAAGCAGATGTGGAAGTATGTGTGCGCGTCGCGCGTGGTGTGACGTCATTAGTGCGGAACGCTAAATATTGGCCAAGATCAACTGACAGAGAAAACTACAGGGCTGTACACGTGGTAGGCCTACATGTAACACCCCAAGGATTACATATCGTTGGAAAGCTCTTTTCAAGCTCATTATACAGTCTCGATGCTACTTTCAATTTTTTGTTATCAGGTCAAAAAACAAAAAGCAAAATACATGTTATCTACATACACATGTAGAGGTGATTTCTTTATTTTTATGTACACATGAATGTTAACATCAATGTAATACTGCCAACTAGTAAACATGTGGATATTGATGGAGCATTCTCAAGATTCTTCTTGGGCTAAACAGATGTGAAGTCATGTGAACGCTCATTAGAAATGATTCATCAACATACAAATACCATACCCAGTGGATGAACACACAGTAAGCGAATAGAGAAATTCCATGGTAAATGGTGAAGTGATTCACCATGAACACAAATATACACAGTGTGACCACAATGGGTTCAACATTGAATTCCATTGAGACAACACGTGTACAGTACACCTGTAAAATCAGCTCCAAAATGATTTGGATTGATAACTGGATATTGGGGGAAAACAACTGTTAGAATTGTGAATCTAGAAAGTAGGAAAAACTTTGGCTATTTTGATGTAGTCCAGTTGGCACGACGATCAAAATACCAACACCAACTGGATTATTCTAAATCTCACATACTGTACAATTTCAAGCCCAATTTAATTTTATGTAAGAAAGGTACCAGTACATGTATGTGCAGGCCTTGAATTTGGTTCTGAAAGGGGCAAGGCCACTTTTCCATTGCAAGGGGCACTTCCATTGGAAAATCATAATGTCTAACAGTCTATGGAAAGATTTGAAGGGGCACCAAGGCCAAGAACCAGGACAATGAAGGCCATGGCCTCCGTGGCCTCTATTAAATTCCAGGCATATGTGTGTATATCAGAAATTAATATAATTTTGGTAGTTATAATTTTTCCCTAAACTACTCCACATTTTCCTTCAAGTTCTTTGAGACTACTGTACATTATGTAATTTGTGGAAGTAAATTTACACAAATGTTGTTTTTTTTAGGGGAACTTCCTGATTTGGCTATTGTTTACTTTTCAAGCACCATTTCATGATTGTGAACTTAACTTTTGAAGGAAATAACTAATTAAATTATTAAGAACGTACAGGATGGAATTTGGATGCATAACATGTTCTACATATTTGACCTGTTTACAGCAGAATTACTCAACAGACAAAAAATAAACAGATGCAAAATTTAAAGAACACATCATAGTGTTTTCAAGAACAGTGGATTTATTGGTCCAGTTTAGTGGACTATTTATGATTGACTCTAGAGTTTAGTGGACTTATTAATTTGACCAGTTTAGTGGACTGGATTAGATTAGTGGATTAATTTAATATTGAACTAGTTATAGTGGATTTATTTAAAATTGGACCAGTTAAGTGGTTTAATTATATATTGAGCTAGTTTAGTGAATTTATGTTGGACTAGTTCAGTGGATTTGTTATTGGACTAGTTTAGTGGATTGGACTAGTTTAGTGGATTGGACTAGTTTAGTGGATTTATTTGATACATTGAACTAGTTTAGTGTATTTATTACATTGAACTAGTTACACGTATGTAAGTGGTTAACCAGTTTTAATAGTGAATTTATGTTAGACTAGTTTAGTGGATTTATTATGTTAATGCGCACACTGGTATGTGTGAACATTTGAACTGGATATATAAGAAATATCTGTAAATTAAAACCGCAGTGCTCAGATATTTAAATCATTTCTTGTACTGCCTGGAGGTGTTTTTTAAAAAGGAATCTATTTTCAGCATTAGACTTGTCCTAGCCCAACAGGTTTCATGTGCCAAGTTGGCTAACATTACAAATTATGACAGATGTGTTCATTCCATTCCGATATGGAACTGTGACGGGTATAAATCTGATATATTAAATCAAATTGGCAGACTGAACAAGTCTAAACTGCCCCATGACCTACAGTACATTCCAATCTGAGAAACATGCATCTGCAGTTCTGCACACACATTTATAACAAGATTAGACTTGTACCAGTCAGTGTAAGCACAATTTTGAATTTATGTAAATTAAACCTTCCCAGGAACTGTGCGCAAATTTAATTTGGATGCAGAGGAGCTCTACAGAATCTAATATTACAACAAATATTCAATTCAATTCAATTCTTCATAAATACTGTACACATATGTAAACCTGTGGGCAGAGTTTCAAGGGAAATTTACAGTTACAGTGCTGGTATTCTAATGTTTAATAATTTACAAATTTGTAAGTAAAATCTTTGAATAAAAACACAAAGGGGAAGGTTAATAACTGCTAAACAAGTATGCAAATAAACTGCTTCAAACCGCTGATCGACAAAAATAATGACCTAGTAATTATAAAATGCTTGGAGCAAAGGAGGGCCTGACATTTCGATCCTATCACTGGGATCTTTCTCAAAGATCCTGCAAGGATCAAAATGTAAACCTGGCATTTAGGAAGATTTTTTAGTATTCAATTCAAGAGACTTTCACTTTCTCACTATTTCGGTCAATTCATGCAGCTGCAATGCATGACAAACATTTCAATAATCATCAAGTAACCACAAGGAAAAACGACCGAATACGTATTCCACTTTCCAGAGGTCACTGGTTCGAATTCAGCTCCAGTAAATTTTTCATCGTTCACTTTTCAATGACAAACAATTCATTTGTGTACAAAGTAAAAACATACACTGTATGACGTAGGCCTAAAGGTAGGAAAGCTAATGCTTAATACATGGCTAGGCATGGGAGCCCCCCTTCAGAACCCTTTCAAACCCTAACCCACCTCAATCCTTCAAAATCCTTCTGGTAGTTTTGGAAGATTTCGGAGGATTCAGGATATAATGTCATTTTCAAGTGAGGAACGCTTGAGGAGTGGCAAGGATTCAGTATAAACGCATTTTTTGAGGTAGGGCCACTGAAGGATTCTGAAGGATTCAGGATTCAGATACCTCTCATTTTGAGTATAAGGGATATCACTGGAGGATTGTGGAGGATTCAGGATGAACGCAGTTTTTAAAGTGTGACCATTGGAGGATTGTGGAGGATTCAGGATGGTACTCAGTAAAATGCCCCTAGGGGGTTAGGGTTTTAAAGTTCCATTAAGTTCTAGTTAAAATGTGGATCGGTTTGCGGAAACACCATGTAAGAATCGTTCATACTTTTGCACTTCTATTTCGTTTGCACTTCTCGTAGGGTCTTAACGTTTCAACTAGCCTGCTCTAGTCCTCATTCAGGTTTTCTTGTTTTTAAGTTGAAGTCATGATGTTTTTGGTTTTGCGAAGGAAATACTAAATTGCTTGAACTGCAATCGAACCAGGAGTTTGTGTGTGGAATTTGTACTTAGGCCCCTACATGTATAAAATCTTCGACATAAACACATATAGTACGCCCTAAAAAAGGGTCAGAATCATTTGGGTATTAATTATGATGCAAAATTATCTTCACATTTTGCATCTCATCTCTGAATTTAAGTTAGGGCGCGAGTTGGGGAGGAGGCGAGTTGGGGAGGGGGTGAGTCGGGGAGGAGGCGAGTTGGGGAGGGGGCGAGTCGGTCACGGAGTGAGTTGGCAAGGGGGCGAGTTGGTAAGCCTTAAGGGGCGAGTCAACCTGGGGGCGAGTTGACTTGTATTAAGCGGAGCATGTAACGTTAGTTGTATTATCTGTAGTACAAGATTAGAATAGCGCTCCGCACTAATGGCGTCACAAAATCCCCGGATGTCAGACAAACATTGACTGCACGTTCTACTAGGCCTAGTACTAGTAGGCCTAACGTTAGTGTACATGCACGCGATCCCACCACACGTTTGCATGGACATGGTTGCAATGTTTGTCTGAGATCCGGTGCTATTTTTAGCACAAGTGCGGAGCGCTATTCACCCTGGCCCTATTGACAAATTTCAGCTCAGAGTCAAACTGTCCAACAACAATTCAGGTCTCATATACCTCGACTGCACACTTCCGGTCTTTCCTAGAAGTAGAAAGAGTCTATTTACCGTACACTGTGCATCATCATGTACCACCAATCACCATGCATGGAAATGAAACCGTGGAAGCCACGAAACGGGTTTATCGTGCACACAACACATTGACATTGGATTGGGCCCAGCGCCCATCCACGCTCGTGGTGCCATCTGTCATTTAAGCAAGATTTTTCTGCGATCAAACAATCAGCAATCATAATCTACGATACAGTTTACAAGATCATTTAACCCTCATCAAAACTCTCTACTTACGTTTTTAGGAACCTTTACAAACTTGGCGATAACGTTAGTTTTCGGTCCTGTATCAGTCGTCCAAGTCACGGTTTGTGTACGTGAAATTGGGGAACACTTGTGGTTATATGTAAATTTAGTACACATAACATGAAACGTAGCGGGTTTATGCGTTTAATTTGCTAAATGGAGATTATAAATTTATGGTATCTGTACATATCAACGTACATTTTGAAAAACATGAATTTATTTTTTGCTTATTATTTTAAAATATGAAAAGCTTAATATGAAGGTTTTCAGGGGAAAATTCTTGTTAATTATGGATTAGTTTCATGTTAACAGTGTTATCAGCTTAATTTTAATTAAGTTTAATGTTATTGCAAACTGAAAAAAATCACATATCCATCCAAAAAGTAAAAGAAAAATTAGTGAAATGAAACGAGCCCAACTTTCAAAATGCAAAATGAAGTTTGCAATATTATTATTATTTAGTAGTTTTTCAAAGTGAAACGCAATTTAATTTTCTCACAGTATTTATGTTGGGTTTTCCACCTGAATTAGTCCTGATTGAAAGTTAATGACAATCATTAATATTTTTGTTTTAAAAACAACATCTAAAAAGTAATTATGAAAAGTGGACGAAAACGATTTATGGATTTTATTAGCACGACAAACTAGTTTTTAAATCACAATGCCCATGCGATTCCAAGAAGACAGCAGATATTGATGACGTAAGCACACTCGCATGGTATTCTCCATTCGACATCACATTGAACAGAGAAACAGCATGGCCGAAACGATGGAGGTATGCTTGGATTTTTACTTAGGTTTGACGAATTTTATTTGGAAGTTGGCTACTCTCATGGGGTAAATGTGGTATCAAGGATTATGTTTGTCGTTATTTGGGGTTTATTCTTTGTATTTGTTGCAGGATAAGTAGCTTTGCAAACTGGTGACGATAAAAGTTAAAACTCTTTCTTTTTTCTTTTGTGCGCTTTTTACCTCGTGTTAAATTTGCCTTTGTAAATCCCATTATAACATGTGCAATGATGCTGTAGGGGTCTATACGCGTGCGTCACTTGTCACTTACTTTCGGTCACACTAATCAAAGTCAACTCTTTTTTCTCGGCGTCAACATTAGACAGAGGCGTCAACTCGGCGTCAACTCATACCAAATTGTATTCTACAATGAAAATATACATACAGTAATTCAATTAGTAGTATAAGAGAGAATTTGCATTGGTTTCAGGTTATATCTCATCTAGGAAAGGGAGATTTTTCCCTTGACAAAAATCACCTTACGCAACAAATCCGGAGGCCGCCATCTTGCCATTTACGGCACATGGATGATACCATTCATGCATGGGTGTGCAAGTAATGCCTTGGACAACAGAGGGCGCCTTTCTGCAGAGTTAATTGATTTAATTTTTATTTTTTTCGAGGGAAAAATCTCCCTTTCCTAGATGAGATATAACCTGAAACCAATGCAAATTCTCTCTTATACTACTAATTGAATTACTGTATGTATATTTTCAATGTATAATATAACTTGGTATGAGTTGACGCCGAGTTGACGCCTCTGTCTGAAGTTGACGCCGAGAAAAAAGAGTTGACTTTGATTAGTATGACCCCTTACTTTGCATGTCTTATCTAACGTTAGTAAAGTACTTATTGTGTAATGTTGGCCCTTGATTTGGACAATTTCCTTATTAAATAGGCTTAGCTAGATAATTATTCTCAATATTCTAGTTTAAATTATAGAATTTAGGGCGGCTGTAAAAAAAAAAAGTTGGGGGAACCTCAGTCATGTCAGTCTTGAGTCTCTTGACTTGTGTTTTTATCACATGCCTGAACGGCCGAGAATACGTTCTGTTGTGCATGCAACAATACATGTGTGAAATTTTTGAAAATGATTTTGTTTTGGGTGGCATTGTCATTGGTTTACAGAGTAGGCCTAGTCAGTAGCACCCCGTTCCTATAAAGAGTAAGTTGGCAAAGTTTTGACTTTTGAGTTTTAAAGGGAAAACATGAATATGAGGAAAGTCAGCGGCACGAATAATGACACTCAGCAGTGGCGCGCATGCAACAAAAAGGCGCACACGCACGAAACTGTAGTGTAGGCTCGCTGCAAAAGTAGGTGAGATAAATTTTTTCCTGGAAAAAAGCATTCAAAATTCCAGGAACTATGACATTCTAATAGGCCTACTCAAAGTTGTACTTTAAAAAGTAACTTTTTTTTTAAGGTAAAACAGTTTTAGATCTCTTAGAAATGAATAGGTAAATGGGGTGCTTTTGTATTTAAACTCATAAGAGTTAGGCTTAGGCCTATTTCCAAGTTAGAATTAATTTAGGCAATTAAGAAAAAAGTGCAGGTTGTGGTGTTAAGGTGGTTCAGATTAGATTTTTGAAAGACTCTTCTAAGTTTAGGCCTCAAAGTCCTTGAAGCCAGGATGAGTTTCAAACAGAGCCTTCTACATTTTTTCAATTTTGTTTTTCTTGAAACGCAGACACAAGAAGTAGTAACACAGGTCCCCGTAGAGCAGGAAGCGTCGACGCTCACAAAGCCCTTGGTAAACGGGGGCGGTGATGCTGAGGGCCACACGGACAAGAAAGCCAAGCTGGATGAAATGACGTCCAAAGATTACTACTTCGATTCCTACGCCCATTTTGGCATCCATGAGGTACGTCTGTAGATGAGATTAAAAAGATTATGGATTTGGTAGACCAGGGGAAGATTTCACTTACGCTTTGCGATCATCACTAAGCCCAAATCTATCGCTAAACGGAAAATTGCTATGCAAAGTACCGACCGATTATCAGTTTAGCGATGGATTTGGGCTTTAGCGATGATTTTAAAGTGTACAGTGAAGGCATATGAACAATGCATTGTTGGACAGCTGAGCTTCTTTCCTGTGAAAATGTCTATAGATGCAAATTTTCTGACCTGGAGTCGATTTCACCAAACTCATCGTAACTTACTATCAATCGTAGCCTCGTAGAACTTATGATGCGTTGCAGCCCCACATAGAAGTCGTAGGATATGATGGGTTATGATTATCCTTCGTATTAAAATCAAGTTATGATCGATCGTAGGGCTTCTTATAATCGAAAAGTTATTCAGCCGACCCAACTGCAATGTGATTTTGTGCTCTCTACTTCCACAGGAGATGCTTAAAGATGAGGTACGCACGTTGACGTACCGCAACGCCATGTGGCATAACAAGCACCTGTTTAAGGGCAAGACTGTGCTTGACGTCGGGTGTGGTACAGGCATCCTCTGTATGTTTGCAGCCAAAGCAGGTGCAGCACAGGTCATTGGGGTGAGTTAGTTATAACAACTGAGTCCCGCTGCTTATAGTACACTGAATGACATTTAGTGCTGTGCATTTTCGGAGCTTTTGAAAACCGGAAAACGCTTTGAAAAAATGAGCGGTTGCCCGAGCTCCGATTCATAAAAAAATGAATGATAGCGCTTTATTACGCACGTGTCGATAATGTGCAGTGCACGATCAAATGATGCATAGCGCTGTATGTAGGAGTGTGTAAAACATGCTACAACGATCGTTGCGCCGACGTATACATTCAGTTTCTGGTCTCGATCTACGTGCGTGTTTGGGAATCTTGCGATGATTTGGTGCCGGCAACCTTACAGAATATTCAGTCAGAATCTTTCATAACTTGCTCAGCGTGTCATGTCACATTTCTTACCGAAAAATCTGCATTGAAGCAGGCCGAAATCCACGGTACCGAGCGCAACTTGAATGCATGCACCAAATACACACGTTGTACGTACAACATGTAGGCTTGCACTTCCGGCCTGATTGCGAATTGGCGACTGTGTACTGGTGTACAACGTATGCATTGAATGGTGCGGCGCACATTACACATCGTGGAATTTTCTGGATGCAATGCTGCTGCTGCATGGGCCAGGCCATGCGGCCACGTGGTGGGCATGCGGTGTTCATGATGCATCGTACGTGATATGTTTACGTCTTCTTTCGAGCGATCGTCGCGTTCGGAAGGCTGTTTGCAATATTTGTTTAATTAAGTTTGCGAAAAGTTTGTTTCTGCTTGGCAAAATGGACCCAAAACGACTGAAATTCAAGTATGTATTATACAGTATACACTTTTGGGGTTGTTTATTTATTGGGCAAACGTCAGTCTACTTTTTAAAATGTTGGTTTCGTATTCCGTTTTTGAAATATTGAAACCGGATGGCAAGATTTTAAGCGGGAGCCCGTAAATCCGTTTTTGATGCACAGCACTAATGACATTCCTGTATCACGAAGCATGGTTTTAATCTACTATTGGCAAACTGCCATTGTTTTTTGGAATTTTCTCACCAAGTTATAACTTACCTCACATGAAATATATGTTGCTGTTTGATACCTTCCTAGTCCTTAATCAACCCTAAACTTCCCAAGTCTGACAAAAACATCTGTCCGATAGTAGGAATGTTACATTTTGAAGGATTCTTCACCATCTATTTTACCATGGGGGACTTCATGGCCCACAATGATCCAAGGACTGTAGAGCCCAGGCACTCTAACTTTACATGTCCTTGATGGCCCAACTTGGTCCAAGTCTTTAAGTTAAAGCTATAGTGATATGGACAGTGTGGTATTTTGAGGGACACAGAACTATACAGCTTACATGCTGTAAATTCATACGGGGCTTGACCGACCAACTTGGTCCAGGTTCAAAGAATATGAAGTAATGGCAAGTCAGGCTTCACATGGTTCTGGATGGAGTTTCTTTGAGGTGATGGCTAATGTACAAAATCCATAAGAGGGGAAAAAAAGCCTTACATTTCAGCCTTTGCTTCCGCCTTTCTTCTAGATTGAGTGTTCCAACATCATTGATCACGCTGAGAAGATCGTCAAAGCGAACAAGTTAGATGATGGTAAGTATAATTGGTCTAGGGTCAACCTGTGTACATACATAAATATGGTAAATTTGGAATCTATAGTTGGTGTGCGCATTATGTAACCTGGGGCCAATTTCATAAAACTGTTAAGCACAAAAAGTTGCTTAGCACAAAAAAAAATGTCTCGCCCAATAAAACAAACCACCATTGAAAATTCCATTTGATATTCATGGTCAGCGAACAACAGCCAAAGAACAATCACAAGTGATAAACAACACGTGGAAATTTGGTTGTTAACCCTGTTTTTATTAAGACAGAAATGTCATGCTCAGCACATTTTTGTGCTTAACAGTTTTATGAAATTGGCACCTGGAAGTTACTTCCATGGCTTCACCTCTGAATTTAACCTCGGAGTGTTAAGAATTCTGTGGGAGTTCGGAGGGCTTGACATTTCGATCCTAGCAGGATCTTTCTCAAAGGCTAAATGACAAGAGGACAATAACATGCAAATAAAGATACACATAAATGGATGAGAGGATCAGAATAACGGATTACAACATGGTTTGAAATTGTTTGAAACGTAATTTGTTGTTTTATCACTCATTTGAATCAGAGAATGTGTAATTGGAGAAAAATATTTTGGAACCCCAAATTTACCAAATGTTCCATTTTAGTGGCATGAATCATGAAAAGAACATTATTGAAACATCCCTATGGGTGTGGAGTGTGTGGTGGGGATAGGTACTACAAAGGCTAACATTGAAGGCATGAATATGGATGAGACAATATGAATATGTATATTACCCCTGGTAACAAGTTCTTATGTTCAACCTCTTTCCCTGTGTGTATGCTCCCCTCTGCAGTGGTCACATTAATCAAAGGCAAAGTGGAGGAGGTGACACTCCCTGTGGAGAAGGTTGATATCATCATCAGTGAGTGGATGGGCTACTGCTTGTTCTATGAGTCCATGCTGAACACAGTACTATACGCCAGGGATAAATGGCTGGTAAGTCCTTAAACTCTTGGCCGTCAAGGGGGCAAATTTTGAGCGAGACAGTGTCCTTAGGAAAAGTTGTGTGAAATGGCTATTAGAATGATCAAGGGGCACTGAGGTTTTAGGGCAATGACCAAGGATCATGAGAGGAATGACCAGGGGTACCGGGGCTATGGCCAAGAGGCACTAGGGCAATGACCAGTGGCAACAAGGCAGTGACCACGGGTCATGAGAGGAATGACCAGGGGCACCAGGGCTTTGGCCAAGGGGTACCAAGGCAATGACCAGTGGCAACAAGGCAATGACCAGTGGCTACAAGGCAGTGACCAAGGGGCACCAGAAGAATGACCAGGGCCACTAGGGCTTTGGCCAAGGGGCACCAAGACACCAGGGATACCAAGGCATTGACAGAGCTTGCCAATTTGAAAGGGAAAGCATAAAAATATTGGAACTTTGGAAATCTTGTTGATACTGATTTTATTTGTTTTGATGGTGTCTTGAACAGGTTCGTGGAGGCTTAATATTTCCCGACAGAGCCACCCTCCACATCACAGCCATCGAGGACAGGCAGTACAAGGACGAGAAGATCAATTGTGAGTGCCACATCCGACAATTTCACTCATCCCAATTCATCCCGAATACTGTCATCATATCTTGGCAAGATCCATTTGACTTGCCAGTTTTTCCTGACATGACAGGTTCTATACTGAAGCACATGTTTGAATGTATCGTTTCAAGTTCATTCACAACTTAACATCCACGCCCATGTCCGCTATCATCGTCGTCTTCAAAACATATTCAGTTTGTATATGGTTTCTGTTCCCAGCCCCAACAATATTGAACTAGCTCGTGCTATAGAACATCAGGGACACCTGTTTGTTCGTCACTTTGAAGACAGTTTGGAAAACCCTCCTGGTCCAAGAAGCTTACCAACAATTGTTTCTTCTTTGTTCCTTATCATCTGAGAGACCTTTTTGTTTGAGACTCTCTCAGTTTTGTGTTGAGTTGATCATGTGGACATTTCTTTCATTTTTTCCTCCCAAAGGGTGGGATAACGTGTATGGCTTTGACATGAGCTGCATCAGGGATATCGCAATCAGCGAGCCGTTAGTGGATGTTGTGGATCCCAAGCAGAGAGTATCAAACACCTTCCTCATCAAGGTAAGTTGATTAACTGCTTCTGGAATATTGCAATTAGAGATCAATATTAGTGGATGTTGTGGACCACAAGCAGAGGGTATCAAACACCTTCCTTATGAAGGTTAGTTGATAGACTGCATCAGGGATTTTGGTAATCAGCGAACCATTAGTTGATGTTGTGGATCCCAAGCAGAGGGTATCAAACACCTTCCTAGATTAGTTGATAGACTTCATCAGGGATATTGCAATCTGTAAACCATGAGTGGATGTTGTGGATTCCACTCCCAAGCAGAGAGTATCAAACACCTTCCTAGATTAGTTGATAGACTTCATCAGGGATATTGCAATCTGTAAACCATGAGTGGATGTTGTGGATTCCACTCCCAAGCAGAGTATCAAACACCTTCCTAGATTAGTTGTGGACTTCATCAGGGATATTGCAATCTGTAAACCATGAGTGGATGTTGTGGATTCCACTCCCAAGCAGAGAGTATCAAACACCTTCCTAGATTAGTTGATAGACTTCATCAGGGATATTGCAATCTGTAAACCATGAGTGGATGTTGTGGATTCCACTCCCAAGCAGAGAGTATCAAACACCTTCCTAGATTAGTTGATAGACTTCATCAGGGATATTGCAATCTGTAAACCATGAGTGGATGTTGTGGATTCCACTCCCAAGCAGAGGGTATCAAACACCTTCCTAGATTAGTTGATAGACTTCATCAGGGATATTGCAATCTGTAAACCATGAGTGGATGTTGTGGATTCCACTCCCAAGCAGAGAGTATCAAACACCTTCCTAGATTAGTTGATAGACTTCATCAGGGATATTGCAATCTGTAAACCATGAGTGGATGTTGTGGATTCCACTCCCAAGCAGAGGGTATCAAACACCTTCCTAGATTAGTTGATAGACTTCATCAGGGATATTGCAATCTGTAAACCATGAGTGGATGTTGTGGATTCCACTCCCAAGCAGAGTGACCAAACAAAAACCTTGTGCTTAAAAAAAACCTGGAATAATTCTTTAAATTCTCCAATTCTCTGTTTGTTTTTGTACCCAGGAAATCGACATGTACGCGGTAACAATAGACGATTTGAAGTTCACATCCAACTTCTGCCTGACAGTTCAACGGAACGACTACATCCAGGCTCTAGTGACGTACTTCAACATCGACTTCAGCATGTGCCATAAACGAATCGGCTTCTCAACGTGTGAGTCTTGTTGTACTTAGTCTGTCTTAGGATTAACCCTTTCCCTATGAGCAATCGTGGTTCAAAAAAGTACAAAAACTGTGCAGCATCCCTGTGTTTCAGACATATTTGAGTTTGCGGAAACACCATGTAACTTTTCTCTAGTTGTGTAGTTCTGAAAAGAACTGATGAGTTGTGTCAACGTTCCTAGAAAAGAGATCCACGGTGTTTCCGCAAACCTTCCTTTCTTATGTTACTTCCACCATGCAAAAGCTTCAAATCCTACTCATTTGAGTCGGTCCAACAAGATAGTAAAGTTATTGCGCATGGGCACAACTTCCCCAAATCCTTAAGAAAATCTAAGTGGCAGATTTGGAAGAGTTAGCGTTAAAAAAAAACTTGTGTTCAAATGTTTGGGGGCCATATCCACAACTTCACCCAGTTCATGCTGTTAAGCTGCTTAACAGAAGTATTTTTGCTTACTGAAATATGAGAATTGCTGAATGCTTGTTTCGATTGCAGCTCCTGATGCTCCGTACACTCACTGGAAACAGACTGTGTTCTACATCGACGATTACATCACGGTGAAGCGCGGGGAGACGATCAATGGTGTCCTGTCCATGAAGCCAAACTCCAAGAACAATGTGAGTACAGTCTCGCTGGGTACCAGTGATCAGATACATCATAAATCACTATTTGGCCCTTTTCCAAACCTTCAGTGGCTCCTTCTCCGGCTCCAGCTCTGTCATCCATATGCTGAAAATATAGGTTGTGGTGTTTCATTGAAGCTGGAGCTCTGTTTTCCTTTTCAAACCAGAGAATCCGCTTCCCAACTGCAGCCAAAACCCCCTATTTTGATACCCATTTTTTTAGAATGGTTTCACGAAATGGAGTTGGAGCCTGACACTGAACCAGAGTCAAGGTTTGGAAAAGGGCCCTTATTTTAATTTAATTTAATTTATTCATTTCTAATGCGCAAGTTTCATATATAATAAATGTTCAGATGCGCATTACAATAGTAAAAAAAAAAAATAGATTCACGGTTATTTATAAAAATTGCACATACAGTACGTTATACAAAAAGAAATACAATACAAATGTAACTAAATTATATAAAAAAGAACATGTTAAAAAAAAAAAAAAGAGAGATACGGTAACTTAAAATACAGATAAATAGTATAAAATGTAAAGAAAATAAAACATACTAAAAAATGCACATTAAAAAGAGTACACTGGTTGGCCAGCTAAAAACTACATTAAAACACTAATAAAAAGCAAGTCGGAAAAGATGGGTTTTAAGCAGGTTTTTGAAAGAATTTATGTTATTTGCAGTCCTGATGGGATGTGGGAGGGAATTCCAAAGTTTAGGAGCAGCGTAAACTCATATTTTATGAGTTTCTCCTGAAGACGGCCAGAGCGTAAACTCATATTTTATGAGTTTCTCCTGAAGACGGCCAGAGCGTACAGGCCGAAATGTCGAATTAACCGGCTTTTTTCAGAGCCACCAAAACTCATAAAAGAGAATAATATATGTCTTGTGGCGTTACCGCAAAACCAGTTACCTAATGTACTTCTGCCGTGGAAGTACGTAAGTAAACATGAACATCCTCGTTGCAGATTTCTTAAAGCCAAACTTACTGAAAGGTGCTATTTTGACAAATACTTGGTGTCGACATCTTTGATAATTGATTTAAACCAATTTGTCTGGTTGCAGCGTGACATGGACTTCACAGTGGAGATTGACTTTGAAGGAGAGCTGTCGCAGATGAAGCAGACGCTACATTATCACATGAGATAGGACCTTGACGCCGCCCTCCATTACCACCACGCCTCCTGTAAGACACACACATCATGGGTGTTGATGGCCCAGGCATGGCCTTATTAACAAGAGAAGATGGAACCCGTACCCCTCTACCGTCTACAACCATCACGAGTGAGGAGTTGTCAATGGTAGAATTATTCAGGGATAGCGCTAGGGTCTGCTTCTTCACCAACCTGTAGCGTATCGTAGCAACTTATAATAAAAATGTCCCGTACCGAAACTGCTGAGATTAGCTTGGTTGAGTCGGCAAACATTTAACAAGTTTTTAAATTACAATCTGGCCGTATCCCAATTCATTGGCTGCTACCGCAAATAACACACAAGTCTATGAAAATGGCTACAGTCACTGGCTAGTGGCTGCCATATGTACATGTGTAATTTGCAGCCGCAGCCAGAGATTTGGGACACGGCCTCCCTTTTTCATTTGTGGTTTGGCTGCTACTGCGTTCATATCAGACAGTGATGTTTTCATTCTGTTGTTGCTGATCTTGTCCGAAATCGCAGACTTGCATTCATTCCACATATCCAAATGTAACTGAGGTTATAAAAAACTTAACAGAGCTGTCCTGCCAAAAAAAATTTGCTCAGAGTATAAGCTAAGCTCAGAAATCAGCTTAAAACGGCGTGAGCAATTAATGTTTCATTAAATTTAGTAAGTTTTCTGGGTTTTGGGCCCAATAAGCGTCAGGGTAACTGTTCCACTGAATATAGGGTCTGCATAGCCTTCTCTTTGATACCGGTCACTGTAACATGGACAAACACAGAGAGTTTGACGCCATGAAATGGTCCAAGTACCACTGAATGGGCCTTCGCTTAAAGGCAGTCTTTTTGTTTGAGGGCATTGCTCCCATCCTTTTTGTCAAATCAATTTTTATTCCGTTGAAAGCTGAGAAAGATTTTGTGTGTGATTGCTTGAATCTATGACCACATTAGCAAGGCCATGTCAGATTTTGGTTTATACCATTTAATAAAAACAACCTTTTCTGGGTCATTTTGATGGCGTTTTTATCAAAAAATTTCGGGGTTTTTGTGTGGCTCTACACCTAATTAATCATTGGGAATGTTGGTCACTTGCGTCCTCTAATGAAAGCGGAAACAGGTCTAGTTCCCTTTTTAACTCCCTCTGCAGGAGTGCTTTATGGCAGCAGGGGACCTTTTAATATTTGTGTGCTGTAGTTACAACTGTATCCGTGAAAATATAAGCGGCTCCCCCATGCTGTGAAGACATTGCGCAATCGGATCCAGATAATGTGTTGCCGAGAAACTGGCGAATTTTTCTGTCTAAAGTGCCATTGCTTTTCCAGTGGACCTGTTTATGCCTCGACTATTATTAAGCAAAATATGCTCAGATGAAATCAAGTTTTGTCATTGTGTATAGCTTATAATTGGTTCTTATTGGTTACAATTTTTTTACCAGACCAGGGGCCGATTTCATAAAACTTACGAGGCGTCGCAGAGTTAATACGCATCCATACTCTATGGACTCAACGCATGGATGTGACGCGTCGCAGCTACTACGCGTCACAAATCGAGTTGCGACGCGTCGCAGAGCTTTATGAAATTGGCCCCTGGTGGCATATTATGAGTGGAATTAAAGTAATGATCATTGTCCTGTTGACTATTCAAATTGCCCGATCAAGTCGCAACTTAATTCAGTGTTCAAGTTCCCCCTGGATTTGTAGTGATGGATGTTAGGTCACATGATTTGGGGATGCTCTTGCGTGGTATCCAACTTCAGTGTGTACAGTTGACAGTGGATGTGACAAAGGCACCAGACTAATCTAGAATGGCAGTCTCCCTTTGAACCATGAGTATCAGTAGACGGGGGAATTCAAATAACTGCATACCCCTTTCACCAGATTAAGTCAGGGTCCCATACTCGGTTCAAATTAGCCCATGAAGGGACTGTTGTGCATTGTTTTCTCCAGTTCATTTCTCTGCCTTAAAAATAACTTATTGTCACGCCCACAGTTATTTGACAGTATTTTACCCGCGTTTAAATCGCCTTTATTTTTTGTCTATTTTCATTTTGTTTTCTAAATGTGCTCCAGTTTTAATAATAAAAAATGATGAAAATTAATGAAAAATCTGGTTTTTGATTTGGTTTGTGGTTTTGATTGTCTGTGTTCACTTCATTGAGTAAATGCATCAGTTTGTTTTGAAAATTTTACTTAATTTTTGTTCAGTATATGATTTTGCTTCTAGGTGGATGGTTCTTGTCACTTAATGTTGGCTGACAACAACTGAGATTTATACAAGATTGTGGAAATTAGACAGAAAACCCACAAGCCTATTAAATGTATTTTGTCTCCTTCCAAAGTACGTTTTGATTGTATTCTTTTTTGGCTTTAAGAATAAGGAGGGTCTGACGTTTTGATCCTAGCAGGATCTTTCTCAAAGGCTAAATGCTCAGAGTTAGGGGGGCCTGACATTTCGATCCTAGCAGGATCTTCCTTAAAAGTTGAATGGCCAGAGTTTAAAAGTGGTGCCTGACGTTTCGATCCTAGCAGGATCTTTCTCAAAGGATAAAATGCTCAGAGTTGGGATGGCCTGACGTTTGGATTCTAGCAGGATCCTTTTTCAAATGTAGCCAAGCATTTGATTATTTCAGGTTATTATCTTTGGTGATGAGCAGTTTGCAGCAGTTCATAATTTTATACTGATTTTTTTGTTTGCTGGTTCATGCGGTAACTGACTTTCTGCTATTAAAGGAGGGGACTGCAGCGTATTCGGTTTTAATTTTCATTATCGATTTGGTTAATAGATTCTGTCAATGAAGGTTGCAAAATTGCAAGTTAAAATTGCAAAGTTATAAGATGCAGGTTTATGGTAGAACATCGAAATCGTATTTTTAAAGTGCGAAGAAGACTAACTTAAAGGAGTGTCTCCTTGGTCAACAACATTTCTGTTTATTCATAATACTAAATTATAATTTAATCTTAGGTTGCTATATGGTAAATGTCACAAAAATAATAATTCATGATCACTTGGCTTTACATTTCTTGTTTTCTTTTTTATTGTATCTAGATGCTATATCCGACATTTTACAACAAGACTGGGTCACTGAGTATGCATATCGCAGATAAAATTGAATCGTATACAAAATACATCAAACATTATGAACGATAAACTTCAAACATCCTGGAATTTGTGTCTGTTCATCGGAAAATTCGAATCTACGAAAATTGTTTCACAATTGTAATCTATCCTATATAAGTGCACCACGGTGTATTATCGAAAAACAAACAAACAACAAATAATTTGAACAAATATGAACAACAACCATATGATCGCGTACTTGTGGGTTAAAAGGCACATACTGTACTTAGATTAGTTTAATGTCCAAACTGGAGTAATGTCATTGCTACTTTAAGTGCTGAACTGCTGAATAAATCGTGAATTGTGACATCATTTTGATCCCACTGAAACCCTGGGAAATTAATTAACCACTCAACAATTTCAAACAAAACACACGTCAAAAGATTGTGAAATAAAAACCCAACTGTTATGCCTATAGAAAGTTCCTGTAATAACAGTGGTGTGAGAGAGAAAAGATCTAAGCAACAAAAACGAAAAATGTACGTTTTTGAAAAATCAAAACCAAAACCAAACGATGAACAAAATAAAGTGTCCCCCACAAAAAAGCAAAAGCACAAACGACACCCTTGATGTTTTTCTCCAAAATGGAAGTTGGCCATTAATTTTATCCCGTTCAGTTGTAGATCCTTGTAGTTTAGATGTCGCAACTGCAATTCAAATTGCTAACCTTTGTATCAAATTGATTTATCATAATCAATGTATTCACCAGATCAATTATTGATCAATTTACTAATACCATTAATTGCCTGCCAGGACGTGGCAAATACACATAGCACACAAGCACCTACATTGATATTAATTTCCATTTCCGTAAATGTTCATTAGCTTTAATTTGTACAGTTTTAAATCTGTTACATGTATTGTGTTACTATAAGCATAGAGGAAGAAAGATAAGCTATGATCACCGTACGTTAGTACTTCACAACACTACAGACAATGCTTACAATCTTTTTACAGTATTTATGCTGTGTCACTACATTTCGCCGTAAAACAATTGCAAAATTGGATTTTGTTATTCGTGATACAGCTAGGTGTAAATGTCCCAGAATTCCCCCCCCCCCCAATTTTTATTATTTTTGTTTATGACGTGCACATTATAAGCAGTTGTTTTGTTAATGAAATGTGTTTTTTTTACGGGCATCATATAACACACACCACCACCCACTTAGCCAAAGGCAGTAGGATGTGCTATCCGCCGTCTCTTAATAAAATATTGCAGCAAATTACAGCGAGTTGCCCCAAAAATAATGAGATACTGTAAAAAAAAAAAAAAAATTATATCTCGGTACGAAGTCAGATATTGAATGACTTTGCCTGAACTTAATCGCTTGATATACTACGAGAGGGCATGAATGGTACGTACACGTGCACACGATTCACGCGAGATCACGTGTGTGTCACGTGTCATTGTACCAAAAACTTTGGTTCGTACCGAAACATTATCTGACACTGGCATAGTGTACGTATACGTTGGTACCATTGCGAAATGTCATATACAAAAATACGGCAAATTTGTTTCATTTCAATCATTTACAATTATAAAAAGTAGAGAATTATAAGAAGGGAAGAAGAAGAAAAATTCTAGCTAAGGCGGCAAATATTTCATTTTTGCGGTAGGCCTATGTACAGTGTAACACAGTGAACACACGACAGTAAAAATTTACTACGTTCGATATACGCGAGCGAATTATTTTAATGAATTTGTTTTTAAAATCGGATTTTTTTTTGACGCAATGAAAGCCCGTAAAAACAAGTAGGCCTATTTGTCTTATTAAAATATGCTTATTTTTTTTTTTAAAGCTTAATTAGGCATATTATGAGCCTGACCTGAAAACA
The DNA here is from genome assembly GCA_963971285.1 of Astropecten irregularis. NCBI lineage: Eukaryota > Metazoa > Echinodermata > Asteroidea > Paxillosida > Astropectinidae > Astropecten > Astropecten irregularis. The sequence continues at coordinate 2,814,054 of OZ020251.1, read as the reverse complement.
AACAAATAGGCAATCAAACAAACGAACAAACGAACAAAATCGCTTATTTTACAAAGCCTTAGAGACTACAATTTTACGGTCTAACATACTACAAGACATGACTAATGTGGAACAGTAAACGAATGACTTGTATACATTTCTTGATATAAAACAGACAATTCATTTCATTTCAGATGTGAGTACAATATTACAGTGCATTTACTGGGTGCCAGTACATTATTTTTCAGTATCTAGATTTGACAGCTAAAGGAAAACAGTTTATTTAAAAGTAAATTTTATGCAGTAGTTTTCGCATGCTCCCAAATGAATAATGGTGTTTAAAATGTACGCTCTAACTGCTGTAATGTTGACCTGAAAACGAAAGGTTATGTAGCGGACGTAATTTGTAGTAGCACAAATCTAAACGTCTTTGTCCAAGCCACTTCATAGTGTGAGTCGATCCTGCAATGATCTAATCGATCACTACAAGAGGGCGCTATAACTAGGCGAAACGGCGGCTCAGGCTCGGGCTCAGGCTCCAGCTGCTCTTAAATCCATAATTATGCTGAAAATTTAGGTTGTAGTTTTTCAATGAAGCTAAAGCTCTGTTTTCCTTTTCAAACCAGAGAATCTACTTCCGAACCGCAGCTAAAAGCCTTCATTTGATCCCTCTTATTTCGGAATGGATTCGTGAAAATTGAGCCGGAGCCTGAGACGGAGCCCGAGCCTCCTTTTCGTAAACGCCTTTAAAACATCAATTTCTGCATCATTCAAACATCCGGGTCTTTCTACATAATTCTCATATGAAAATATCAATGCATAATTATGCAAATAAGGTATACTGTTCACATAACTATTTTACAGGCCTGCGTTAAATGCACTTGCGTAGAAATGTTAAGAATCGTCACAAATCTATGGCTATCATGAGTAAAATAAGATTAAAAAGCTCCTTCAATTCTTACGGTATGTAACAATTTCGACAATTAAGACTCAGAAGTTACTCGTGAAACTGTTAATAAGATTAAGACTTAATTAATTGATTGTTTTAAGTGATGCAAATTAGTGTACAACTCTTTGTATTTAACACAATAACGGTTCACCACAATATTTGACCGATTATATTTGAAACTGTTTAAACACTAAAGCAAATATAGGCCCTTTTCCAAACCTCGGCTCCGGCTCAGGCTCCGGCTTCGGCGCTGTCATCCATATACTGAAAATATAGGTTGTGGCTTTTCATTGAAGCTGAATCTCTGTTTTCTTGTTCAAAATAGAGTATCTACTTCCGAACCGCAGCCAAAAACCTCTATTTTGATACCGGTCATTTTAAAATGGACTCACGAAATGGAGCCTGAGCCGGAGCCTAAGCCGGAACCGAGGTTTGGAAAAGGGCCATAGAAAGAGGTTTGCTTTTATATAAAAACACCACCTTATACCTTTTTCAATTTTTGAATGTTTTTTTTCGCAAAATGCCTATTGATTGTTTTGTTCTCTCTAAAATAGGCCTAGGCCTCATGATGTACTTGTTGTCTTAATTGGTGTGAGTGGATGGCTGGTTGCGATCTCGCCTCCTATTCGTACTCGTTGTTATTGATTCCGCTGATTACACAGCAGGCGAAAATCATCGCGAGAATCTACATAATTAAAAGGGGAAAAGGACAAAAAATTGACATTATTCTGAATTTGTTATTGTTTGTTTCAATCTTCAATTAAAAGAAACGATGGCTTTAAAACTGAACAATATAGATCTGCTATAGGAAAGAAAAATAATGTTTAGTGGGGTCGATTTCATCAAACCCATCAAAGTCCCCCAGGGTACGATGGGAATTATCCTTCGTAACTCGAATAACGATCGGTCGAGAGGGCTTCGTGAAATCAACCCCTGGTGCCCCAAAGTTTGAAACCGGAGCATGATATAGTCATTATCTCAGATCATGTTAATGTCCAGATTTGACGAAATTGGCCAGGATTTGAAGCACCGTTCTGGGTGTATTTCACAATTTTAATGTGCGTCCTTTCGAATATTAACACCCCGATAATGACTCTGCGGTATTCTCTCTGTCTGTGATTAACAGTGAAAAAAATACTGTTTGTGTGAAATTGTGTTGGTGCCGCTTTAACTTGAGATCAAAGCAACCAATTAAGGTTAAATGCTACAGAAAAAAAAACATGAAACGCCGGATACAAACAGATGATCTGAATCAAAGAAATTGGCAAACAAACAACAAACAGACGATGAAAGCAAGCTCCCAGATAACCAATCATCCGACAAAAGGAAAACGAAACAGACGCAGGAAAATACAATGTATGTGGCATAACAACGCCACACTTTAATCTAAGTTGGCAGCCATCTTACAGTAGAGTGATGCATGTTATGGACACCGGAGAAGATGATGTATAAGAGGTGTGGTTAGTGTGAAACATGGGCGTTTTACGAAACGGAGGCTCAGGCTCATGCTCAGGCTCTGGCTCCATTTCCTGAATCCATTCTGAAACAACGGGTATCAAAATAGAGGCTTTTGGCTGCGGGTCGGAAGTAGATTCTCTGGTTTGAAAATGAAGACAGAGCTTCAGCTTCAATGGAAAACCACAATCTATATTTTCAGCATATGGATGTCAGAGCTGAAGCCTGAGCCGGAGCCTGAGCCTCAGTTTCGTAAACTCCCTAAGAAACGAAGCTCTATAAAGGCTCATCTGATCGTGCAGAAGAAGTGAACAAAGTGCAGCTCACTACTGACGAGTGCGCCTACTATAAAACGAACACACTGATTGGTAGTGGATAGTATAGAGGGCGTCGAATTGGCCAATCGCAGACCTTGTTTTAGGCGTATTCTCCACGATCGATGCCCCTGATGACACAGCATGCAAAAATCATGGCTAGGATCTGTGGACATAGATCGAATGGTCAACGTTTTAGACAAAACACCCGGACAACCATTTTAATTCCACAATGTCTTTCAGAAAGTAAAAAAAAACTGCTATGAGAATGTAATGGAAACGAAACAAAACAACAAGTGATTATAATGGGATGCATTTTGCAAAACTATAAAAACGTGGATAGCCTATTGTGTGCTTTCGTACCCAGCGCGAGATGCAGTGGTCGCCATGACATATGACACTTGGGGCGCCCATAACATAAAATTAAATATGCATATCATGCGCAAGACGGCAAAGAATGGTGGCCCAGGAGGGACATTGAACATCACAAATATCTGGGCACATGTAATATTTGGTACAGTGCATGATCACAAATTCACAAATATCTGCGCATTATTTTGTGATGTGCGATGTGTGTACATACATAAATTATAATGACGCGCGATATATCGTAAGGCCTTTACATTACAAATCTGCGCACATTTTCTTTTTGGTGTTTTTTTATGCGGCATGATTTTCTTTAAATAATCTTTGTTTGCTTATTTTATATAATACTATGAAGAAATCAAGACAGTGAATCAAAACAGCGGTCAACTGCCACGACATGCGGAATAACGTGATGTAGTTAGGGGTTGTAATTTGCCCATAATGTCATGTGTCATGGCGGCCATAAAAATGCATGAGGACACTATGGGTGCATTCGTTTAGCTCTCCTGGGTCGACACCAGTCAACCTCGTCTCCATTCTCTCGCTCGTTTTGTGCAGTAAAAGACGACCATTCCCAGAAAGGGCTGACCCGGGGAGCTAAACGAATGCACCCCGGAATAGTTACGCCCAACTATGTGGAATATGCGCTCTATTCAGACACTAACGCCAAACCTTCATGTTCGTTTCATACACAGTATATCTTTTGCAACTTAAGTTGGATGTTTAGGCCTATACATGTACTTGCCTCGGCAGCGACCATAGACAAAGCCACAGCTCCCAGAATGAGGAAATACTCCTGCATTGCGTCTACCATAGATTTGATACAACCCTGAAAGACAAAACGAATGAAAACTTATGTTCAGTGTCCGTAAAAATGCAATGTAAAATGCAATGTGGGCACCGTATTTGACTTGGAATTTCACAGATCACTGTTGCTATAATCTTTCTTGATATCCCCCCCCCATGAATCTGCATTTCTTTGACAAAACCCAAAGTATGATATTACCCGTAAAGGTATTAGGGCCTACTTTGCTTTTTGTCAAAAAAATCGGATTCATGGGCAAAACATATCACGGAAGATGCAGTAACAGTCATCTGAGAAAATTTCAGTCCCATACGGTGCCCACTTTGTGAGAAAACATCGCAAAACGGCCACAGTATTTCTTTAGTTTTTTCTCTTTTATTTAAGATCAAACATAGGCCTAAGCCTTTTAACTGGTTTTACTCTTTTCTTGACAAATACAGCATTTCAGGCAGAAAAAATTTAACGGTATGTTTCTAACATCAGCATCTTCATAATCCGTAAGTTAGTTATAGGTAAATCTGCGAACATTTCTGTTTCGGTATGCTACTTAAGTATGATACTACCTTTTATATATTGATCTATAGACCGTGTTCAATCTAGAATTTGACACACATTATACCTCTTCACTACTGTGCGAGCTTCGCAGGAGAATTGTGACGATCAAAAACTGTTCACGATCGTCAAACGTTTTATGCTTGGGATCAGCAGTCCAATCATTTATACTGATTTTATGACAGCTCCTGCATGTTCATCTCGCAAATTTGCCAACATTCTCATTAAACCTTTTAAAGGTAGTATCATACTTTGGTAAGAAACCAAAATAGAAATGTTCACAGATTAACGTATACCTTTCAGGGTATAAAATGGTGCTGATAGAAACATTCCGTTAAAATTGTTCCGCCTGAAATGGTGTATTTATCCAGAAATTAGTAAAACAACGACCGAAAATCTTTTTGACCTTTTAAAAGATCAAAAATAGAAGAAAAAACACTTAAGAAATACTGCGGCCGTTTTCCACGATTTTCTCAAAAAAGTGGGCACCGTATGGGGCTGAAATTTTCACAGATGACTGTTACTGTAACTTCCTTGATATTTTGGTCCATGAATCTGTACTTCTTTGACAAAAAAGTATGATACTACCTTTAAACTTTCGCAATGAAAGACAGACAGGCAAACATACACATAGTCAGGTGACAAACAGATTAGATTCGGCGCCTTGTCACCATGAGATTTGAATTGGTATGAAGTTATATCGGAACGCTATAGGCTCAGGCTCAGGCTCCGGCTACGGCTCCATTTCATGAATCCATTCTTAAATAATAACAGCTAGGTATCAAAATAGAGGCTTTTGGCTGCGGTTCGGAAGTAACTCTCTGGTTTGAAAAGGAAAGCCTAGCTTCAGCTTCAATAAAAAAAAACACCACAACCTATTATTTTCAGCATATAGATGACAGCGTTGGAGCCTGAGCCTGAGCCTCCGATTTTGTAATTTTGTCATTCTATTCTCTCATATGGCTGCTTATTTGGCGCTGGTATGGTGACAAGGAACTGCCACAATATAATTCATTTGTCTGCCTTTTGGTATCCCATAATAACCAGCATTGGACCTCACCTCGTTGAAAATGTCGTTTTTCGTTTTTATATCGGTGCTTTCTTTGTTCGCGTCATTGCAACCGTCCTTTTTTTCATCCTTGCAACATGACAATGGGACAAACTTTCCCGGAGTGTCAGCCTGATATTTGCTCCCCTTCCAATCCGTGTAATTGTCAGAACCGCAGCATTTCCCCCCCTGTAAAGAAAAAAAAATTGACAAAATGAAGTGTTTGCTTCTCTTCAATTTGATAATCGTGTGCATGGGGTGCCGTGGCCTAGTGGTCTGGCGTGTCGTACTCAAGATCCTGTGGTCAATATGCAGATTGTGGGTTCGAATCCAGCCATGGGCTAGTGGTGCTTGCGTCCTTGGGCAAGACGCTTTGTCAATTGCTCATCTTCACCCAGATGTAATGGAAATTCTAATTAGCATACAAACCCAAAAACCTGTTGTTAACCCTGAAACAGTGTAAGGAAGTGGGAAAAACCAAAGGCCCATGTAACAATTTATTTTCGGCACATGTTCAAGCCATAATATTCCTATTGCATAGACCCTTTAAGGAGTAAATAAGGAGGCACAGAAGAGTTTCTATTTATGGCTAGGATTGTTCTCTTGATTTATTTTGTATCTTACCTGCTGCAGAAGATCGATTGCGCCGGGCTCCTTGTCAGCTTCGTACACATAGTCTTTTATTTGACTCGTCAATTCTTTCGTCAATATGTCCTCAATCTGTTCACAATTCAAAGGGTGATAATTAAGAGAAACTTCTATCGGAGTTGGGTTTCACAAAAGGTTAAATGTGTATAATACGTGTTTGGTATTAAAGGTCATAAAATAGCACTCACACTTTGTCTAGTCCAGCATGTACATGAAATTATAAGCCCTTGAATATTAGAGCTCAATCGGACATCTGACTCACGAGAAAATAGCGAAAACGCGACTAAATTTTACTTGTAAAACATGGTTTTAAAGGCAATAACATACATTGGTTTTTGTCAAAGAAAGACAGATTCATGGGCAAAAATAAGGAAGATACAATAACAGTCATCTGTGAAAATTTCAGTCCAATACGGTGCCCACTTTTTGAGAAAACAATGAAAAACAGCCACAGTCTTTTTTTTTTTTTTATCTTTTAAAAGATCAAAAATAATTTTGGTCACTGGTTTTACTCTTTTCCGAATAAATACAGCATTTCAGGCAGAAAGATTTTAACAATATGTTTCTACCATCACCAACTTTATACCCTGTAAGTTGTGGATTTTTGTTTCGGGATGCTACCAGAGTCATTACCTTTAAATCAAAAAGGACAAAAATTAGACTGATTGAAAAAAAAAACTCATTCAACTTACCTCTCCCCTGTACACAATAGCCAGAATGCCACCAACAACCTCCAATATCAGGAGTATCAGCAGGACTGCAATGTACTGTATGGAAGAAATCAAAATATCTAAACTTTATGCATGGACGGTGCATGGTTCCAAGTGAAGATACTAAATTAATGGACCGTTCCGGCTTTGCTCTTAAGCCCCGCCCACGCGTGTGTTTTACATACAGCTGTGACCATAGATATAGTTTTTTATATATATATATCTATGGCTATGACCGAGGCCCTTTTCCAAACCTCGGCTCCGGCTCAGGCTCCGGCTTCGTCTCTGCCATCCATATGCTGAAAATACAGGTTGTTGTTTTTCAGTGAATCTGATGCTCTGTTTTCCTTTTCAAACCAGATAATCTACTTCCGAACCGCAGCCAAAAGCCTCTATTTTGATACCTGTTAATCTAGAATGGATGCACAAAATGGAGCCGGAGCCGGAGCCTCAGCCGGAGCCGAGTTTTGAAAAGGCCCCAAAGCTTTCGTGGTCACCAGATTAAAAGGCGTCCTCCGATTGGTCAATGCCCAGAGTTTGATTGACAGGCCGGAAGGGTCCATTATCCTTGGTAGGTATGGAATGGTGTCACAGCTGTGTCTTGCACTCATAGCCAAATTGGAGTCAAACGACTCTTAAAACAGAGTAAATCGCACCAGACTCTTAGAAAGAGTCGGTGGACTACAGAGGTAGAGTCAATGTGACTCCATTGACAGAGTACTCAGTGGCGGGCTTCGTGTAGACTTGTATTAATTTTTACCGCGTAAACTACTGTAGTCTGTTAGCGGACTTTTTACAACGAAACTGATTTGGCTGGTCTCCAGCCTACGTTATTAATTTATATTGTTGCGGTTTCTTTCCGTGAACATAAAAACCTATAAGTGTTTGAAATACATGTACTCAACTTATTTTCAATTTTATGTCTTCCAACTTTTTTTGTCACTATAGAGCAAACCGAATGGGAAAAACCGAACATTACTAAACTCATCATTAATGGGTAATCATAGCGTATCTTACGGCGAATAATGGGCTATTCACAATAGTGCGTCACCATGAGTTTGCAACGCGTTTCGCCAAAATGTTGACAACTACGCATCTTTCCACATGCGCATTTTGTCGACAGAATTTATTCCGCACATTATGATTGGCCAACTCATTGTGGCGCACTATTGTGAAACGTACGTAGGGCCTTTACGAAACTAGGCCCGAGGCTATAGGCTTGGGACGTATTTCACTACCGCCATTAGCGGCCCACAAAATGAAATGAAGGGATTGGGCATTGGGCCACATGATGAAGCTGGGGAAAGGCTCTAGCTTCGCCATGTATCTCAAGCCCTTCATTTCATTTAGGACACAAAATGGCAGTAGCAAAATAAATCCCAAGCCTAGTCTCAAGCCTCATTTCGTAAAGACCCTTAGAATTGAATCTTGAGTTTGTCTACAAAATTAATTAAGCGCATTGTGATTGGCCAACGCGTCGCAAACGCACGGTAGCGCACTGTTGTGAAACGTAGTCGCATCTCTCATGTACTTACTATTTTCAGTAGGCAGGCGCTCTCTTTCATTGCTCCACAGCAACCGGCAAATGCCAGTAGGAACACTAGGCACCCGACGCCTATGACCATTCCACAAACCACTGTCAGTGAGTTGGAGTTGGATCCGAAGAAGCTGGAATATTGATCAGGCCGAGCCAGGACGTATCCTCCTACGGCAATCAGAATGATACCCACAGCCTAGACAGTGGCAAGGCAAAGAGAGAAAGGGAGAATCTGTCAGCCTGTTTACTCTTACCAAAACGTCACTTTGATTCCAGCAGGATTCTAGCTTTTCTAAATCCATATGCACGTAAGTCCAAATTATCTCCTTAATAATTATGGACGGGAGTCAGGTTGGCGTAGTGGTTCTTTCCTCGCATTTCACCTATGCGGACCGGGTTTGAGTCCGGCTCGGTCCACAAGTGGATTGGGTTTTCAGTCCCTACCCGATTCTGTAGGTTTTATACCCAGAATATTAGTCTGGGGTTTTCCTCCCACCTCTAAAACTGTATCTTCTTCTCGTCTTCTCAACTTCCAGTATAGTCCCTGGAGGACCTTTCGGAAGTAAATATACTACAAGATACAAGGTATATCTAGTGCCTTGTGGAGACCGAGCATAATGTATGTTGAATATGTCTCCACAGGAAATTTCTAAAGGTGTATAGGTACCGGTAGGTACACATAAGCTTTTCACTTAACGTAATCGTCCTTACCCACACTAGGAAGTTGAAGACGAAGAGAATCATCTTCGCTAACTTTGCACCGCACCCAGCAACCATTTTGAAAGAAGTTGGTTTCCTCACCTAAGCCAAAAAATCCTAAAATGTAAAAAAAAAAAGAGATACATTTAAAAGGATAACATGATTGTATTGTGCAATGGAAAGGCCATTTAAAATGACACACGAGACAATGTGTACAGGTAACTTAGAGGCAACCAAGTACACTGTATACACAAGACAATTTTACTATAGCACAGAAGTAAAACGGAATGAAGTCACTTTCGAGCAGTTTCTCACTTTCCCCTATAATGCATGCAGATTTAAAGACTTGAAGACCGATTCTCAAATGTTTCCCATTGCATCGTGTGAGAAAGGCATATAAGAACTATACAGGGTGTCCCAGAAAAAAAAAACCGCAGCACTGTGACGGGACCCATTATGTTCAAATTAAACCGTTTATCACTTCAAGATTCAGATATGTGATACAGCCATGTCCTGGCTATCACCATGTAGAATCTAAGCATATTTTGGGCTGAAATTGGCGAAAATATGACCAATTGAAACAGTACTCCTTAAAAACAAATTAGCAAGGATAACACGCATAGTGGTCAATACACACATAATGTGTATGAAAGAAAGATGAAAATCGGGTTTTGAGGTTGGGTGATTCAGTCTTAGTTTTTTCACTCAATGTTAGTCCAATTTTGCTCAAATTCTACATGGTGATAGCCAAGGCATAGCTCATAATCTGATTAATCTGAATCTTGAAGTGATAAACAGTTTAATTTTCATATAATAGTTCTCAACACAAGTGTTGCGTTTTTTGGGGGACACCCTGTACAGAGCCAATCACAGTGTTCTATAACAATAATGTTATAAATATAGCTTGATGGTTTAATACGGCTTCACTCGAAATAATACCTTCACGGTATGATCATATCACAACTTCAAACCTGTGAATACTGAATAGTTATTTTAAAGTAAATAGTTTCCTTCGCTTCAGTTGTTTACAGAGTTCAAGCAGAATATAAATATACAAGATATGTCAGGGATTGACAAAATCAAACAAGAGCACGGGAAAACGTGAACGGTTTTATTAATTTTTAGACACGAAACAGCCGTCGCACTCTCTGTCCTGTATCGTTTCCTAGTCAACGTTAATGATTATTATTTCTGACCGACTCGATTTGTTTTTGTGTACGCTCTAGTGAATAATTAATCCAGCCCGACCCGATAGAATAAACACCAGTTGAAGTGTTTACTAGGGTGTGTCGAAATTTCACAAAAATATACGTTTAAACTTGACAGAGGGCTTGCTGAGTTTTTTAAGACTGAAATTATCTTGAACGCAAGGTTTGCACGTCACTCGACCTTCCATATTGGTAAACAGACAGCAAATGAAATCGTTGTTTATGTTTGTTTTGGATACATCCAAGGTTGATGCAAATTTGCTTAAAACAAATACAGCGCTGACATCGCAAAATACATGTGAAATGGTCACTGAATGTTAAAGGTAGTATCATACTTTGGTAAGAGACCAAAACAGAAATGTCCACAGATTTACGTATAACTTTCAGGGTATGAAGATGCTGCTGGTAGAAACCTACCGTTAATTTTTTCCGCCTGAAATGGTGTATTATCCAGTAATAAGTAAAACAACGACAGCAAATCTTTTTGATCTTTTAAAAGATCAAAAATAAAACAGAAAAGACTTAAGAAATATACTTGTGGCCGTTTTTCACTGTTTTCTCAAAAGTGGGCACCGTATGGGACTGACATTTTCACAGATTACTTTTACTGTATCTTCCTTGATATTTTTGCCCATGAATCTGTATTTCTTTGACAAAAACCAAAGTATGATATTATCTTTAACAATGTTTGGGCGTGCATGAAACTGTTTTTCTTTCTGTGAAATGATTCGATACGGGAGATTCTAATTTTTAAATAAGGCACCACCAAGAGTTTGCAACGCTACATTGGCCAATCATAATGCACGGAATTTGTCGACAATTGTCGTGCATCTGAAAGCGGTCGACAGATTCCGTGCATTGTGACTGACCAACGCGTGGCAAACTTTTGGTGGCGCCCATACTGGATACACATACATGGTTTTAAGCAAGAAATACTTTTATTTGACATAATACCTGCATGATTAGAAACGTAATTTATTAATCAAATCGCCGAATAATCAATCCTACTTTTGAAGCAATGCAATAAAACCGAGGCTTGGATTCAAAGTAGGCCTAGTCTCAGGTATCCGTTTTCTTTTTAAAATTGGTGTTATTTTTTCCAACGGGTATACAAGGAAGGTGACAATATGGATATACCATGAATAAGGTATATTTAAGGGAACAGATGTCGATTTCACCAAACTCATCGTAACTTACTATAATCGTAGGACTTGTGATGCATTGAAACCCTACGTAGGATAAGTAGGATACGATGGGTTATCCTTCGTAAACTCGAGTTACGATCGATCGTAGTGTTTCGTGAAATCAAACACAGAAGTGCCAAAATAATACTAATAAGAGATCGCTCATTATGGCAGACTGTTTTCTGATTGGTCAGGGGCGCCCGTGACGTCACATAAGCAGTTACCGAATTTGTTGTACCATAAATCAGTAAATTACCATGCACTGGCTTGTTTTACTTCGGAGATTTACGCACGGATTCTGACAGCTTAAAATCTTACATATCACTTAAAATGCCAAGACACCTCCATGAAATACCTGTGAACAGAGAACAGTATATGAGAGTGACCCCTGGCACTTGACCCTCCCGCTGCTCACTAAAGTTCCGGCGGTGCTCCGACCAGCTATACCCTAACCAAATATTAGTATCACTGGCCCGAGATTTGGAAATAATACCCTATTTTCAAAGTGACGCATTGACTTTGGCTCATTTGCGCCACAGTCACAAAGGTCAAGAAACAAATAATCAAATAGTCAACAGAAATAGTGAGAAATGAAATCAGAAAGAAATGAAGGTTCAAGGGTCAAAACGTTCACGTTATAAGCCAATTAAAATGTCAATTTACCAAGGAGTATATGCAGTGCTCTTATGAGGCTGAGATGGCGTCTAATGCGCGCTAAGGCTGCATTTCTGTTTTATAGATCAAGCTTAAAGAGAGCATATAGGATTTGCAAAGATGTGCGTTTTGGCTGAATTTGGTACTTAAAGTGAAGGTCTTAAACTTCCTTACAGACGTTGTTTCATGTACCTTTTTAGGCTTTGTTCATCTGGATAGCAGAAATACGGCCGAAATAATCTTGCCCCCTCCTAATCCTTAACGGTTACACTACGCTTTCGAAATGCTGCTAAATCGTTCGGACGAACGATCTTGTTGAAAAAAAACCCCCACTAAATTTCGTTTTCTTTGAAAACCCAGCATCTGATGAACCAAGATTTCCCATGGTGATTGTTTGCACTGTTTACGAACTGTTGAGTCCATTGTCTGTCTCAAAGTCATTAATTTATTTTGGCGGCGTTGCAAATCCTGTACGCTGGCTTTAAAAGCTTCCGGTAAAGTTTGGCGCTGAAATATCGCTCCTATGGAAACGAAATCATATGCATGATGCAATGTGTTCAAATATAATGACTCATGTTCATTTCAGTTTTGAGAACGCCACTCCCGATCGCTCTTACACGTTAATCAGTCGTTTAATTGGGACATCCATCAAAACTGACCCTTGTTCAATTCCTCATTTTATTCCCTCAAAGGTTTTGCCCATTAACGTGGTACTTTTTGTGAACGTTTCGTTGAATATTAACTTAATATTAACCACATCGGACCGTTGTACGGATGATAACGACCAGTGATATCCATGCGCAATGTGCGAAGTCCACGACCAACGCCCTTGAAACACGCACAAAGCAGTTCTTAACAATTAATAGAAATATTGGTTTGGGAAAAGAATGCTGCAAGTTCCATGGTTTCAAAATGATGCATGTTTTCTAAGAATAATTATGAATATTATTACTAAGGGTGTGGAACCAATGCTCATAACACCAAGCAGGTCCAAAAGAAAGGCAAAGAAGAAATGTACAACAAATGGAACAAACAAAAGCTAGTTTTGGAGGCAAAAACGATAATTAAATGATGTAAATGCAAGTGAGAATTTGAAGGACCAATAATATTAAGAACGAGCCTGGTTTTAACTTTCTTACGATTTTTTGCCGGGGTCGCCCAACCCAAAATGACGTCATGTGTTTCATAATGATATATGGGCCTTTACGAGAGCCAGGGGCCGATTTCACGAATCACTAAGATTGATCTTAAGTGTTAATTCATCTTAATTGCTAAGCAACATGTGATGTCACAATACAAATCACTATGGTGATACTTAACAACTCATCTTAAGATTAATCTTAGAGCTTTGTGAAATCCAGCCTTGGCTTGAGGCTAGCCAGGTTTGGGACTTTCACTACCGACATTTGAGGCTCAAAAGCGAAATAAAGGGGTTCGGCCACATGACAAAGCCGAAGAAAGGCTCCAGCTTCGCCATGTCTCAAGCCCTTCTTTTAATAAGGACGCTAAATGACAATAGCAAATTGAATCCCAAGCCTAGCCTCAAGCCTAAATTCATGAAGGTCAATTATATAATCTTAGTAGATTAAACCTATGTGATAAGAATGCGTTCCATGATCTCCTTCAATTTCCAATTTTCACATCATTTGTTATCGTCTTTTATCCACTTTCGACTTTCTGAATATTGTATAGGCCCATTTCAAGGAAATATTCTATACGTTTAATAGGAGGTGTACACTTTAATGACATCCATAGTACAGTCGTAATATAAACAGAACAATATCATATACTGGTATATAATACAAGGATGCCCATGCCAAGCTGGCTGTCTCATCAGCAGCATGGAACTACATGTGTGTGTTTAATATAGGCGTGGCATAGACTTTCACAGTCCCTTGACTTAAAACTTTACCTCAAACTCCTACAGTGTTAATTCGTCTTTCCTATAGTTCATTTGATTTGTGATTTAAAAGATCAATTACGCTGTTATAAACACGTCAATGACAACTTAAAAAGGATGCAAAAGAAGAAGAAGAAGAAAACCTATCTTATATAATTATTTTAGACCAGCCTATGTGAAACATTTTGTATAATTTGGCAAAGGGAGTCAAGTTGGCGTAGCTGTTCTTTCCTCGCCTTTCACGTCTGACGGACCGGGTTCAAGTCCGGCTCAGTCCACAAGTGAATTGGGTTTTCAGTCCCTACCTGATTCTGTGGGTTTCACCCAGAATATTACTCTGGGGCTTTCCTCCCACCTCTAAAACTGTATCTTCTTCTCATCATCTTTCCATGCATAAAGAGGTTTCATCAGGCTTTCGAGCTACAGTGCCTAGAGCGCTTTTGAGGAATCCTTACCAGAAATAAATAAATAAAACAGTTGGTCCTTTAATTCAAATAAGCCTATAACTTGTGCAAAACATGCAACACCATTAATTACCACACGGCATTGCGTTTGAATTTTCATTGCCCATCGTTCATCAAAGAAATCAGGAAACCTCTTTTCACGAGGACTAAAGCAAATTTACTTTTCATGCAGTCATAAGTCGCACGCTATGTATGTTTTAGAATGACATTTACACATAATTGACCTACAAATGTAATAAGAGGACCCCAGTCATCACTTGTGGAATGAGCTATATTTATCCAGTGGTATAATTATAGGATGTTGGCACGTCACCAATAATATTATTCTACCGTCACAGACGGATGTAACAACAGTGAAGTTGCGACAATATGAAAACAACTCGCTACAAATTGTTTGATTTCAATAAATTCGAAAGGGTAACTTCTTCCTGCTGGGAATATTGTAGTAGAATTGACAAGGCTAGTTCAGTTTGGGATTTGAAATAACTTCAACCTGTTTTGTGGGGTTTTATAGTCTTTTAGAGATTATAAACGGGCGGGAAATTTGCAAAGAATCTAAGTTGTGAATTCTGGAAATACAGACGTAAAGATTTCAAACACTGAACAAACGATTCACAATGTTTAAATCTTCGACAAGTTGTTAAAATGTACATACATGTAATACATAATAAGCAATCAATACAAGTAATATAAAACTGCTGTAAACTGCTTGATCAGCCAATGTAATGACCTAAAATTTATTAAATGCTTGGAGTCATTTCACAATTATATCGTGTGAAATTCCTTTTTTCTTATGCTTCTAAACTGTACGTCTGATGCGAAGATTATTGATACAACTTCTTGGCACCTTGACCCCAACATCATGTTAGTGCAGCATCGTATTTAAATTAACCTATCCCCTCGAATAATACTCGACAGGTACCATCTTGCGTCTGACATCCAACTTAACCCAATTAAGTGCATGAGTTATGCTTTGAATCTCTACACGTGATTCTGAACATGGTTTTCAAACAGACAACTCAGTTATACATAAACACAATTGCAATGTGATATCTGAGTTCAAGGGCATTCAAGGGCAATTGAATCCCATTGTGTTGAAGCATCTTTTGTCACTAGCTTGAAAACATTTTTTGGAGCATGCAATTTTAAAGGTAATATAATACTTTGGTTTTTATCAAGGAAATACAGATTCAAGGGCGCAAATATCAAGACAGATGCAGTAACAGTCATCTGTGAAAATTTCAGTCCCATACGGTACCAACTTTTTGGGAAAATAGTGAAAAACAGACACAGTATTTCTTAAGTCTTTTCTCTTTTATCTTTTAAAAGATCAAAAATATTTTCGGTCGTTTGTTTGACTAATGTCTGGATAAATACACCATTTCAGGTGGAAAAATTTTAGCGGTATGTTTCGTCAACAACCATCTTCATACGCTGTAAGTTATAGGTAAATCTGTGAACATTTCTGTTTTGGTTTCTTACCAAAGAATGATACAACCTTTAAGTGGTCATTGCAGACTGGAGCAAATACAACTCATGTTATTTTCAGGCTGTATATTATAGTGAAATACAATGTAGATAGAACTAGACATATAATTAAATAGGCCTACAACCTGCCGTGTAGCATATGTTCACAGACCGTTTATTTATTTGGGATTTATGTAGATCAGTTTGCTGGTATCATTTTCAACGTCACCGTTAATATCTGGCTCCAATTCTTCTTCTGATTTTTTGGCAGAACCAAAGCTCCGTTCTCTACCAAAATACAGACTATAGTCATCAAATAACCACAAGGGAAACTGACTGAATTTAAAGTCATTGAAAAGTGAACAAAGACAAATTGACCGGAGCAGGATTCAAACCGGCGACCTCCTGAATACCGTAACGGCGCTCCACCAACAGAGCTATACGTTAGTGGTTCCAATAGTCAATTATCTTTGTTCGTTTGGCAGTTAGGATCCATATCAAAATACTCGTTAATAACAATAATCACTTGTATATTTACAATTATATTTTTGTTCATAGGTAACAACCCAAACATCCCTGAAAACAATCTATGTTTTTTGTGTGTAAATTTCGATTTACTTACCGGAGAAATTGAAATTATATTCAGTGCGATCCGCTGACGAAGCCTTGCTCGATTCACGGTGTTGCTCGCTCGGTATGCTAACCCACAGAGTATGGCCAGTGATAAGGCAAGTTGCCACTTTACACTATGCACTGCAGCTGCCGGTCGGAATACGAGTGCGGAGAAATATGGCTGTGAGTCGGCTGCTATGGGGGCGGTAATCCTGTCGTGGTACTATAATATCTTGTTGCCATAGGAGTTGTCAAAACAATCAGACCCTTGGCCCCATACAGGAAGGCTGGGTCCAGGAATGGTTAATAATTATTTGAATCCAAAGGTAAATTTCTTTTTTTTTAATGGCTTGTACAGCAAATTACTGATTAACATATTGTGATGGAAGGTTTGATTAAAGATGTCGTTGGACTTGAACTTTGGCACACATTATGTTGCAATTGCTCGCTGTACGTGTGGTCTTTGTGACGTCATCACTCGAGTCAACCAATAGAAACGCCTGTTTCATGGTCTCGTGACTCATTTGAATAAATAGTGAGTGGTTCGTTTATTCTGCAAACACCGTACACCGTTACAAGCTGGTACGGTACTGTAAAAATATATAACCACCAACACAAGCAAATATACGCACGATTTTTGATGTGGAAAATTTGTATTTTTGCCCCAAAATAAATTGTTTATTTCCAAAGAATGTTTTCTGTCATGGCATCAATTGGCAGATTCTATTTCAGTCAAAGTTTAATGCTGTGTTAACCTTGGCATAATCAGTATTTTATAGCATTTTGTTCCTACACAGTGTTACATTAACTACACACGTATTCTGCTCCCACGACCACGCCCTCCTCCATGTCTGTAATTGGTTTGTATGCCAACAAAACCCCACATACACAGTGCATAGTGTTTTCTCTTTAGCATGAAACACATTAAAATCATTCGTCTGGAACACAATCTCGTATTTATTTGCTCCTTAACCTTCACTTCATATATTTATTTACTTTTGTTTCCTCGTTGGGTACAGTGATGTGAAACAAAAAAGGGGAAATGAAAAAAAAAACAATACCCGTATTCGGACTGCGATGAAATATTAAGTTTCACAGCGAAAACAAAATTGTTCAAATGTTTTTTGATGGGCACCATCAAGCCGGCCTATTTGTCAGGTTTGTGGACAGAAAACAGACAGGCACCCGACGACTCTTTCTGTTTAGTTCAGAAAGCGTTTAAGAAACGGAGGCTCAGGCTCCAGCTCTGACATCCATATGCTAAAAATATAGGTTGTGGTTTTTTTCATTGAAGCTAAAGCTCTGTCTTCACAGTTCCGCACCGCGGCCAAAAGCCTCTATTTTGATACCAGTTATTTCAGAATGGATTCACAAAATGAAGCCGGAGCCTGAACGCCGTAAACGCCCATAAAATCCTGTAACTTTACTATAGAAAGCTGGGTAAGACTAGGGACACCAAATAGCGCGCGACGTTCCCGGAGCTCATATCATATAGGCCTTGGACGCCACGTGAAGGCTGGTGGTGAAGGTCAGCTCTCAACAAGGTTCCAGCTAAGAGGTACGATGACCTAAATAAATAAACGTATAGTATTGTTAGTGGATGATATAGCTATGTATATACAACACCCCTGCCATAAAGTACGGACGACCTGAAATAAACACAGTATAATTTGTGATGGTACGTTGTGCCAGTTATTACCAAACACCAAGATTTTTGGGGGTTAATGCCGCTTCTTTCGTTTCTAATTAAAGATGTTCTAATAGTCAGTAATAAAAATGAACTGATATTTAATGCAATGTCATATCCCACGTTGCAGCAAATAGACGATTTCTATTTATTGCTGGTCAAGGTATATAACCTATAGTGCATTTACCATGTTTACATTACACGTTCACTAAATACACGCCCACTTCTAATACGAGGCGTTGTATCTCTGTGCATCGTGAAAAATGTGGGTGTAGTATTGTTTCCTTTACTTAAAGGGAGGGTATACAGAATTGGTAAGACAAAATACACTTCATAATCACAGATTCACATAAAACTTACACAGTATAATGGTGATGATAGGATAAAACATCCCATGAAATGTTTTTGACTGAAATGCCATATTCGTTGAGAAATAAATGAAACTATTTTCCGATTGGAATAAATCGCTTCGAAGCGTTTTATTCATTCGTTGAAATGTGTACAGTTCTCCGTACACGGGTTTTGACTATTTTCTCGTGACCCAGATGGCTGATTGACCTAAAACTTCTACAGGTTTGTCAGTTAAGGTATATGATGGATTACATAATGTGCTTTCACTGACAGCAACGGTTTTGTCGCAAACACCAGTTCTGTACCATCCCTTTAAGCCAAGGATGCATTGTCAAAGCACACGAAATTTGGTTCTTAGAAAAGTTGCGCCCGAAATGCCACCATAAAAGCACAGCATTCGTCATTACACACAGATGGACCTACGTTTGGTCTCTTTAAAAGGCGATACATGCAACGTAACACCATCCTATAAACACACATTATTATGGAAAGCAGTAAATTAACGAGGTGGAATAAAAGCAGGAATGAAAAGGCTTCTGTTTTCAATAGGATTTGCTTGTTATCTTGGGAATGCTTTTCACCAGACACGTTCATAACTTATCCTGTCAAGTATGGTATGCAGTCCAGCTTTGGTCATGGTGTAGATAATGCTTTGTTGATATCTGAGAAGAATATTTCACTCTCATTGGATATTTCACATTTGACGTGCACAGGGATCGTCTCCAATATTGTGATACTAAGGGTCTTTACGAAAAAAGGCTGGAGGCTAGGCTTTGGATTTATTTTGCTACCGCCATTTTGTGTCCTAAATTAAACGATTAGGGCTTGCAATACTCCCTTCGTTTCGTTTTGTGGGTCTCAAAGTGGCGGTAGTGAAATAAGTCCCAAGCCCCAAGTTTGGTTTCGTTAAGGCTGTTACTTTACTTACTTACAACTTAACTCATTCATATGTGACGTCATTTGTGTAGGGCGCCCTCATTCAGAG
Source organism: Astropecten irregularis (assembly GCA_963971285.1). Lineage (NCBI taxonomy): Eukaryota > Metazoa > Echinodermata > Asteroidea > Paxillosida > Astropectinidae > Astropecten > Astropecten irregularis. Next base: position 2,794,480 of record OZ020251.1, on the reverse strand, counting down.
GTACAAAGGGCGGTTCATTTCGCCTGCCACGTGGACATAATACATAGCTATACTGTTGTCGTTTCGTCACCTTTTTGCCTCAAAGATGGGGGCACGATGACGTCAGTGCGTATATAAATTGATTATGGGCCTTTACGAAACCTGGCTTGAGACTAGGCTCGGTACTTATTTCGCTACCGCCATTTGAGGCCCACAAAACGAAAACAAGGGTTAAGGCCACACGACGAAGCCGAAGAAAGGCTCCAGCTTCGCCATGTATCTCAAGCCCTTCATTTCATTCAGGACACAATTAATGGCAGTAACAAAATAAATCCCAAGCCTAGCCTCATGCCTCATTTCGTATTAAAAAAAAAGGCCCTATGAGAACATTCATTCCTGATAATGGGTAGGCCTACTGATTAATTTAGCTTCTACCGATGTGATTCAAATGGCAAAGTAAGAGAGACTCGATGTAGTATTTATTTACAGATGTCATGGTGCGTATGTGTAGGCGGTGGCATACTGTGCTGGGTTAACTCAATACTAGGCCTATACGTACGTTTTGTCTAGTGAGTCAGTCATGTGTTATGTTCATGGACGGGGTCGAGTTATGCCTAACATCTACGTGATCCTTAAAGGTAGTATCATACTTTGGTTTGGTCAATGAAATACAGATTCATGGGCAAAAATATCAAGAAAGATAGAGTAACAGTTATCTGTGAAATTCCAAATCCTATAACGGTGCCCACCTTTTGATAAATCGTAACAGTCGTAACATAAGAGGGCTGATTCCGGCCTTACGCCAACAGAACATGGACAAATCTGAAGAGGGAAAATATTTTCATTTTAACCATTGACACATCAAGGTTTGTTACTATATTGCTGTAGACCTAATCTATGTTTGCGTTCACGATAATCTTTAAATCACAAGATCCTTGAGTAAGGCTATGGTATGTAGATCATTACGCAATTTAATAAATATCTATTATTTTTCAGGTAAAATCTAGGGCCCATCATTATGCAGGTTCCCGCACGAGTTTGAGGTGTGACGATGAGCTGTTACAAGCCTTGGCAATTTAATTGTAATATTATTTGTAGCGCCCTCTACCAGTTGTGAAGTGAGGGCGCCCTTTACCCTCTACGGCTATAAGGGGGGTAAACTTTTTTAATTGGTTGTCCAATTAGGCTCAAAGTGTAGAGTTTATGACACTGAGCTCATATGTGAAAACAAAATTGAAAAATATTATTGCGTTTTTCTACGGCACGGCTTAATGTGTTAGGTCGTTGACCCGTGGTGGCCATACAAACGTGCACATTCTCCCTTATAATCCTGTGTACATCCCATGGAAAGTCGGGCTCTGAATCCACATATTATTTCCCCACAAAGTGATCTTATGGCTATTTTAGGATGCAATGATGTTCAGGCCATTACAGATAGTTTAATTAATCAAGGCGAGGGTGTCATTTCACATGGAAAAGTGGTGTAAGGTCAAGGTTGGCCTGTTTGGTTGTGGGGGGGGGGGGGGGGCGTTTCGGCTATTCCGTTGAACATTTCTGCCCCAGTATCCATATTGAGACATAATGATGAACTTTTATGGGATTAATCAATGCATATTACATTTCACCAAATTTCACTGTCCTTGAAAATAATAATTTCCCCTCTGAAAAGTGAGAAAGAGGCGATTAGGGTTGTCATCATGTGGGCGGGGCTTGCTAGGGTTGGGTCTAGGTTTGGGGGCCTGGCTGGGGTTAGGGTTGGAATCAGAGCGATTTAGGGTTTAAAACTGGTGATAGGATTGAATTTGGGGGACTAGGGTTACAATTTAGGGGATTGGGTTGGAATTTCGGCCGGCTAGGGTTACAATTTTGGGTCTAATGGGGTTAAAAGTTGGGCCACCTTCGTCTAAACAAAACTCGTAGGGTGTAGAAAAGACAATGTAAGTTGCGTAATATAAGGTTTTATGCGTATCAGGACTGATGTTTTTAGGAAATAATTAACAAAATCTGATGAGAAACTTGGTCTTATACAGCGTCTTTTCGTTCTCGCCTCTCACAACAGACTGGTGGCGCTATCACAAAATGGCTACCAATGCGCCGCCATCTTGTGACCTATAGGGTGCACCACACTAAATAAACTCCCATTGACCTTAGTGTAAAATCCCTCAACTTCACAGTTCAAAAATCACCATCCAGAAGTTTCTCAGTTGTTGGTGCAATAGTGTAAATGATAGTGTGAACTCTCATCTACCCAATTCTTTTCAATTTTTGGATGGGTAACCGATTGATTTTTTGCTAATTGCCCCAAGAAAAAAACACCCCCGAATTGTCCTTATTCCGTAACCGACTTGCTACGAGTTTTCATGAAGCAACCCTCCACGTTCAAGACAATGTAGGACCGGATTTTAAACCAAAATATCTCAAGTCTCCACAACAGGCCGAAGCACTGAACCCCCAGGTTGTCATAACCAGTCAAAATTACACAATATATTAATTGCACGACCCCCCAAATTGCATATTTAAAAAACATTTGAGGGTACACACATTATGATAATCAGCTCGGCGCATTGATTTTTGAGCTATTTAGTGTGGTGCATCCTATAGCCCCGGCCCCTTTAAAGAGGTCCTCTACGGCTTTGTAAGAGGCTGATCAACAAGTGCGAGCACTATAGTAATTATTCACGAAGTTCTTCCAATAGTTTTATACCACTGGATGTAAGCCAAAACAACTTAACGACCTAAAAGTAATTCTACGTCTTACACGGGTCTGCCGAGGTTGTGAGAGTCAGGGAGCCAGACTGAATTCACTGTTCTGTACCTGACTAGTGATAATCCGCCATGCAACAGCCGTAGGCTTCGACGGTCAGGTTCACTTGCACCTCTCGACATGCAATCGGGTCTACTGCAGTTTGGTGTCTGGCAAAATACAATCTGTACATGAGCAGAGCGGTTTGTACCGAAGACTCCATTCTCCATGTAAGGTGAGTTGTGCATCCACTTGCGATATCTTATTACCGGTACATAATGCCTTAGATATCTTGATCTTAGTTGTTGTGTCACAGTTTCCTACAAGTTTTTGATCAAGTTATTCATGTACGGATCACGATAGCAGAGAATGTTAAACAACTGACAAAGTTCCACAAGGCACAGAAACACACACTTCAAGATTTTAAAAGGACCTGTTACTGCAACTTTCTGTTTGTCCATTCAGGCATAGTCTCAGATCTGCACATTGGATATGGGCTTCACACACCGTTTACCAGTTTTACATAATATTATGCGCTAAAACCATCGCCTTGTCGTAAGCACCGATATAAAGTATATAAATCTCACAAATATTTGTCCCGTTTAGAGAAACTTTAATAACTCCAGTGTTTTTTGTGAGGAAATTCATGATAGAGTTTGATAATGAACACTCTATCACACGGCCATTGATATAGAAAACAGTTCTGCATAATCATGTCAGGACATTTTGAACTTTTCCCAAACTTCATACACAAATCTGATTTTTAAAATTCATTGCTGCTGTAAATAGGTTTGATAACAATCATTCCAGTTTCCAAGTTTACCATTCTAGTCATTTGTATTATTGGCGGACATTTTGGACTTTGCACAAGCAAGCAAACACGGTAGCGTATTCCCGTACGGCTCGACCCACTTACACTCCAATATCAATTATTACCCATATCAGATACTTTTTGCTAAACTTATACGTTCTAATCTGAAGGTCGGCTAAAGTTAATAGTTCATTTCTGATTAATATCTGATCAAGGTTTCTAAAATGACAAAAAAGGAAAACAAAATTGAATCGGCTGACTGCATTATAAACTTGTGATAACTGCTGTGTCTGTTTAAGCGCCTGTCAGCTTAAAGATTCACTGTAATCAAATTTGGGAAAGGGATGAAAGTGCTTTAACTTATTGCGAATACATAATTAATGACTGTATCAATTTATTTTTCATGTAAGTGCTTAATTTTGACCAAAAAGTAAACATGAAATAGTACATGTATTCCCCGCCCATAAAAATCTCTCTTGGAACCGATCCACGCAACAAAAGCAAGTGACGTCACATACAGAACTAGTATAGGTTTGCCACACAACAAACTGCGTGGCGTTCTGCATGTGACGTAAGCATGGTTTTTCGTCGCGAAAACAGTGGGGTGCTAAATGGTCTAAAATACCTCCCTTTTCTATATACAATTTTTCCAGCACAAAGACAGGTTGAGTTTTATAACAATATAGATGTATTTAACTTCATATGAGTTTTGATTACAGTAAACCTTTAAGTTCATCCATGCCAATGATCCTCTTTTTAAATAATTATGTCGCCCTAGAAAATACACGTGTGGATGGCCAATTCAGACTTCCGTAGAATCCACCTTCCAGTTGGTCAAGCAAGTGACTGTTCATTCCGTCGTCTTCTTTTTAGATTTGATCCCGATGCCAACAAGATGAAAACACAGGAAGTGAGCGGTATTGGCAAGGCGGCCAGGGTGTTCTACCTCATGGTTAATTTTGTTGTCTGGGTAAGAGGAGAAAAGAAAAGAAACGAAACGAATAGAAAACAAAAGGTCTTGTACAATTGTAAACAGCGCCCTCACTTTACCTAGTCAATTTACCTAGTGCTTTGGCGACGTGACCAGGAAAGTGTTTCTGATGTCACTCTTGATGAACAGAAATATAGTTGGGGAAGGGCGCCAAAATGCTTTTGCAAAATGTAAACGAAATGGCGGCAGACATGGCGGAATTATGGGCGTTTACAAAACGAAGGCACAGACTCCGTTTCAGGCTCCAGCTCCATTTTGTGTATCCATTCTGAAATAACAGGTGTCAAATAGAGGCTTTTGGCTGCGGTTCAGAAGTGGATTCCGGTTTGAAAAGGGAAACAGGGTTTCAGCTTCGATGAAAAACCACAACCTATACATTTTAAGCATAAAAACTATGGATGACAGAGACGAAGCTGGAGCCGAGCTAAAAAAAAGCCATAGAAGTCGGACCTGCGGGTACCTTTCCGCCATTGAACCATAAACCAATCCCTTCCCTCGGTCCTCGTTCGGTTGAACCAATGACGTCATTGAAGCAGAACCGAAGTCGCCAAAACGCAGAACCAATAACCAATGCATAAACATGTTCACGGTTCGCGCTGCCAAAACACGCCTTTGAATAATGGTTTCTTCCTGCTTGGTATTGTAGATCTTCGGACTCATCCTGATCGCTGTAGGAGCTTTCACGTTCCAGAACCTGCACATTTACGCCTTCGTCTACTCGACCAGTGCTAGCGACCTGACCGTGGGGTGCTTCATCCTGATCGTACTGGGCTGCCTTGTCTTCCTGGTAGGATTCAACGGTGTCTGGGCCTGCGTCAGAGAGAGCGTGCCATGGATGAAAGTGGTGGGTGTAGCAGCTTGTAAGGCCTCGTCCCAATTCTCTGGCTGCAACCATAAATTACACACGCCACTAGTCAATGACTGCAGCCGTTTCCAAAGACTTGTGTGTTATTTGCAGTCGCAGTCAGAGAATTGGGACACGGCCTAAGGGTGCACCACACTAAATAGCTCCAAAATCAATGCGCCGAGCTGATTATCATATTCTGTTTACCCTCAAATGTTTTTAAAATATGCAATTTTGGGGGTCGTGCAATTAAATATATTGTGTAATTATGACGGGTTATGACAACCTGGGGGTTCAGTGCTTCAGCCTGTTGTGGAGACTTGAGAAATGTTTGCTTAAAATGTGGCCCTTCATTGTTTTGAACGTGGAGGGTTGCTTCATGAAAACCGGCTGCAAGTTGGTTTGGGAAAATGGACATTTTGGGGGTGTTTTTTTCTTGGGGCAATTAACAAAAAATCTGATCGGTTACCTAACCAAAAATTGAAAAGAATCATGTAGATGAGGGTCCAAACTACGTTTTGCAATATTGCACCAAATACTGAGAGACTTCTGGATGAGATATTTTGAACTGTGAAGTTGAGGTATTTTACACTAAAGTAAGTGTGGTGCAACCCTAATACTGACCTTTCACAATAGAGTGCCACCATGAGTTGCCAACGCGTTGGCCGATCACCATTTCAGGATATAAATGTTGTCGATATGCGCAGTTTAAACTTATCGTGGCGCACGTATTTTCGCTGTAGGAACGCACTTTCTTCCCCCATCTATAAGGGGGTAATACAGCCTCAAGAAATGTTATTTGTAATAATTATTTGAATTAATCTGAGTTTAGGCCTAGCTGATTCCAACATTACCCTAATGAATGTTACCAACTGTTTTCTGAATCGTTGTTAGTTTCTTGTTTCTTTGCTGACAGTATTTTGGTATCATGCTTGTTCTTGTCCTCGGCGGAGTAGCGTCTTCCCTCGTCACACTCTTAAGGAGAGATCAGGTTAGTCAGTTAATACAAACCATTTTGTGTCTGTGGCGTCCTTCAGTCTCGAGATATATGGTCCTGCATTCTGGGCTGTTTTCGGGAACAGCGTCGGGTGTGGCTGACCAGCCCGATCCGAGAGTGGCACTCCCCCTGACACTGCACACAGATAAAGGCTGTGGGATAGGGGTTGTCTACTTGGCTTGACACTTTTCTTCACGTGCCAGTGGATATATTTGCTGATCACTAGCGAGTAGGCCGGGAAATCTCCAAAGGAACTGTTACATGTAACATCTCAATGCGCATGTATAACATCTCACTGCGCATCCTACGAACGGTTTGCAGCGCGTGTGCGTGAGCCTCGACATGAAGTTAATGGCGGCTCACGAACACGAACATTAATTGGCTGCACTTTACTGACATCGATCTCGACGAAATTATGAATATTTATGAGGTATAGTAAAACAAATATCACATGGTTTATTTCTGGTGGACAGTCGATTCTAGCTTCCCTCGTTGTTGGAAGTTGAAGAGCTCATCGGGAGCTAGAATCGACTGTCCACCCTCAACCATGTGATATTTGTATACTAGGCCACGGAACTCCACGGATGATATTTTATGCTTCTATCTTTATTTCTTCTGATAAAAGGCAAAGGTGACGGTAAAGGAGAATATGCTGAACCTGATTAAGAATGAATACGGCAAAGGAGGTGTGATTGACCCAGGATATGATGACATTCACCAAAGAGTAAGACGTTGCCATGGTGTTTTACTGTCTGTTATTCCTGCCAATTTCCCGTTTTGACTAAATCTTCAGATTTGTCTCCCGGTTACAGCAAAGTCAGGTTTCCGTTGTTGAAGATGCAATTTTCATTCGTGTACAATTTGTAAATGGGTGAGACAGACGAAAGTGGGAAACTTGTGTTGAATGTTGATGGTGATTTTAGCAATATTGGTGATGAAGGTAATTGATTTTGCGGTGACACACATATTTCACTCTTTTATGAGTTGGCTGGTTCTGGGAAGAGGCGATTAACTTGACGTTTCGGCCAGTATGCTCTGACCTTCTTCGTGAGAATGCTACAGCTGCGAGGTGGAGCTTGGAGCCGAAATCACGAAGCACTAAGATTGATCGTAAACGGTGAATTAATCTTAATTGCTATGCGGAGTGCGACGTCACAGTATAGATTGTGGGATACAGTGGCCTAGTGGTCTGGCGCGTTGAACTCAAAGTCTTGTGGTCAATCTACAGATTGTAGGTTCGAATCCAGCCATGGGTTAAACGTGCTTGCGTCCTGGGGCAAGACGATTTGTCACATATTGCTCTTCTTCACCTAGGTGTAAATGGGTACCTGCGAGGGTAGAGACGACTTTGTTTGATTAGCCTCGGTGCACTGAATACGGCAGCCAGGGCTGTATACTCCCCAGGGAGTTGAGATTGTTTCAGGAATGTAAATTATGGCCCGATGACCAGGGATAATAATACATTTGTAATGCGCAGTAGTGTATATTGATAAAGTAGCTGCGCAATATAAATGTCGTATATTATTATAAGTGGTAACAAAACAGTCACATCTTAAATTTAAGATCAACCATAGCGTTTCGTGAAATCGACCACTGGACTACTATTCAATTGCAGACCTGGTGATGAAGTTGGTACTTTGATGGACACGCAAGCAAGATGGGATAAGGAACAGTTGCTTCGTAAAGGGTAAACTGGAACGAGGAGGATATGAGGACTTTAACAAAAGGACACGTTAAGAGGAAAGATCTTGACGATGGAAATGTTTTCACATTTTGATTACAGCAAGAATGCTGTGGTGAGGGCGGGCCTGCTGACTGGAAGGACAGCTACTTCACCTCTAATAACTACGGCCTGGCCGTTCCCTCATCCTGCTGCGTGACCGGTTCTCAGAGTTACTGCAATGAAGGTTTCCCAGGTGTACCTTATCATCCCACCCTGGTGTTTTCAAAGGTAAGTCTAGCAAAAAAAAAACCCAAGGTGTTTTACTGACCAACCATAAATCAGTTCAACAATATAAGCATTAATATTTATCCACAAGCTGACATTGTGTCCCTATTACATAACTTCCAATGGTCTGATAACGTCTTAACCCAACATAAAACCACAGCGTCCTTAGATCAACTTAAGGAGGCTGCAATCAGTATTTGGTAAGTGACGTGGTCAGGATGGGCAGGCACTATGAAAGCTCTCATGGCATTCTTGATGCTGCTTTATGGTATGTCTGTGGATGCCACCAAGTGCTTTAAAAGAGCCTTCCTCGAGGCAATGGAATCGATTACAATCCTTTTAAGTCGAATCTAGCAGCCCTTCCTGTCAGTTATGCTTACCCTTCTTCCTCGACAGGTCCACACAGCTTTTAGGGTGCGTGTATCTGGCTTGTTTTTGTGTACACACATTATTTGGACCTCCTTTCTCCCACTTGCAGGGATGCGGTGACAAAGTCGCAGATTTCCAGTACGACAACATGACCCAGATGGGAATGATTTCAATCGTCATGGTTGGACTAGAGGTAACTCATGCATATTAATAACTTCATGAATATGCAAATTAGGCTTGCCCTCCACCGACGTAGATGATCCCTGTACATTCAGTGCTTGTTGAGGGCACATAAAAATCATGCGCTGACTCAGGTTGGATTCGAACCCAATATGTTTAAAAAAGAAAAACGACCGGGGGTGGGTATAACGAAAGGTTCATGGCATCTCTGCTTTAGTCAGTTTTGGGGATTTCAGTGCCAATATCTGAGAAAGAGCTATATGGCTCAATGGTAGATTCGGTGCCACCAATACTGAAGTTAAGCATACGTCGGTCATGTACAGTACTTGGTTGAGAAATCACTGAAAGAACATTCAAATGCAGATTGTCGTGGGTAAACGTGTCTCTTCAGTACTGTGCTAAGCATATAAGTACTGTATAGGGTTCGTACAAAACGATAAGTGGTTGCCTTTCCGTGGATTCCCTTCTTGCACTGCAATCTCTTGACCTAGACGTACCACGCATGGTCTGGCGCCGACAAAATAAAACCCGACAACACTCAATGACAAAATCACATTCTAGATGAAATTGGCAAATTTTGAGTGACGAATTCAGTCAATCATTCAATAATGTGCTTCCAAGAGTTTGCGATGCGTTAGCCAATCAGAATGCCCGGAATTTGTCGACCCTTTCCAAATGCTTATTGGGTCCACACAATCCGCGCATTGTGATTGGCCAACGCATTGGAAACTCTTAGGGCGCACTATTTAGAATCGCCCGGATTTATGTGGCATTTGATGCGGTTTTCATCTGACTCTTACTTTCAGACACTCAGCCTTATTCTGGTCTGTCTCGTCATACACACCAGACCGGTTCCTCAAGTGAAACAATCGACAGAAAGGATTGAGGAAAGCATCGTGGAAGAAGAAGACAGGCTGTAGAAACATTCTACTATCCTCTATTATACAAAAGACCGATTCATTATAAGCCCCGCCTTGATTTCTTTCTGACCAATCACAGTCGTAGTTCATAGTGCGTCTACCAAAGTCCAGTGCGCGACAGGAACGCGCTGAGTGGCATAGGGCCTGTTTGTTTCGGACGAATCCCCGGATCTGGATCCCATTTTTCGGATCCACCTCCTATGCAGGGTACGCTAAAATGGGATCCGGATCCGAAGGATTCATGATCCTTTGCGTGAAACAAACAGACCCATAATTAGAAAGTATCACGTGGTTGAGGTGGGAGGGGCTTACTGGATTGGTATGTTACATGAAATTGCAAGCAATGAGTTATAGCTTAGCAAAATGTTAACAAAGAGCAGATATCAGCCGCGTACCAGTCTCATTATACTGCATGTAATTGTCGCTGGTAAACTTAAGTGTACATAATGCATTTAATTCTTATTAAAATGCACCATTCAAATAATGTAAATGAAATAGTTGAATGTTTTGAATATTAAAAAAAAAGTGAACTTTTTCCTTTGTAATCGTTTGAATATTGTTTACATTTTGAATTCGGAATCTTTTGTATATTTTGCACAAATATTGAAATATTGATAATAATTAGTTACATAAAATTATTGTATGGGATTTTTAAATTAACAACAGTTTATGACAATACATTTCAGACTGAAAAAGTTTCATATTAGTTTATTGAAGTAAGACCGGTCATTTTATTTGAAAGTTAATAGGAATATCAGAACACCTACAAAAATACATGAAGACGTCATTCTTATTATAGTCATACGCTTTCCCACAATAAACACGAGTATTTGTAAATGTTACAAACAGGTTCATTGCGTCGCACATTGGTAAAAGTGTGTAAAAAAGCGAAATGTGAATTCTCCTTTTTTCCAGAAACGCTCTCCTGGGGTGTAACATTAATCCAAGTTTCGTTCTTCTGCTTTCAGTCGACAAGCAGTCGACACTTTTTGACTTGGATTTGATTGGACAATTTATATTTGACAGTCGACCCCTCAGAGAACTGTACTTTTTTATAATAATTTAGAGAAATTTTAATTTATCAGTGGAATAAAATATCAAACTACATCTCTTTTCACACCAACAAGATTTACAGATATGATCAAATTTCCTTACTCTATACCACGAAATTCAAAATGAAGAATTAATCATTTTGGATGAATAATTTTCAAAGAAAAACCGAAAACTAAAAGATGGAGCGGCCTACAGTCGAGCACAAATTTGGAAAGAAGGCAATGAACATCCCTTATGTTTTACAAAATCCACCCATTCTTGTGCAGTATTTTTAAAACTAAAATGTAATATTATGTAATTGTGATTGGGCCCATGTAAATTGATATATATTTTCCACCATAAACAAACATTTTAGTAATCTCTTAACATCCATTGATCACTGGAAAGTTAAAAGGGCACACTTTGTCAGTTGTATTGATACTTTTGGCCATAAATCATCTTCTAACTTACAACTGACTTTCAATAACTCTTGGGAAAAAAATACACGGAACAGGTGTGTAAACCTGTAATTTCAATCCCAAAAATTCTAATCTTACTGATTTTGTTTGGTTAAAATCATCATATTTTTCATGACCGACCATCAGTAAGTAAGCTTTTAAAATACATTGTGGACAAAGTTTACGTCCGAATACTCCATTCCTTTCCGAGAATTTAACACAAAAACATTATCCTTAATACAAAATACTATAAACTTTCAAAACCAGGCGGTAACCAGGCAAGTTAGTGGTTAAAATGGTCCTTCCACACAACGCACATACCTGAAGATAACCACTATAACACTGTCATACATTTTACTTCGTACAATTATTGTTCCCAACATAAATAAATATATAAACAAATGACATTTCTTATCAATCTCATTTTGTTTTTGTTACATGGGTGGGGATTTAAACATTACTTCTGCTGTACCACGATCGCATTCTCCATTACTTCAACATGTTACAGTTGGTGCACGTCTTTCAATTAGAGACTTTGGAGAACCAGTCTTCTAGACAACAGAGCATGCGCACGCACGCGCAAAACAACGCGCGCATGCTCACAATTGAATGCGCGTGCGCTGTTGACTAGAATACCGGTTCTCCAAAGTCGCCCATTGCATCTTTCCTCATTAATTCTACCAAAGATAAAAATGATTTGACATAAATCTTCAGCCTTACGGGCACTAATATCGCACACTTTATTCTGTTCATCCATTAAAAAACTTCATCACTTCTCTGAACTGAGTCTTAAATTGTAAATATTCAGAGTCTAAGAAATTGACACACCTCAACCTCACTAAACTCACCACTTGTGTCTTTCAACTGAAGGAACACGACGACATTATGAATATAAACCAGTAATATCTTTACAATTATCAATTTCACTCACATGAATGATCGGTAAAAGAAACGCAGTTTCTCAAATATAAGAATATGCCTAAGTTTCCTCTTTTTGCGGTGGCAGGAAGGGATCTTTGCATCCTTGGTATAAGTACTAACCTGTTTATGGTGCTCTTCCTCATGAGGAATAATACGAAGATGTTACTGGCAGGATTGTTCATCTCTTTTGAAAAAGATTTTGATTTTGTCACGAGACATTTCAGTCGTCAGTTCTGACCTGGCAAGACTTTTTAAAATCTCCTTCAAACGTTTAACTTGTAAAACAATTTTAACAGTCACATAATAATCATGGATGTTATAGTCACTTTACCTATGATAAACAATAATAAAATAGTTGTAATTCCAATCCAATAATGCTTTCCTCTCATCCTGGTCAAATTTAAACATTTTGGATCAGATTTCACGAAATTGAGTGCATTTTCAAATGGTAATGGATTTATTAAAAACTCCTATCAAGGTAATCTTCAAACTGAGATTATTTTTCTCAATATTAATTCATTACCTCCTTCACGGGGCTAACACAAAGTGCCTGTGTATATCTTTAACAGTAGATAATAATCAGCTCTAGCAACAAATAGGAATACCCACATTTGGGTGAACCGTTACATTTTTAAAACTGAACTAGAACGTTTCACTAGTTCCTTTCTTTCAGATCGTAAACTAATTACAAAATGACGAATTTTTCTTAATGTCTTTACACGGAAACTCCGTCGATAGGGTTTGAGGTAAACGTAATCGAAAAGTTTCAAAGATGTATGTCTTAACCAAAAATCATCTATCCACGATCTGTTATCACAAATAACTACAGCAACCATAATGAAGTTACCTTTTTACCAGTCAAATGTAAAAGGCAGTGCATAGGAAGTGTAGGGTTACCAAGCATCGCATCATATGTTTCTAAGGCTTTCAGTGAAATCCTTTTAACCTTTACCAAAAAGGCTTTCCTTTTAGTTTGCCGAACAAGTCGTATACAATCTCCCAGATGTATTCAAAAGCATCACAACGGCTGTTAAAACACAGTGAATATCAAATACAATCGGAAAATACTACCCTTATTGGTACAGAATCTTGAAAAACGTTCGTTAAGCTTATACCAGGGTGTCTTCACATCTCACTATTGGATGATTCGTACATCTTCTTATTCACCTAATACTTATTGGCGAAGTCAGTGGTCGATTTCACGAAGCACTTAGATAAATCTTAAATCGTGATATCAATCTTAGATGCTAAGCAAAGTGTGATGCCACGATACAAATCACTATGGTGATATTGATAACTCAACGTTAAAATTGATATCAGAGTTTCGTAAAATCGACCCCAAATGCTAAATAATTATCAATGATCAATCTGGGTTTTCAATTGCCTTTTCCTATCTCTATGTTGTCGAGAATCACATATAGGAAGAAAGAAAAAACGTCATTGGTACTGTCACTATTTGAGTTAACGTTCTTGGTTTTTTAAAACTGCTAACAGTCAGCAACTCTCCTTATAGAAGACTCGAAACCAACCATATATAATCCGTTTCATTGAAACGGGCAGAGATATAACTTAAATTAGAAGAAAGCCACTTAAGTACAGTCAACTTCATACATTATTATTATAATACCCGTTTCTATGATAGAATACATCTCGAACGATATTTACAGTTCGTTTTTACTTTTTGTAATTAATATACACATTTTGAACAAATAAATTATAAACAGTGAATAATTATATATATATAATTTGATTCATCGTGAGGATCTATTTCTTTTAAACATTTTGTGAAGTAAAATTTTGATGAAAATGAAGTTTATAGCATTTTGAAAAGAAAATACATGGAAGATTATGTAAAGTTTTTGTGGATACTTAGTGTTTTCCTCAAATGTATAATAATAAACGAATGCATATTCTATTGATGTAACAGGTTCTGAAATCAGGGGCCAATTTCATTGAGCTGCTTCAGCACATAATTTGCCTAAGCATGAAAAGTCTTCCTTGATCAAACAGGATTGCCAATCAAATTTCCATGTGATGTTTACTGCTTTTGATTTGTGTTCGGCCATTGTTTGCTGAGCGTAACATTCACAAGGAGTTTTGGCTGGTATACTGATTATATTTACCGAGGTATTTCGGTGCATACGCACATTTTGGTACTTAAGCAGCTCTATGAAATTGGCCCCTGGGCGTAATAGACTACTCGTGGTAGGGATAAGTACAGGGGCCAATTTCATAGAGCTGCTTAAGCGCGAAAATTTGCCTAAGCACTAAAGCACTAAGCGCTGTTGGCCTCCTCACCACGTACCTTAAGACTAAAAGGGTATCAAAGTCCACTGTGATGTAGCAACCAATTCCTCTGAACTAAAAGACTGATTAAGTCACTTACTATGAAATAAGACATTGGCTTCACTTAAAATGACTCTACACTCTGTTGACACGTGCACTTTTCTTGGGAACCATTTTGAGAGCACAGTCTGAGTATCACCCGTTCTACTCCGTGCCATACTACTAACGAACGTATTATACATGCATGCGTGCTAATTTTATGCAACACGACACATCAGCCAATCAGATCTGTTTTGAGAACATTTCCGTCTTGCTCATGACCATTGACGGAGGCCGAGGATGTTGATTGGTCAAAACCTAGAGGTCAGTGCTGGATTGGCTTGCATAATTAATCAGGAAATCTGGACGTAGGGGGCCTATGTGATAGACGCTCGCTCCCTGTACGCGAGTGCATAGACTATAGCGACGGTGCATGGCACACTGATCACAATAGGAAAAACTCAAACGTTAACGAAGCGTGTGTCATCAGTTTGTGGTCTTTTGATTCGTCCATCACATTTTTGAATCAGTAAAATTTGGGAAACATCCGAACAAACTCCTGCTAAATGCTGATTTTTCAATTGTTACAAATTTACAGAAACTTTTTCACCCCAAGCCATCCATTGGTCATACCAGATTCCGTGAATATTGAATACAATAAGTGGGCTCATATTAATGCTATTAAAAACTGACATTCTTGATCAATTGAATGAAAGGATGGTACCCATAAATTATACAATGTGGGTAATTACTTCACATTAGTTTTTAGATAAAGTTACATTTGGTCGCGTTATGGTCTGAGGTTAAAGATATCAGGAGTAACAGCCCCAAACTGCCCAACATGTTGTAATAATGAATACTTATCTACAGTGCAAAACTATAGCACACTTCCTAGTGTAAAAACAGAAATGTTTTATATTGTGCTCAGATTCATACGAGTGAACATAACGATCCGTCCTAGTTTGAGGTCCTGGCCTAGGTCTACAGTTATAAAAGTAGTTAGATGATTAACAAGGCTAGTATCAATCGAAGGACTTTACCCACATTGGAGCACAGACCCAAACGACTTGGACGTACGTAACCCAACGAGTAAGAGGAAGAACTAGCAATATCGTATTAAACTCAAAACTATTTTGGCTCAAAATTTTCTTGACATTTCCTTGGACTGCAACCACGACAACTATTAGTATTAATGGGCTGCAATTCCCTGGCAAGAAATTAAAATTAAGATTTAAAGAAATTTTCATTTCTCCATGAAGACAAGTTTGGTGCTTTTATTGGTGCAAGTCTAGCAGCAGAGCCGCAGATGAAGACAGATGCGAATGTACAGTAGTCTCCAGAATGGAATCAAAATGGCTGATCACAATCGCCCGGTACAATTGAAAATCAAAATGTTTGTTTAAAATCTACACGGCCTTGCATGCACGTAGTGAAGGCATACTTCTTTGTTGAATAAAAAGTGCGAAGAATCTACGAGTCATTGTTCTGAATTAGGAAGAAATGTATACACAAAACGTTGGACTTAAAAGGTAAAGTCCACAGGACGCAGCTACGTCTGAGCACCTCAGAAAAAATTGTGCTCATATTGGGAAGATGACGTCACGGCTTTGAGTCCGCTAAAAAATGGTCTAGCACCAAATGATTTCCTATAGAAAACAAATCACATCACTGAATCACCGTTAAGATTGGATAGAGTTTGCTTCATGAGGCATTCCCAGCCCACGATTGGAACATGAAAACAGAAAACACTCGTGTGTATACATGTCTTAATACAAAAAACTAATTGGTAAAAACCAAAGATTCATCACTGAAGCAAGCCACAGTGACGTCATAGTTTGTCAAGAAGGCACATCAATGTTTCTTTAACGAACCAGGGACCAGCCCTCAAATGCTTAACGCAGACAGCTTAGCTCATATTAGATGCTAAGCTGTCTTGCATTAAGCGAGATTTTGCATGTAGCTGGGAAACATTTAACCAAACCTAATCCTCTATTCACATTAAGGCTGCGTTCTAGCGGTTATTCCCGGTAACACGAGTGTGATGCGTGCGCAATACTCTCCGGTGCAGGAGTATACTCCCCAACGCTGGAGAGTATACTCTCGCTGACCCGAGTGTCGTACTCCGGCCGTTCGAGCGCTCAGGAGTATACTCGTGTTAACACGAGTAGCTCGCTCGAACGCAGCCTAAAGTTCCATCTCTTTCGCTTGTTTTCAAATAATTTCGCACGTTTACAGCAAAAGCTCAGATCAGGCGGTCCATTGGTATTGTTTGGATAGGTATATAAATTCATATTTAATGTACAGGCACTAAGGATAGAGCAAGGAAGTTTTGCCTTCCTTTTTGCTTTGTTTATTATGGTTTTTTTTTTTTAATATAGCTGTCATTTGCTGTTGATGCCCCTGGTCGCAAATTAAAGATAAACAAACAAAAAACAAAACCAGAAACAAAAACAACACAAACCAAAGAAATGTCAAAAGCTCTGTTCTCTTTTTTAAGTCTTCTTTTCTTGAAATAAACTCAAACACGTTAGGAATGATGCGAGCAATGGAAATGAAAACCGTGTTTGCTGCCCTCAAGAGTTTAAAATGGGCAACACGGATAACTACGCAAATTGGTGCAAGTGCTGTGTTTCTACTCAATGCTGAAATTTGTTTTTTAACGAAATGCAAAAATCTCAATGTCTTTCGGTTCTGGTTTTTGACATGTCTTTAGCCTCTTTTAACAGATTGTGAAGCAAGCAAAATATTTATAGGCCTACTCCCTTCAAACCTAAACCCCATCCAAACAAAACAATCCGGAAGGATAAATACACGGCCGAAAATAAGTCTTAATTTTCGTGTCAGGAACTCTAAATTCCAAAACGAAGAAGACTAAGCAGTATGCAGCACTAACTGACTCTATGATGAAGAACAGCTGAAGTTTAAATACGTTGACGAAATAGAGCCTATAACACTAACTTGATTTGCAAGTTGGTGCATAAGAACATGATAGGCGCCCAACTACGAAAGTACTTGCTCATTTTGTGGAGTCTGTATCCCTGTGTTGTCACGCCATGTTCAACCCTGATTTGCAAACTGAAGTTTGTGCGAAAGAAAGAAAGGCACCAGACTAGAGTAGATCGGGATTAGTATACATGCAACAGTTTGCCTCTTATCACGTGACACATGAAGTGTGGTCCGTTAGACGAGATGAAACCGTAGACAATCAAGTGTACTGGGGTCGATTTCACCAATCTCATCGTAACTTACTATCAATCGTAGGACTTACGATGCATTGCAGCCCTACGTAGGATACGATGGGTTATCCTTCGTAACTCGAGTTATGATCGATCGTAGGGCTTTGTGAAATCGAGCCCTGGACACTGTTCAGATTAAGTCAACTTGCAATTGACTTCATATTAGTTATATTATGGCACACGTTGTACTATGTTGAACGTGTGAGTTGGGCGCGTTGGGTGAAGACGAAGCGTTGGTTTTTTTGGCGTTAGTCTTCATGTTACCGTCGTTCACATCATTAGCTATACCCTCACCGCCACCTGCCGAGGCAACGTTGTTGGTCTGGTGCTTGCCTTCCTCAAACAGGTTGTTATTGACCTTACCCTCAACGTCCTTGATGTTCAACACAGGCACGTCCTGTATCATGTCCGAACTGCCCCTGGAGTTGTTGACGTTGAGGGCGGTGTGCTCGCGGGACTTGGGCGAGGCGGCGCCGTCAAGGCGCCTGCGCGAACCGTGGGCGTTGGGAGCGTCTAGCATGTCTACTACGCTCGGGACAGTAGATTTAGGCCTGTCGCTATCCAGTACAATCGGAGTGTAGTTGGGGGACATCAGGGATCTGTGGCCACTCGCCTCAAATGACGAACGTGAAGCAGCCTTACTTATTGCACTGCAACGAAACAAGAATATACCATACATTATCGTTAACATAAGATTTCAAAACAGCTTCACCGTCAGCACATTAGCCTTATCGTTGTTTGTTTGATATAGTTGGAAGGCGCTTGGGAATTGGTGAAAAGGAGCAGTGTAACAACATCGTAAAGCTTCTTCATATTGTGTCAGCCACAAAAAGCAAATCATTGCAAAAATAAATGACCAATTCAATCTTTTGTTCGTTTAGCATTTCAATGATTGAATTTCCTACATTTTTTCGAAATAATCTTTCGTAGAAATCTGCTTTTCATTTTGAAAACAAAAATAAAATTTCAGCTCCTCTTTCTGTCAGTCGAACAGGCTTTTAAAAAGACAATTCTACCACGTGTTCCGACACAACAACACAATTCGCGCTTTTAAAAAAGGAAGATGGAACGACGAAACGAAGATCTTCAACCAACTGCACACGATTCATTCAAAATGGTTGAAATCCAAACAGATATTACACTAAACAAAATGGTATAACGTTAGTAAACTCCACCACAAATCAGCAAGAGAAATGTCCCATTAGTATACGTATAAGTAAGTAGGCTAAGTAAGAAGCGTAAAGGCTGCAAGGTATTCTCATTGAAACTCTAAATTGGTAAAGTGCCCCTAATTAACCAGTTTTCTTAAACTAACCCTGCGAAAAGGGACCCTAGAGGGATTCTAAATAGTTCTGTTCTTCGCTCAGAGTTATGTGGAAAAAGAGGTTACACCTTTTTTTCAAAGCAGTTATTCCTTATTTTGACAAGATTCAGTTAATGTTCTTCTGATTTGATAAGATTCGTCGTGTCGTGTATAATATGTTGCCACATTCGTAACACCACTCCAAAGTATTGTTCTTTTCACGGATTTCCCTACATACGTTCGAAGAAATTATTCATTACATCAAGCATTTGATCACAAAAGTCTTTGTACAAATTAATTTGTGTCATGGTTTTGTTACGAAATCACAATTTTAGCATTTTCTAATGAGCGACGTTGATACAAAATGAATGAAAAGAAAACGAAATGAAAAAAATCACAATCCTTTGAAACAAAAATAACCGATGAAAATAACATAAGAAAAATGATCATAAAACAAATGCAAAAAAAAAGGAAAGAAATAAAACGGCCGATATTTTTTTACCGAGAACCGTAGCGACACATCCCTGGCCAGTACAAAAAAAATTATAGCTACAAGTAGCAGTCTAAAGCATTGTCGGCTTTGTGAAACCTGCTTTAAAAGATCCCCAACTGGTCAAGTACAGTGTATTCCTCTAGTTGCAAAACCTTAAAGATGACAGATACCCTCTCCACCTCTAGCAAACTGGTATTACAGCTTGTAGATCAAAAGTTTACCATTATCAAGGACCAATTTACAGTTCTCTAGCTTGAGGCAATCCAAAAAGGACTTTCAAGGACCCGAGTTGGAAAAGATAAAGCGAGCCAAGTTTATAGCTTCTTCGAATAATAACCCACATCATAGTCCAGCATGCATGTTACGGTCGGAAGATAATGACCAACACGAAAGTACAAGAACCAAAGAACATAGTCGATGTGAAATCAGCAACCAATGGATATTAGTCAACAATGAAAAATTGTTTATAAAAGGACGGAAAAAAAAATGACTTGCAAAAAATGTTTGACGAGCACCAAGGACTTTGAAAAACCAGAATGAAAAGTGTTTCGTGGAAAAAGTATTAGGTATGTAAAAACACTGCACAAGATGTCCCAGAAGAAAATGCATGACGTTCTACCACAGAGATTTAAACAGATGGATGTGAGTGGACACAGGTATAAAATCAAAGCGACTGGGAGTATCCCAGGCCCACACCATAATGAGTATTTGTTTGATAAAGCAAACTTTCAAAATGGTAATTCTATACTAGTATATATACAGCTCTGGAATCACGACAATGTGGAAATGCGTACGTACCATGACTCACTTGACTTTCAGTAGTAAGAGACTGGGTTTCGGAAACAAAGGTTTGGACAGTTAGAGGTAATTCCTAATGAGATACGTTGGGAACTGCTTATTGGCACCAGACAAATTAGCCCCTTTCAAGCGTAAGGCTTGAAAGTTTCACAAAGCAAATTTACAGTTTCAGGTAATCTCCAAGAAGGAATAACATTCATTAAAGGTAATATCATACTTTGGTTTTTATCAAAAAAATACAGATTCGTGGGCAAAAATACCAAGACAGATACAGTAAAAGTCATCTGTGAAAATGTCAGTCCCATACGTTGCCCACTTTTTGAGAAAACAGCCACAGTATTTCTTAAGTCTTTTCTCTTTTATTTTTGATCTTTTAAAAGATCAAACAAATTTTCGGTCGTTGCTTTACTAATTTCTGGATAAATACACTATTTCAGGCGGAAACATTTTTAACACTAGGTTTCTACTAGCATCATCTTCATACCCTGAAAGTTATACGTAAATCTGTGAACATTTCTGTTTTGGTCTCTTACCAAAGTATGATACTACCTTTAAATGTTTCAAAAATGTCATAAGACATCGTGAGAAACTGCCAGACATTTTACCTGGGGAAACATTTTGGGGTACCGAAACTTGTTTTTGTATGCCGTGTACCCAATTAGTTGCTTCTAAGTTGACTGTAAAATTGCCTCGTGTGACGTAACCTTAAGTCTTAACGTTCGTAGCTCTACAATGGATCTTTGTCTTATGCCAAGCAAGAAAAGTGACGAATGTCTAGTGCCTCCAATGGGTGTAGAGTATAATCAGGGGTTTGGTGAACATTTTGTACAACTCGACGAAAACCACTATTCAAATGTAACCTCAATCTTATCATCCTTTTTATGGTAATATGTAAAAGGTATTTTGAAGAGGATGAAAAAATGCAAAACAATCTTAAGATACAACTACATGGTATATAATCGTAAATACGACTGAAGAATAATTAAACACGACTGGTGTAGATTTAACACCTAAGATGATCTTACCTTCTGATAGATTCTGTTGATGAATTTAGTGAACTCCTTGATGCGCTTAGGTGATCGTCCATGCCGTACGGCATATCTGACTCGTCTGCAGCCTCCTTTCCCATAAGAAAATATGTCTTCATAAGACCTTTACCCTGAATGCAAGAAAAAAAATTTAGTTGTCAGAATGCCGAGTTGCAACAGCAGCAGCAGCAGTGATAGCAGTTACAGCAACAGGTACCAGCGGCAGCATTGACAACACCAGCAGTGATAGCAGAAGCAGCACAAAGACAGCAGCAGCAGTGAGAGCAGCAGCAGCAGAAGTGAACACAGCAGCAGTAAACACATCAGCAGTGACAGCAACAGTAAAAACAGCAGCAGTGTCAGCAGCACAAGCAGTGAAAGTATTAGCAACAACAACAGCAGCAGCAGCAGTATCAACAACAGCAACAGAGACAGTAGACGCACCAGCAGCGCTTGTAGTAACAGCAGCAGCAATGACAGCGGCAGAAGCAGCAGCAGTAACAGCAGCAGCCACTGTAGCAGCAACTGCAGTGGCAGTAGAAGAAACAACAGCATTAGCAACAAAAGCGGCACTGGCAGCAGAAGCAACAACATCACCAACAACTAAGGATCGCAAAAATTTACAAATAATGATCATTTGACCGAAACAAGCGCCGAACAAGATCTTGTTAACTGTTTGTGTCATAGAGTACTTGGTAGTGCTTGTTGAATCTTTAGACAATGGACCGTAGTTAGGCTAAGATCAGCCAACCAAACCACTGTCTAAATCAACAGCTACAGGGTCAAGTATAGGGTGCATTCGTTTAGCTAACAAGGGTCAGCCCTTACTGGGAATGGTCGTGCTATACTGCACAAAACAAGCGAGAGAATGGGGACGAGGTTGACTGGTGTCGACCCGGGGGAGCTAAACGAATGCACCCATAATAAGACTCTCCCTCTCATTTAGGAAATGTGATTAATTGTGGATGGTAGGTCTAGTACCTTGACTTCTGTCTTCATCGGTCGCTCTAGTAGAATATAGTACGGCCACTTGTCAAGGTATTCACGCGTGGTCTCACTGAGGTGTATCCTCATACACTCGCCCGTAGACTCCATTCTAGAAGCCGTGTTGACCGTGTCTCCAAACAGACAATACCTGGGCATCTTCAGACCGACCACGCCGGCAACGACCATTCCAGAATGGATCCCTTGAGAAGAAAAAACGGTACAAATTTGAGTTGGATCATTGAAATACATCAGATTTAAAGATAGGACGATAGAAGCATTGAAATGTTAGGTTTGTATCGTACCCTTAGCCTTAGCCTCGTTAAAGATGTTATGGTTGAGACTGATAAAACAGGACAGAGCTAACTGAAGTTGTAAAAGGTTACCACAAGTGCATACAGTGCGCCAACTAACTACCTACCTCACATTTAAAAGCCAGTGAAAGAGCCGTAAACAGAGTGTATACTGTCAAGATTTTAGGTAACAAACTCGGTAGCATGTTGCCAAGGTACCTTGTTGCTGAAAATGTTGTCAGTGAACACAGAGCAAAATGAGTTGGGTAACGTGTCGCAGCAACATCTCGGTAACATGTTGGCTAAATGTTACTAGTGTATGGAGGGCCCAAAGTCGTGATGCCCAGGTGAGTTACCTTAACTGGGCAACAAGTTACCGAAAATGTTACCGAAATTGTTGACAGTGTAGACTCTACTTTAGACACTTTAAACCTGTAAGATTTTATCCATGATAACAGATTCAGATCGAAATTGGGTAAGGTCTCGGTTCTGCCCTTTTTATACAATGATTTCACGTATTTATCTAGTCACTAGAGTAACTTTCACTATTACATATGCTAGCCGTGTAACACTCTCTCATACAGCTGTAAAATTTCTTTAAGAAAAATCGGACTGAGAGAGTGATTTTATTTTAGATTGTCAAGTTCTTACCGATGCGTATTTGCAGTGAGTGGCCCGTGGACGGATCTTTCAGTGAAGTAATGTCTCTCTTCATGGCCAACGCCATTTCTGCAACACGGACGGCATGGAACTTGGACACGGTCGGTGCACCCGACACAATCATGTAGGCATCGCCAATTGTTTCCACCTGAAGAGGAAAAACCGAATAGAAATAATGAGAAGAAATTCAAGTTTCTGTGCTCAAAATTGGTGTTAAGAGTGCCTGGGGCCGATTTCACTGACGCTTTGCGATCATCGCTAAAACCCGAATCCATCGCTATACGGAAAATCGATGTCTACTTTGCGTAGCAATTTTCCGTGTAGCGATGGATTTGAGCTTAGCGATGATCGCAAATCGTTAGTGAAATCGGCACCTGATGTTTCAATCCTATCAGCATCTTTCTACAAAGATAAATGGTCAGAGTTAGGAGGGCCTGATGTTTCAATCCTAGTATCATCTTTGGTCAGAGTTAGGAGAGCCTGACGTTTCAATCCTAGCAGGATCTTTCTCAAAGGTTAAACGGACAGAGTTATGAAGGTCTGACAATCCTTACAGCATCTTTATTCAAGGATTGATAAGTTTATTAGTTTTTGCCTCTCCAAATTGTTGAATCACCCTGCTCTTATCTAGTCATCATGAGAATAATAATGAGTCTAATTCGGTGTAACGAGCTTAACTGCCCAGCGTGCCTGGCCGTCCGGATGACCCGAGCGCGCACGTCGCACGACGATGAACCCATTTCGTTTGCTGTGCGCGTGCGTGGTGTGACGTATTTTGACCTTAGATTGCATATTCTGGTCAGAAAGACTCTACAGTCTACTTTCTATCGTTCGTTACCTTATAAACATCGTGGGCTTCGGTGAGCTGGTCAAACGTGGTATACATGGCGTTGAGCATAGATACAACCTGCATAGGCTCAATACGGGAACATATTTGAGTGAAACCAACAACATCGCTGAAGAGGATTGTCGTGTCTTTGAAAACCTATAAGGGAAAAGAAGAAGAAAACAAACAGGGCAAAAAGTCCCTTAATCGTTTTTCTTGTAAGCTCAAATTGCATCCAATCATTTCCAGAAAATCCTTCGATATTAGGACTATTTACACCAAGATTTCGTCTGCTTACAATCTTCTTCTGAAAAATTAATCTGCCAACAGTTACAATGGCAAGACATCACTAAATTATAAGAATATTGTCAGGTGTCATAAGACTGTCAAACAAATCATTACAGTTGCAGGCTTATTCTATTTTTCAGGACACAGAAAAAGATGGTTTCACTTATCACTAGAAAGTTCCTATCCATTGTAATACATGATATCGGATTCCCCTTATTTCCAGATTTTTTATACTGCACAACGTAACACGATACTCATATCTTCTACGGAAGAATGAAGTTGACACCACTGGTGACGATTTAACACCCAGTGATTCCGCAGCGTACCTCACACGTGCTAGTGGCCGGTTCGCCTCTCCGTAGTTTGTCAGCCACAGCCTTAGGTATCATCTGATACAGCAGCGAGTCTGTGCGCTTCATCTCTTGGTCCAGTTTGCGCATGCTCTGCTCAAGCTGGGCGCTCTTTTGTAATTCCTGAAAAAGAAAATTGCCAAAGAAATCACAAGTTGAATGAATTTCTGTCGAAGGGCTTTCAAGGATTACAACTGGTGCTGTCATTTCTAGTTGATAACTTTATTCCCAAATGTTCATTTCCTTGGTATAAAAGGTCTACTTGTGTTTAGTACGGGCAGGCTTATACGCAAAACACTCACCAACGCCCCTGGTCATCTTTCCAAAACATTCTTATACCAAGCCCCAAATTCACATGACTATAGGACCAACCTTTATTCTGCTGCAGAACCCGTTGGTTTACTTACCTGATCCAGGGCTATTTTGAGTTCAGCTGATTGCTGGGTGCCTGCTAAGACCAAGTCACGGCTGGAATCATACATGCTGAGATCATTGATGTACAGACCCGTCTGGAACATAGCCTCCAAGTTCGGCATGCTAACACGAAAAAATAAATTCCGGTTACCGCCATTATTATCGGATACAAATGACAAGGAAGGGAGGAGAAAGGTAACAGAGCGCGCTCACAGTATATACCTGAAAACTGTAAAATTGATTCATTGATTGGGAATCGTTCACGTTGTAATGTTCATACCATCTCGTAAATACGTTAATCTGTATGGCGTGTTTCAGTGTCCAGACCCATTTTGAAAATCACAAAAAATGTTTAAACCTGTTTCCTACAAAGCGGGAAATACGGGTGATTTCAAATAGTGCGTCTCCAAGAGTTTGCAATGCGTTGGCCAATCACAATGTACAACTTTTGTAAGTTAAGTGTCGCCAGTTTCCGCGCATTGTGATTGGCCAACGCGTTGCAAACTCTTGGTGGCGCTCTATTTGTAATCACCCGTATCTAAGTAATAGTGATGCCAAAAGACCTTCTTCCAATAAAATATCATGCACTCATTGAAGGTCATACATTGAAATATCGTATAATTCAAATAGAAAGGAAATGCATAATGTAACGGATTTTACAGCAGCGGTACTTACAAAGGGGTGGCCAGGAAGATATAGCCATCCCAGTCATTTACGAATCTCATCTGCCCTTTCAAGCGAAGCCTTCGAGGATGTAAATTTTCGGCAATGATTTCTGTTCACCGTAAAATATTAACTCAGTTAAGACAAATGTACAGCACATTCTTTATTCCTGAACTGGCATAAATAACAATAATCGAACAATGAATATATCACAGATAAAGACAGAATAGGTAAAGCGCATTGAAATAAGTACGTGTCAATAACCCGAATAATCGATTAATCGATTGCGAGATTCCACTAGAATCGATTTGTTGGCTAGACTATGCAAATAATGTATAAAAACCTGGCACTGCAGAGGAGTCGCACAAAATCCCAAGCCGAGCTGAAAAGGACAGAATTTCATTCACACTTGAGGGGTATTATTATCCCTGCCTGTTGAACATAAGGACAATCCACGGGTTCTGATTGGTTGAAATGAACGTGATACCCCCTAGCTGCCACGCTGTTGACACTCGACGACGCTCATTGGTAATTCAACAGCAACGTAAAACCACACCAAGCATCGCTATTCAAAGATTGAAATAAGGCTTGGCTGAGAAGTTTGAATTGTTTTTTTCTGTGGCTAAAATAAAGTTCAATTCGGTGCTCTATCAAAGAAAATTTTCCCAAAGAAAACAACTTATGAAAAAATGGCTTCCCAAGATAGGTTCGTTTATCTAGGGCCATCAGGGTCCCTATCAGTAAGGTCTGTAGAGATTCATAGAGATGTAACTAAAAAGTGGCAGATAGTTATGATGTCTTCTGGGCTATAAGCGAATCTGAATAGGGTCTTATGGGTTTATGATCCACATAATGGTGACTCTATGAACCATAAGAGGCCTGCTTCTTTAGAGCATATGTAAGTTAGACTGATTGGATCTTGAACGATGTTAGTCATGTCTCCATGTCCGCTTGGATATTATCACTTACCAAAGCTAAAACTCACCTACGGTAAAGAGTTTCAAGAAGATACAGAACGAAGAAAGAAGAAAAAGGTAACGATTTTCACCAAAGAAAGCCCGGCTCAAACGAACGATCAATCAATCAAAATCATTGAATTGGTCGATCAACTAACTAATCAATGGACAAATCGATCAATTAAACGATACCGATTAGTCGATATATCAACAATCGATCAGTCAATCGATACATTCCAATCTACTAATCGGTCACTAAATGAAAAAAGCGAATATCTATCTTTTTCTATTCTACATCCCCGGATGTGAGTGAGATTTTCTTTTTAAATTGGACTCAAATGAAGTGCACTTTTTATTCAAAATGGCCTCTTTTTGTTTCTTTTCTTTTGTTTCTTCACACATTTTCAGATTAGAAATAAAATCAGCGTAAAAATGAGAGATCAAAGTGAGAAAGATCGCCTCGTCACAGCTCCTTAAAATGCTTAAAAGCCAACAAACAAACGAACAACAAAAACATAAACCTTAGTGCATTTGCGGGTTAGCTGAACAGAATTATCTTGCTTTGTTTTTTTCTGAATATTAACGTATAATACCAAAGTGTCAGTCAAGTTGAATAGGAAGTCTCATTCCTCAAAATAATCGACAAAATAAAGAAAAATCAAATCAAATCGAAGATCAAACTATTATTCAACCTCATCAAGCACTTTAGTCTAAAGAAAACATCTGAAGGACCAATCAAATCCAATAGGAAACGTATTTTAAAGCTTTCGCACTTCAGACAATGGTCCCTTATCATTAAAGATTAATAAAAACAATAATAGAAACAAAACCAAAAGTCCAGCCCCAACAAAGCAGAACAGAACGAAATAATACAGAACAAAACAAAAAGCCCCCAAATTTATATAATACAAAACTATTTTTTTAGCTTCCAGAGAATCATTTAAACATCCCCTATGGATAGATCGGGTAAATAAAATAAGAATATTCTCTTAATAAAACCTCTTGAAAAAAATATATATAATCATGTCAGGTATTACTTCATGTGTCATTATAAAAAAAATCACTTATTTTGATTGGAACAAACCTTCATAATATAATTATGTAATAATGTAATTATGACAGGTTTTTGGCCATAAGTCTATGCATGCCACTGTATACCTATAGCGTAAATCACCCGAGTAGTGATAGAACTAACCATGCAGCATAAATTGAAATCATTGCGTGAACTCTACGGTAGAATTAGCACTGAACTAATCCGAAAACTACTGCGGAAAACAAAGTAATAATAAAATGTAAATAATCGTGAGCTGCATCTGTGCGCTACGGGTTCGCTTGCAAATTAGGGTGGGGCAGTGAGGGGGTGTGCGTGACCTTAAATCAACTTAACTTTCGCAGAATGCTCTTATCAAACGCGCCAAAATATTGGTACGATAAATGACCTTTGACCTGAAAATGTACCTATTAGTTAATCCAGTTTATGCAAATTAGACTTGCTCTTTACCGACGTAGTTTAATTTCAAACACCGATCAGTTTAGTTCAAATGGGAGAGTTTGGAGAATCGGTTTTCTAGTCAACAGCGCACGCGCACGCAATTGTGGGCATACACGCGTTGTTTTGCACGTGCGTGCGCATGCGCTGTTGACTTGAAGACCGATTCTCCTAAGTACCCCATTAAACGAAAGTGGTAACATGATTCCTAAGCTGTTGGTCTCACTGTGAATATTTTAATGTCATTAAACTCCGATCTTTTTTCTTAGAAGGCTTACCATTGTCATCCTCCTCGCAAATTGAGAATCTGGAATCTGACCAGAAAACAATAGCATAACAATAGTAATAATAGCTCATTACATCATTCTGTCTTGGTTCGTCTTTCTGACGCTTGGTGGCAGCAGACAAATTGTTGTCTCCATTGTATGGACCTTATCGAAGATAGCGCAAGACGGTCCCAAACGGGGTATGCGCAAGGCATTCTGGGTAAAATTGTTGCTAGGGCACGGCCTGAGTGATGTCCGAATCCACAAGATTACCCAATGTCCTTTGCGTGCGCAAGCGTAGTGCCGAAATCAGGCTATCTTCGATAAGGTCCATTGACTCGGAATTATCATTCGGGCTACGGCTTGACATCAAACGGCAGTCTATGGAAAAAGGCTACAGCCTCTGCCGTAGACACTCGTTTTAAATTTAAGCCGCAGCCCAGTTTGGTTCACACGAATCCGTAAATGACCCGGATCACGTTTTTAACCGGATCACGTCTGAACGGACCCTTCCCCGCCAGTTGGATATGAGATCCAACATGGCGGCATAATCCAGACAAGAGATCTAGAGTGAAATCTTTGCTTACTGCCTCCAAATAATTCTAGCTTTTTCAAACCGATGCTATCCCAGAATCTCATACTAAATGCAATAAAACAAATCGATTTCCCTTATAATTGTTTCCCATGAAAACATTCGGGGGTACATTCAAAGATTTTTCATAACCACATGGTATAGATTTGCAGTGCCCACTAAGAATGAATGGAAACAAAATAAAAAAGAAAGGAAAAACCAAAGTGCATGCTCTCTCTGTGGCATTTTCGTTCCCATGCTGCAGGGTGTTCATAGATGAGGCTTGTATATATATAGTTATTCTCAGGGAATTAGGGTGAGGTTGCCATAGGAACAAGGGGAAACAAAATGGAGGAATCCTTCATGCAGTCGTGAAACCAACAAAAAAGGAATAGGCCTAATAATAATTATACAACAGATCGCATTTTGCAAGAATATTTACAAATGGATTACGTTTTTAATACGGTTATCTCTTTTATTCGAATTTAATGTGTAAGTATAGCAAAAAATCTTGACATTATAAAAAGAAGACTTTCTGTGTTTGAGCCATGAGGTAATTAATATCACACACGTGTTAATGGTAGCAAAAGTCAGTACTTACAAGAGGCCGTTTCGTATTAAGTAAGGAAGATACATAGAAGATTCATTACTTCTTTCAGAGTTAGTGTTGCAAAACAAAGCGACGCTTAAGCATCAGTTTTAGGCAGTCAAATGACTTGAACTGTAGACGATGTCTAATTTTCTACATAAACTCAAACCTACATCCGGACTCTATTATTTGTTCTTTCTCAGAGCCAAAAAGCAACCAGTAGAACATTTGCTCATTATAAAGCAGTAAGTGTCACAAGTTTTTTTTTTTTTATAGATCCAACGTTATAACTCGATATTTCTAAAGAACTTTTCAATAGGTCAAAGTTTGGTTCTTCTCTTTATTCAGGGTAAGAAAGCCTGGCTATCACAAATGAATCGGAAATGCAAAGTACTTATTCAGAAGAAAAGGTTACACTTAAGCAAGTACCTAGTGCGAAATGTACACAACTGGTGTAAAAGTGACACCACGATAGGCGTTAGAAATGACAGATATGGAGTCAATTGAAAGAAGTATGAGATTGTTTATATCGGTATTGTTGAAGGAATAACACAAAACGCTTTTTTCAACATCTGTTCTTGATTGTGTACAATGAACATCATCAAATTGATTGACGTTAAGCAGGTGAGAAGGTAAGTAGCTGGCTCCACAGGTCCATTGTGGCAATTTCACGCCTCGCTACTAGGATGTGTTCAAAATGGAGTATTGCTCTAAACAGTGCAACATGACTAATAAGAGGACGACAGAGAACGCTAGAGAGATAGAAGGTGATTCGATGGCCCAATCAGTTCCAATTACCAAAAAAAAAGTAATTAAAAATAAATAAATAAAAACACATTTTTCCCTCGAGTACCAGGTTGACGTTGAGGCAGACACACTACAGGCGTAGTTGAATGGTCATGCGGTGCATAATGATTTAGCTACTGCTACACACTACAACTGCAAAAAGAGGCCATTTATGAAATTAAGTGCCGTGCATTTTTTTGGGGGACACCTCGGGACACCCGTTTGTTGTCAGCAATCCGTGGGGTATCCAGAAAAACTCACAATTATAACCGAACAGGATGGGATTGAATAATATATATATATAACATCAACAGTGTGAAAAAAAATGATCTTGAAACCGCCTTGGTGCTAAAGGTGACTTTGGTGCGCATGCTCATGACATCCAGCCCTTTCATTGGCTGACGGTTCTCTTTTTTTTTACCTGATTTTCTATTGGACTTCCCAGGAGCGTTGCCATCGGTAACTTTGGCAAATGAATCTCCTCGTTTGACTAACTTATTCTTTGCTTCATGACGTCAGGTAAGCAATTATCAAGGGAAAAAAGGAGTGGTTACCGTTCTTTCTGGCTCAAAGGTGTTTTTGCTTTAGTTTAATTCAAGACACACATTCACTACTTAGACACATTATAACTTCTTCTCAAAAATAGTGACTTGAAGACCTCGAATGTGTTGCTACACCTAAGTAAGAGTCTTATTAATCTGTCTATTGTGTATCAAATGACGAAGCAATGACCACGCCCTTTTCCTCCAAAATGTCCAAAAGGTGGCCTGAAATAAATATAGGCAGACCACTAAACGAGAACTTTCGCCGTTTAGCGAATGGAAGATAGGGAGATACAGGTAACTGGAGATGTCGCTTGTTTGAGCTGTAATTAAATCAATGTGTTAGTAGTATTATAGCTTGGTATCAAATGGCGTAACAAATTAGACCAAGATACAACACTATAGGCATGTTTGCTTAACGCACGGGATCCCAGATCTGCGGACCACGTCCTATGCAGGGTACACGCTAAAATGGGATCCGGATCAGCATGATTTGTGATCTTGTGCGTTAAAAAAACAGGCCCTTTATTCCAATCAAACCCCATTGGTATCATGTTTATATTCACATGCCACCAAGTATTTTAAGTCTTTTTCCCACAGACAAACAGCGAAATTTGGTGGGTTTTGGTTTTCAAAATTCTTACACAGTTTTGGGTTTCATGTTTCGGTAACTGCTTAGTTACGCCATTGAAACAAGCAAACTGTGACTTTCCACAGTTATTAATTAAGTCATTCTTTAAGCATAAGTTTGATGAGAAAACAACAATCTGTGGTTGTTATAAAAGAAACAAAGCACCTTATTATTATGACACAATCAGTAGAAAACGTTACCAATGTTATACCAGACTTTGATGGCACACACTCTCAAAACTACAGAGTTCAAATAAACTTTGCAAGTTTTCGGCCACTGGACATTTTTACAAATCAGTGAAATATTTGTGATGTTTCAACGGCCGAGCAATACAAAGTTTGCCAAAATAGGGGTCGATTTCACGAAGCCCTGCGATCGATCGTAACTCGAGTTATGAAGGATAACCCATCGCAGGGAACCTATCCCATGTAGGGCTTCAATGCATCAAAAGTCCTACGATTGATGGTAAGTTATGAAGAGTTTGGTGAAATCGACCCCAGACCATGTTTAAAAAGTGTAAAAAAAATGATTGTGTTAATCTCGAATTGCGCTTTTCACAGAATGTGCAAAACGCAGTTAGATTGCGATAAGTTCTTTACCAATGCTTTCACACATGGAGCTTGAAAAGCCAGGAATTTTGTTTTGCTACTCGTATTAATGCGGAAAAGGTGATTTTACTTCGCACACCCACACGAAGGTTCTACCGCCCTCTTGCGTCAAATGACTCCCAACCCACTTTGTAAAATGAAAACAGTAACCACAAATTCTTAACCACAAATTCTTTCTTTTTCATGTTCAAATCCATAAAACATATTCGATATTTGTGAACCAAACCAAACACTATTTCATAAATATTATTCACCATTTTTCCGCTCATCGTTTGGAAAATTTTGTCCTTGATATAAACTAGCATCATTATGATTTGAATCTCATAAATAGAGATTGCATAGTGAATCTATTTCGCTTTGGATTTATCAAGCTACATGTATAATACTCACGTGATTGTACTAACTCCTTACCTTTGTATTCTTCGTCATCCTCGTTCTCAGGGATATCAGCCATGACGGGAGTGATCTCATCATTCTCCGGTAACATGCACGGTACATTGGTGGACAGGCTGCGTACGATCATGTTCACTGTGATAATCTCGAACACGTTGTTCTCGTAGGCCTTTATCTGTTGCGCAATACAATTTGATAGAAAGTAATTCATCAATAATAAGAAAACCACTGATGGTCACAAGGAGGATCTCTTTCTATTTACTTGAGCCGATTTTTTGGCTTAATCGATCATTATGTGTCACTCCACACTTTGTGAAGGTGGTGTTTCCTTTTACGTAGAAGAATTGGCCTATATTATACTGTCCAATTTATGCTTAAATTGCATCAAAACAAATTGAAAACATCTCTGCGGAATAAAAAATATTAAATAAAAAGCTTTGTATAATTTGCATAAAAAGGTTTGTAAAATGAACGGTACTGTATTCAGGAGGTCGCCGGTTTGAATCCCGCCCCAGTCAATTTTTCTTTGTTCACTTTTCAATGACTTTAATTTCAGTCAGTTTCTCTTGTGGTTATTTGATGATTAAAATGGTTTGTAGTTAGGAAGGCCTGACGCGTTTCGATCCTAGCAGGATCTTTGTCGAAGGCTCAATGACAAGGGGAGAAAAAGATGCAAGTAAAGATACACATAAATGGATGAGAGGATCAGAACAATACCGCGCATTGCGCGGTATTTTTGAACGCTTGAGGGCGCTTCGAATTACTTCCGGGGGTCATTTGACAATGCCTTGTTCTTGTGTACCGCTGCGTCAGAATACAACTCGTACATGTCGTAGTAAAAATATTCACTTCTATCGTATCCCAAAAGACAAAATTTTCCGTAAATGACCTCTGCTCAATTGACAATTAACCGGACCGTACCCCCGGAAGTAAATAAAGTTGAACACCTTACAGCGCCCTCATGCGTTCAAAAATACCGCGCATTGAGGGGTGGGTCGGGGTGACTATGGAGGGTGGGAGTAGACAAGTATGGTTTTGTCTTATCTGTACCTGCTATATAAGTATAATAAACTCTTCTTTATAATAACATCAGCTCTACATTTCGATTTTTTTTCAAGGAAAGTGGCAAATAATTGAAATGGTGTGCCTGATCAAAGTTATAATTATGTCAAAAGAATTGCCTTTGTAAGACTGTTATATGCTATAAGTGGCAACCATCGTCTCATATTTTTGTTTCAGTCTGCTGCACTTATCACAGCCGTTAAACAAATAAGGTAAATTCCTACAGCACTGGCGTATAGCTATAGGTAATAACGGCGTAGCACGTAGGACTCTGCATAGAAGATGCTTCAGCGCAGTCAGACAGCCCCTCAATATTTCAAGTGCCTGGCTATAATTATAAAAACCGATAACATAGTAATAATAGCAATTGTCTGTTCTTGCAAAGCGCCATGGTTTGCTGGGATAAGTCAACAAGCAATACAACCAAAAGAAAAGAATGACAGTGATAATTTTCGTTTGAGGACTGGAAAACAAATATCCAACGGATGTTCTCGAGTGTTTTGACATTATTACTTTTATGAAATGATTGAGCAATAAAGGTGTGGATGCAAATATGTTTCGTTTGTTGTGTAAGGTAACATAAATAATTGAAGGCTTATCGTTTTTCCTTCGTTGTCGAGAAAAGTGCGTTATGTCACCCTGCGTGTTAGGTATAGTACAATGAGACTGTATCCCATAAATATTAAGATTAATTTTAATACGAGTTGTCAATATTAATATAGTGATTTGAATTGTGATATCACACTTGCGGCTTTATAGTAAAATGTGTCCATGAGATGTGTGAAATCGAAATGTCAAAACTTTAATTAAAATGTTTCCAAGATGAATTTTATTACACTCAGGCGAGTCATGTTTGAAATAACTCGTCATTATAACATTATACAAATGGTCAATATCTATACAATGCATACAGCTTAGGCGAATGAGTAACTGATTATTTATGTAGTTGCGTTATAATGAAAAATACAGCAAATTAATTACAAGCCAAATCAGCCATAAAACATTTTCCTCTAGAGTAAACAGTAACGACATATTTTACAACGCACGAACAACTGTTTTAGCATTTAGCAAAAGTACCAAGGAAGATACAATAACAGTTATCTGTGAAAATTTCAGCCCCATACGGTGCCCACGTTTTGAGAAAACGGTTAACACGGCCACAGTGTTTCTTAAGTCTTTTCTCTTTTCTCAAATAATTTTGGTACTGGTAATTTGGGTTTCTGGATAAATACAGCATTTCAACCAGAAACAGTGTACAGCATGTTCCTATCATTATCATCTTTATACCCTGTGAGTTATAGGTAAATCTGTGAAGATTTATGTTTCGGTATGCTACCAAAGTATGATACTACCTTTAAAAGAAATACATAAAGCCTCGAGACACCTGCTTCAAAATGGCAAACATATTTGAATTGAAAATAAACAAACCTCCTTGAAAAATGATTGAAATGTCCACTTTATTGTTTGCAACAAAATACAAGGCAGTTGGATCAATAAAAAAAAGAAAAAGAAGTAATGTCGTATAAAAAAGACACAAAAAACGTATATAAAAGCAACAACTTATTGAACCTTTTCGTCGACGATACAATGCCGTATAACTTCATTATAGGCCTAATACGATACTGAACAGGTTGATCAAGAGTGATTGGTTCGTTTCAGACGCATCCTGTTTGACTTACGTCACACTTTCATCGAAAGAGTAATCAAGTCGGTGTGAAAAGCGCACCGATGGAGTCCAAATTGTACTTTTGCTTGCTCTTCGAGTGAACCCCTCGACTAGATCAAACTAATCTACGGCAAGCCGACTGTCCGCTGAAAGGTAATTAATAATTAATAATGTGGCAGCGCTTCTAGTGAATTGTTTAGACGAGAGAAGATAATAAGGGATCTTCACTTGTATTCTACAATACCTGAGCATTTGAGAGTTTAATCTGATTGCGTGGGGTAATATTGGAAAAGGTCATCAAAAGGGTAAATGCATGGAAAAGCGAGCAGAAACGAGATTCCAGGGGTCGGTTTCACGAAGCCTTACGATCAATCGTAACTCGAGTTACGAAGGATAACTCATCGTACCCTACGTAGGGCTGCAATGCATCATACGTCCCTACGATTGATAGTACGTTACGATGCGTTTGGTGAAATTGACCCCGGTTGGTTTTAAGTTCATTTGTATTGAAAGTAGCAACAAATAGCATTTTACGCACCAGCAGTCGATTTCACGAAGCTCTGATAATTACAGAGGTGTATATTCTTAAATCGATCTTAATTGCTAAACAAAGAGTTACGTCACAAATAAACCAACATAGCGATATTATCAACAAAGAATAATCTGGCAGCCATTTTGTATCGAGAATGGGATTGTCGCTATTCTCTTCACGAAACGACTTTAATATCAACCGGACTTAGGGTCAGATGCTGGGAAAACAATTCAGTGCAACCGAAATGAAATATTCCGTTCAAACACGAACACAATTTGGACAGCAACTTTAGTTCCAAAACTTCGAAGTGGATGCACTTCTCCTACTCTGTAGCTGTGATCTGAACACCTCTTAGGAGTTGAAATCGACTCGGCTCAGGACTGAAGTACCCCGTGCACTCCCGACGCCAACTGGGACTCAACACGACCTCAAACTCTTCATCCCTTCAAAGCGCCCTTTCCTGATTTATAATCACACAGTGACCGCTGATTGCCCGCCCATCTCAGCTAATCAACTCCAAGCTCGGTGTAAAGCTTCTCAAAGGAGGCAATTGATATACCAGAAGGAAGAGAAACCACTTCAGGGCATGACATTCTCGGGAAGACAAAAAATCCTCCGAGAAGATGAGGATTCAAGCAGTCGGTATCACATTGATGAAGAGTTGATAGTACGAGGAAGCCGTGGGCAGTGTTCCCTTCTGATGACAACTCAACCTCCCCGTCGAGATTCTGATCGCTCCTGGCTCAACGAAATCCCAAGATCTCTAATAGGTTTATCCAAGAGTGAGCTGAAATTATATTCCCCGTATTGATTCATGAATGGCAGACTCATGCGAGTCGAAGGCTTCTATCAAAATGCTCTGCCATGGACGGGTTTATCGACTCTTTTTACCCGCACTGAAGGCGCCGTGCATGATTTTCACGATTGAGGAATAAATCAGTAAAAATTTGAAAACATTGACATGGTGAAATTTATTTTTAGGGACAACACTAGCATTAGGTCAGTCAACTCGTCTTTGGGGAGATCATGATGAAGCACCGTCGCCTGAGAGTATATCGATAGGTAAAAACCACTTTTACGGAAGGTCGGTAAACTCTTTATTCCCTCTCAAAACTGACCACAATATTGACAGTACTTGAAGACCATGGAGCCAGTGCACCTTCTCTCACTGGACGGTCCTCTCCATCCGTCAATTCCGGCCAAACTGACCATCCATCCAAATGAAGAGTGATGATTAATGCCGATGGGTTGTATAGGGCGAATTTTCGGACGTGGTTTGAGGTTATCCTTCAGGGTATAATTGAGGGCACGGAAGAACTCGGTACGGTAATTTGAAGCCAGAGGGGACAGTCTGTTACAATCCTGCTATGATTGGAGATCAAGAACCGGTCAAAACTGGACTCTGAGATGTCTTGCTCTTTCCTGAAGGCTTGTGTCGGTCAAGGAGCATATTCAAACGTGGCTACAATTGAGCCAAATGATTGTCACATGTCCACTACTGAATCGTGTTGAATTAATTTGAGCGCATCAGTCACAGTGTTCAAATAACATGACTGGTAAAATATTTAAGGCAAGAGTAAACATCCCACGGTATTAACGACAAACAAACCACTTTTTTTTAATCCTGATTCCCTTATAATTCCCTGATTGGTTATATTTTAAACTAAGGTGCTTTCCATACTCAAACTGTGCAGTGTACCTTAGGTACACGGCACACCAGCTGTTTTCATTAATTTGGGATTTTCAAAGGTTCAGCCGACAGACCGCATTTAAAACTCATCCGCCTTTCTTCCAAAACCAATACTTGGAAATGAAGTATGATGATCTGGTATGGTTGGAAATGAATGATGTTAAGAGTAGTAACATTAGGTTTCTTCCACTATTTCACTTAGCCACGCCTACCACAACACATATAACTTACACTTGAAACCAAGTCTAGACCCTGATAAGGAAACGTTCTCCTCACGAATGATTACAAATCTAAATAGATGTGTTCAGGATGACCCATTGTCATTGGACCTATTCGATAATTCCAAAATCCTTCTCAAGTCTGGACTCTTGCTGTTTTTTAATGATGATTGATGAATAAACATGTTAGACAACTCTAAGTATCAAATTCATCGAACCTATAGCGCATTGGTTAAATTGGTTACGAGCTACGTGATAAGCTCAATGATTTGCTGCTTACCAAAGAAGGAGTACCAACCAAAACTCCCCGTAATGCATATTACGACTGGTTCCCGGCCGATTATTGCTTAGAGGAGGAAGGTATACAGTTTATAGGCAATTCACTGAAACCAGGGCTCGATTTCACGAAAGGCTAAGACAGATCGTTACATGCGTATCAATTCTAATTGCTAAGCAAATTGTGATGTCACAATACTAGTAACTGTGGAAAGAGGAACAACTCATCTAAAAGATGAAATGTAAATCTTTGTGAAATCGACTACAGGTTCCGGTAAACCTCTGTACTTACATTTTCCCACGTGAAGGCTAGCAACGGCCGTTTGAGCTCAAAGACTTCGGTCAGACACTTACCCACAATTCTGGGCATAATGGCGCTTAGGCTTCTACCTGTTTAAAAAAACGGAAGACAAAACAATAGTCATTATTTATTCATGAGCAACTAAGAAAATAGCACGTGGTATTGGAAGTATAAGTCCGGGTACCAGTGAAAATAAACGTACAATTTCTCATAACGGTTCGGAATGTTTCAATTCCCCCGATGTGTGTGCAAAAAGGAACTGTGGTGTCCTTTAGTGGACACCGTACACGGTTTGTAATGTCTCGTCTTTTTTGGGCTTCGTCATCACCGATGCCAGACCGTTAGAATAACACGCGATTCCCGTCGACCCACGAGCAAACAGTGAGCAACATGCAAACACAAGCTCCCCACACCCTGGGGAGAGTCTCCGATGTTATTGAACTCCACTGCTTGCCACCGCGAAGGGGAGATCCAGCCAGAAACAAACGGTGCCGCCCCGAGCTAAAAGCAAAAAAAATGCACTTCGTTGCACTTGCATCAGTTCTGTTATAATGAAGACCAACGACGTATCCAATGCACTGGGACCCAAGTCAATGAATTTCTACGGAAAATACCTGATTGCACAAAGAACACCGCCATACCCTAGGTTCTCATTAAAATGCTGTGCAATATATTTTTTGGCAACGAATGGTGTTTGCGAATTCTTTCTCGGTGTTATTTCTGTCGCTTTTGAGAAAAACCCTCGAGCTTCTTAGTTGACCATTAAAGTCTCCACAACGGGCTTTCTCAGGTTCAAACACAAAGGGGAAACTAGTGTTCGGGCGTCAAGCTAACATCCACTTTATTTATGATCAGAAAGATTTGAGGCTTTGCATGGTGGCAATTGGTATCTGATAAGGACTAGAGCAGGCTACGAAACATTGAGACCTTACGAGAAGTACGAACGATTCTTACATGGTGTTTCGGTTTCCGCAAACCGATCCACATTCATTTATGATATTTTCATCATCATGCATTGCCTTCTCCATTACGAAGGATTTCACGAAGCTCTACGATCGATCGTAACTCAAGTAACGTAGGATAACCCATCGCAGGAGACCTATCCCACGTAGGGATGCAATGCATCATAAGTCCTACGACTGATAGTACCGGTAAGTTACGAAGAGTTTGGTGAAATCGACCCCAGATCTCTCTTTTCTCAGCATTCCTTTTTGCTTCTCCCATAAATGCTTTCCCACTCCAATCCTTAACATTACCACCCAAGTTCTTCCTTGTCTTCCCCGATCTCTTCTACCTTCAACAGTGCCTTCTAGAACTAAGTTAAGTAGTCTTCAGCTTGGACCCCCAAAACACGTCCTTGATATCTATGTCTGCTTCCTTATTTGTTTGTCTTCGGTATTTTTTTTTCAAACGCCACCACCTGTTGAGCAGTTGCTCAGAACAGATGACACTAGAATGAAAAGCCACAGTATTTTTGGTGAAGGTAAAATAAATAAAACAAAAACGTAAACAAAACAGAAATGTCGCCGATTTGTTTCCAAGGCGACTCGGGTAAGACTGGACGGTTGTACTGCTCCATCTTCGACTCGAGTGTTTTCAGTCAAAAATAGTCACTACCTTGACAAGTGTGTTTACATCTAGTAGGAAGGGCTATTAGGAGTTTGCATAGTGCTTGTTGGCAGAGGAGTAGCTCTTGGGGCGGAGTCAATATCGTGTTTGAATGGGGTCACCCCTTACGGCCGTGTATATAGAACTGTAGGAGACAAGTAACTAGCACGATGGATGGTTTGAAGGACTAACCTGACTTGGGAAACTGAGAAATCAAACTTGAAAGCGGAACTAGTTGGGCGTGTTTATAACCAAAATAAATAATCATCGAGCTGTTAGTTCGATCTTTAAACACTTCTTCGCCTCTTAGGTATATTTTACGCCCAGGGATGGCTAAGAACAGGGGCCAATTTAATAGAGCTGCTTAAGCACAAAAATTGCTCAAGCATGAAAATCTTCCGTTATCAAACAGGATTACCAACCAAATTTCCATGTGATGTTTACTGCTTTTGACTTGTATTCGGCGATTGTCTGCTGAGCATAACATTCAAAAGGAGTTTTGGGTGGCATACTGATTTTATTAACCAAGGTTTTTTTGGTGCTTAAGCAAATGTTGGTGCTTACGCAAACAACGTCCGAATACAAGTCAAAAGCAGTAAACATCACATGCAAATTTGGTTGGTAATCCAGTTTGACCAAGGAAACCTTTCATGCTTAAGCAGATTTTGTGCTTAAGCTGCTTTATGAAATTGGCCGCCAGTTCTGGACGGCTAAAGGTTACCGATGGCGGGGGCTGAACTTATTAATATGCTGAAGGCAATGCCTTCTATCGATGAACTGTCATAGCAAAGGGTCATCAGAGGACGGGGGCTTCTCATATGAGAATGTCACCTCTTGAAAGCACTTGAAGAACACCAGCGTCTTGAATGTGTTATACGCACAGGCGAGAAATACTCGAGTGGACGTAAAATATTTGCATATTTCAAGGCGTACTTCCACATCAAAATAAAGAAAACAACATCTCAACAAAATAATACAAAAACAAAAATAGAAAGCACATTAGCACAAACAACAAATCGATACAATTGAATGTACTGAAGTGTATCGGGGTAAACAGAATAATAAACCGAATTGAAATAGAGTAAATTCACGTAAAACGGAATGAATTCAAACGAAACAAAAAGGTAGAAAGCAAATGGGAGACTTTTGGAAGGTCGGTCTTGAGTCAACAGCGCACGCGCAAACCATGCTTGCGCAATTGTGAGCATGCGCGCGTTGTATTGCGCGTGCGTGCGCGTGCGCTGTTGACTCAAGACCGACTCTCCAAAAGTCTCCCATTGGAGCGAAATCAAGTGTAGAGGTAAATTTTAATCTAACAAATAATATGAATTGCATAAGTCTACAAAGGCTTAACAAGTAAACAGTCATTACTATCATGTAAAAAAACACCAACATTTCAAAAGCCTAATTCTATGGACAAAAGGCCCTTTGAAATCTCCCGCATTTCCCCGAAATTCAGTTTTCAAATCACAAAAATTATTATTGAAGTGTCGTACAAAATGGAAAGTTCTTCCACCTTTATTTCAGCGGCATTGACTTCCCAGCCTCAGTGTTACCGACTCCGTCAATACCTGTATGGTCATACATTTCTTTCGGTGCAAATGAAATCACATTGTAATTCAGCTTAACAAGTGCCGAAACATGGTATCCATTTTCCTCTTCATTTTCGACAGATGTCCAATTTCATCTCAGCCACATCAAAATGAATTCACATCTAAAGCTGCCAGGACATCAGCATCACGTATGGACTGCATGAACACCTCCGGTTGGCACCCTTTGGTGTGAACAATCTACGTGACTAAATTTCTCATGAACAAACAAATGATCGGACTCGATCAAAGTAATATGACTACAAAACACCACACTGACCATCCATTTGTAGGCCCCACAGACTACTGAGAAAGGGTGAGAAGCATTTAAAACAGGCAACACCTATGTGGCATACCATACCAAAATGGGTAATAAGTTGCTAAGCGCAAAGAATATCACTTCGCGACACCAGAAGAGACGAGACAAAAAGCTCTTTAATTAACTTATCAAGTTGGGGTGTTAGTCTGACAGAATATAAATGACAATTTTACCTGGGTAAGTAGATACAATTGCATTTGTATATCTTGGCGGTCGACGGTTTAGGAAAGCCGTGTCAAATTAAGCAATCGACAATTGCCT
This sequence comes from Astropecten irregularis, assembly GCA_963971285.1. Classification (NCBI taxonomy): domain Eukaryota; kingdom Metazoa; phylum Echinodermata; class Asteroidea; order Paxillosida; family Astropectinidae; genus Astropecten; species Astropecten irregularis. The sequence continues at coordinate 2,752,273 of OZ020251.1, read as the reverse complement.
CTAAGTCTCATACATAATCATAAACCATAAAGGGTTTTCATTCAACCTTGTACAAGGCCACAGTGCTTTTAAAATAACAGTTCACATGTAAGTAAAGTCAGGTCAAATTGCTTAAGAAGACAAAATGTCGGATCTCCTTGAAGCAGGTAACTTTGCAAGGCAAATGCTCAAAAGCAATTACACATTATCACTGGTAACCTCACCGTTATTACAAGCGAGGAGTATTGTAACCTTCAAAGATAATTGGAAATTATTAGTCTTCTGCCGATTTCGCGCCAGTCTTGTCATAATGTCCAGGCATATGCCTCCGAGTTTAGCATAAAAGGGCGATAACCGGTCAATATAGTGCCCCGTGCCGAGGTCAATATGATACTATGGAGCCCCGCACCGAGGTCAATATAATAATTTTGGTAGTAGTTTCTATTTCTCCTGGGTGTTTCATAAGATAGTCTCTTTCCATCTCACAACGATCATGTTTCGAAGATTTCCCATATGGGTTTCTTCTACTACAAACTGTAGCTAGCTACTCACTCTCAGATCAGTATTCCGAAATTGATCTTCCCAAAAGGGAAAATTACACAACAAATTTGCTGTGGCGATATCTATCGAAAATATTAGATTGCTGTCGTGTGGTCTACTTCTACAAAGTGACCGTATGTAAGCTCAATGACAAAATCATGATATTCTATACTGCGACATTATTTTCTTCTGACCGTTGGGAATGGAGTAGCATTAAAGGTACAGTACAGGATTGTAACACACCCAAACAGAAATGTTCACATATTTACGTATAATTTTTAGGATATGAAGATAGTGCTGGTAGAAATATACCGTTAAAATATTTCTACCCGAAATGGTGTGTTTATCCAGAAATTAGCAAAACAAAGACCAAAAACAGTTTTGATCTCGGGGTAAGACCAAAATCATTCTGTATATTTTATAAGAAAAATTGAGTTGGATTTGGGCTATTTTCTTTTGACTCAGATGTCCGATTGAGCTCAAATTCTGGCAGATTTATCATGAAAGTACATGCTGAATCAGAGAAAGTGTGAGAGCTGTTCTGTGACCTTAACAATCATGTATTATACATTTAACAGGCAAAGTCAATGCGCTTTGCCTTTGGTTCAACCATTCATGCGATTTCATGGCCATCCATGGCGCAGCTGATTGAGCTATCTCAACAGGTGCATGTGTTGTTTAATCAATAATACAATTTAAAAACAAACTAATGAATGGGTGGGTGTATTCAGCAATGCGTTACAGAACAAAATGTCGATTCACCGTGTATATCATTAGTAAATAGCTGAGTGATTGTATGATAATATTGAAGGCTGAGATGGAAAAGCTGTTCGCGGGCATATTGTTAATTTAAAGCTTGGGTGGATCCGATTTCTCATCAAATGGTAATTTTGTAATCATTTAATAATGTTAAAGCATTTCAGTAATTTGACAATAGACGTGATTAATTTGCAATTGTTTTGTTTCAACATTATGATTTGTGATCTTTAAAGATTATATCCAAACCAAGTTGTACCATGTTGTACCGAACCAAAACATACCCTAAAGCATTTGTTGTCTCGAACCATTATTTGCTTTTTAATGCACATACTGCGACAGAAGCATAATTGACACTGAGGTGCAAAACGGCTCACACGAATTTCAACGTCAATTTTAATGTCAGTTTAGATATTTCTGTTAAAAAGGGTATACCTACTGCACCTGCGATATAGAAAGGTTGTGTACCTGTGTAGTACTGACACAGAAACTTGGTTATTTTGGGCCTCCGCACACTGATATCATAGGTACAGAATCAATATGCAGGTTTGGATTTCTCAATCTAATTATCAATTAATTTGGAATTGAATTACGTTTTTGCATTCTGGAATTTTATATGGAGAAAACAGGACGATCTGATGTCCCAAAATAGACGAAACTTTCAGAAATCAAATAAATAAATGCTGTCATTAAAATGAACAGAAAATAATGAGATTTTTAATGGTATGTGAAAGTGTAGAACCAACAAGGAAAACAAATTACTTAATTTCATAATTGGTGCAAATATCAAGTCCCCATATTGGTCAAAATTCGGCCATGATTTGGACAACTTGACAAACAAACTCATCTGAAAAAACAAAACAAAAACAACAACATAACAACAACAACAACAACAACAACAAACAAATGACCTGCTATAGTTGATATTTGGTTTTCCAGGGTATAGGCCCCAACAATAACATTTTCCAAACTTTTCCGACAGTCTGCATTAGTTCTAAGATCACAAATATACACGAACAGCTCACGCAATTTCAACGTTTACATCGAGTTGAAAGGCTAATGGAAATTTGGTGACTCTCCCCTCATTGTGCCAAAACATAACATAAATAATCATGCTCTCACCAAGGAGGTCGTGAAAGTTCACCAAAATCCTACTGGCTTTGAAACTAACCAGAAAATTGAAAACGCCACCTGACGATTTAAACCTGATTGATTTAAGTCACACAGAAAAGTATTCAAACCTAGTCTAATCATACAGATGCAGAAAAATGACACCTTTGAAGGTTCCAACCCATGTTGTTAATCATGTCATGAGAGTAACATACCGAAACAGAAATGTTCACAGATTTACGTATAACTTACAGTGTATGAAGATTGTGATGGTAGAAACATAAAGTTAAAATGTTTCTGCCTAAAATGCCAAATTGGACAAACAGGAAAATTTATTTTTCCGCAAACAGTTGCTACCGTTTGCAAAACAGTCGTAAGCCTTTGCAAACGGTTGTAAAACGATGTCGCTGAAGTTCTTTTTGATTCGCCAATATACTAGCGACTACATGACCATTTGGTTCCGATATAAAATCGTCCCATTGAGAGAAATTCGCCATAATAGATCGCCATGCCGAGAAAACAAAATAGGAAAGCAAAGACCTCTCGGGGGACAGGGGAGGTCCATGCCGAAGCCCCGGCCGAGACAAATCGCCATCATCCCTCCCCTCCACTCGCCAACATTCGTCAGAAACTTTGCGAATCCAAAATTCGCAACGTTCGTAAGCATTCGCCGCTCAGTGAGATACTAGCTTTTAATAGCAATGGATTTGGGCTTAAGCGATGGTCGCAAAGCGCTGGTGAAATCGGTCCCCATCGGCGGGCCTTGATCCAGTTGTTTGAGGGCAAAATGGGGTACCCGTGAAGCTGACATTGCCTTGACTAGCCGCTTTACTCTCACTCGCCATGGAGTTGATGAGATGGATTTAGAGTGACAATGTGGCTCGATGACTAAGGATAATAACATGTGCACTTGAATGTTATTCAAGATACTGGCGCCTATGAGTGTTGTTGGTATTTATATCAAAAAGAAGGTAGATTTGCGGTGACACCATGTAATCTCTTCTGTGAGAGTGTGTGGTTCTGAGAAGAACCGATGGTATTATATCTACGTTCCGAACAGTGTGCTCTGTTCGTCCTCAGGAGAGTGACTGTTAGTATTATTGCGGATTATGTAGGTCGTGATGAATATCACACTATGCAGTTACTTGACCTTAAATTCGCCATCAAACGTAAACAGAGGCAAGGGCATCTCAACTGATATCCTTTTCGTGTGTTAGTATGTTGGAGTATAAATGCTGGGGGATTGTTCACTACATGAGGTCCTGGCGGCTCTTAGTTGGTACTTTACTCGAGAAAACATTCCCCGTGGTTAGTTGGCTTTTAGTTCTTCCATGCAGATAATTTGGTGTGATATGTCCTCATCCTTTCTCTGGTTTTGGGTTTTACATTACACCGTCATCACGCCACTTACATCATGGGCGCATCGTGTCTGACATCATGGGCGTTTACAAAACGGAGGCTTAGGCGCAGGATCAGGCTCCAGCTCTGACATCCATATGCTGAAAATATAGGTTGTGGTTTTTCACTGAAGCCGAAACTCTGTTCTCATTTTCAAAGCAGAGAATCTACTTCAGAACCGCAGCCAAATGCTTCTATTTTGATACCAATTATTTCAGAATGGATTCACGAAATGGAGCCGGAACCCGAGGCGGAGCCTGAGCCTCCGTTTCGTAAACGCCCATAGAAACACATTGCAGAAAAGTCATAAACTATATCTAGATCTCAGCTAGCTGTGGAAATGGGAAATGAGACCCATTTTCTTGAACATTCATCCAAGAAGCCAAAGGAAGGTCGAGACAAGAAATTGTGATTCGGTTTTGCCAAAAAGTTTCAACCTTAAGGCTTAAGGGCCCATGAGTAAATTTACAGGCAATCGGTTTCGGGAAATTTCCAAGAAAATATACCATCCCTCTTTAAAAGTACTTAGAATTTCTCGGGGGAATGAATCTTCCCGAAATTGTTCGCATCCAGTGTACTAGGTTGCCTCCAAGTTGCATGTACAAATTTGGAATGCTGTAGAGGGACACTGGCCTAGACAACGCTAAGGAGCTAAGGATTGCCATGTTGGATAGAATGGCTTGAAGGGGATATGTTCATGGTGACCGAGTAGGCATTGGTTAAATCTAATGTATCCCCGACATAGTAGTAGCATGTAAAAATTACCCAATGAATGAATGAAGAAGTTAGTCACAGGCAAAGCGTTTGTTTGAGTCGTAAGCAGGGCAAAATAACATGATCCAAATCATGTGCTGAAATGACTCTAATGGTTAATACGCTTGGGCTGTTTTCATACCGTACGACTGTATAAATAGCAATAGACTATTAAAACTAGCAAACCTAACAGGGACTAATTGCACAGTAACGCATGACATGGTTCATGATGAATGTATTCCTCTAGACGTCTGTAACGTTTCAATCATTCCATGAGATGGTTTCATCCATTAATGATATCAGCTCGCCCGTATTTTGGGCCTGGATTCGGCTTGTCCTTCAACGGGACCGCCTCCCATCGAATCCCCCATCACATCCCCTGGGGTCGCCGAGGGACTTCCGCGCACTATGTTGAGAAGGAGACTTATATAGTCTTGGAAATAAACGACGAGGCGGATGGTTTGCTCGCTCACAGGGAACATTCTGACTGAGTGATTAGATGGCTTGAAAACACACGGTGACAAATTGGCGACCGATGATATGGTTTAAGGGTCAGTCGTTCTCCCCGGCTTGTTAAGCTGCTTGAAAACTAACGTTCGGTTTTTATATGAACAGTAGTGAAATTGAGTTTTAGGTAGTCTTTCTCAGGTTGGATAAAGCACACGAAGCATCACCCACTTCTATAAAATCTCTGTTTTCCTTTTGTTAATATCATGGACTTGTCATTATTTGTCTGGTGGTTATTAAATTAATAAATAGTCATTCCATAACTAAACTATTGGATTACCAATTAGTTGTGATGTAGATCAAATTAAGGGCCATACCTGGCTACGAAACATAATGTTTTCAACCTGAAATCTCTCGAATTAGATTAAAAACAAATGGACACATCAAGCAATATCCGCTGTCATCATAGAGCTGCTTAAGCGCCAAAATTTGCGTAAACACCAAAAACCTTGGTAAATGAAATGAGCATGCAGCCAAATCTCCCTGTGAATGTTGTTATGCTCAGCAAACAAAGGCCGAATACAAGACAAAAGCAGTTAACATCACATGAACATAAATTTGGTTGGTAATTCTGTTTGATCAAGAAGACTTTTCATGCTTAGGCAACTTAAGAATACGGAAGCAGCTCTTTAAAATAAAATGGCCTCATATATCCAGTTTGTGATATCGAACGCAACCGACAACATAATCTTGGTTGACAATCAGCACCCAAGGTTCGCACGAAGAGCAAATCAAATACTTGGACGATGTGCAGCTACACTGAATTATTGATGTAATCAGCACCTATTTTCTTTGCATGGAATGACTTCTAATTATGTTCAGATTGCAGTGTGCCATTGAAATCGACATGGATGCACAAGCTCCGTAAAGGGCAGAGTTGATGGCCGTTATCTTTGGGCGATACTAGCCTCTAAAGTGGTCACCATAAGATAAACAGGTGCAGTGCACCTGCCGTCTCCTGTAAATTTCTAAAGACGTCGGTTTTATTTGTCACTTTTTATTTACGGTGGTCATTTTCAGTGTGCGATGGGCTGACCATGGCTTGAGCAATTATAAGGAATTTAATTAAGGAAGATTCATCAATTGTGAGGTGGGTTATTGGTCTTTAATTGGTTATTGGGTTATTAAGTATTTCCTTTGTGATCCTATCATGCTTATATCGGAGGAAATAAGATGCTGGGGCCATACAAGGCCAACCTAGATAATAGGCAGAGTAGAATCAGAATAGGCAGAGTTATCAGTCTTATTTTATTATATCCTCCCGAAGTATGCATGCATCAAAGATGTAATATAGTACTTCCTGGTAAACATGTCTATGGATTCATCTTATTTTTCTTAATCAAAAATATAATTCGTGACTGAGCCTTGAAACTGACGAGGGGGGTTTACGAAACGGCAGCTCAGGCTCCGTGTCAGGCTCCGGCTCCATTTTCATGAATCCATTCTGAAATAACGGGTATCAAAATAGAGGCTTTTAGCAGCGATTCGGAAGTAGATTCTCTGGTTTGAAAGGGGAAACAGAGCTTCAGCTTCAATGAAAGACCACAACCTATATTTTCAGCATATGGATGCACAGCTGGAGCCTGAGCCCGAGCCTGAGCTGCCGTTTCGTAAACCCCCCTAGGTAGCGATTCGAATCTACCGTGACGACCTTGGAGGTCAGTGCCTTAATACCAATGATCTGGCATTTCAGGCTTGATATTGGAGGTCTTCTCAAATTGTCTGTGATGAGATCCTATGATAGAGACAAGGGTATGTTTATCGACTTTTCAGAGTTGATCCGGTCAGTTAGACTAAATCTGACAGGCAGGTCTCACTGAGTTATTAATCGAGGCTTCTATAGCTCCACATTGTCTGTACGTAATGCATTTTGTTCAAGGCTCGTAACCCATCAAGTGTCGTAAGGCTGGGAAGATTCTAATGATTTTTTGCTATTAACCTGACAGTCAGTATAAGCCAACAAATTGCTTATAATTTGTGTTAATTGTGATTGATGGATGTCTATGCAACGGAGGCTCCCAAACACTGTCTTAGACAAATTATTCATTTATTTTCATCCATGAAGGTCTGAACCTGGGAAAGGCGCATGCTTAGTGATCGGAATGACCTCTGATACTGAGGATAATCTGACAGAGTAGTTTGAACAGTCTTGAGCATGGTCCGTCAAGGAATCAAATTGTCCCTACTTCAAACACTTGGTTATTGATGTTTAAGTTCTTTCAATATTCATGCAATTTTTTAACACGCCAGTGATAAGGTCTTACAAAACTTTCACAGATTTTTTTGGAATTATAAAGATCGTCATGGTATAATTCACCGATTGAGTAGTTTTGGTCTGAAATGTCGAACAATTACCGAAGCTATGTAATATCTCCGGCGATGTAAACATTCGATCCGTAGCAATGAACACAAAACTTAATGTGTACAAAGTATATAGGCTTTAAAGGCAATTTCATACTTTTTAAAAGAAATTTATGTGCAAAAAATATCAAGAAAGATACAATAATAGTCATCTATAAAATGCCCAGTCCCATAAGGTGGCCACTTTCTTTAGAAAACATTGAAAAACGACCACAGTATTTTTACATCTTTTCACAGGATGTTTGATCTTCTGAACATGTTCAAAATTTCTTTGCGACAAGAAAAGTAGTTTACAACAATGAAAACTGTTTACGAACTTTCTTGCAATCTTTTACGAACCCTGGGGAAATCGCAAATTCGCTACGTTCGCAAGCATTCGCCGCTCAGTGAGATACTAGCTTTAGTGAAATCGGCCCAGAACGGGTTGCAAAATGATCTATTTGGAGAGTTGTTTCAATGTATTTTACACAGGATGGTAACTAACTGATCGACTTCATATTTGAAAAGACGGGCGTCTCTGAAGGTGATTGCAAAAACACAAAGCTCCTTTAAGTACGACAAGGCCAAAGAAACAGGGCCACAGCATATCATTCACGAAATACACAACAGCAGCTGGAGGACTGGACAATTTTTTTTTCAGAGATCAACTTTCAAAATAGAAGATCTTGACCGAAGAAATTACATCTCAAGGCTTCCGATGCGAGCTATGACGAGTTTGGGAAAGACTCGGTTCACAACCTCAGACACTCTAATGAGGTCAGGATTTGAAATAAGATACAAGTGAACTCAACAATTAATACTTTGACGTCGCCACGGATACCATCAGCCTAGTCAGCTATAATTACTTGTGTTGTCTTATATTATGATTAGTTTCTTTTTACAAATAGAGTATCAGAGAAACAGGTTAGCGTCTGAAACTGAACATTTGGCAGACATCGAGAATTAGGAAGACATTTCGATATGCCTTTAAGGTATCAGCTACCCTTTAAAGACATATTTTAATGTCCATATTTTAATATAAGAGAGCAAATGCTTTCAATAAGAACATATGTCAATTTCAAGTTCATTGGTTTGGAGGATGTTTAGAAATAGGTAACGATTTATGCACGACCATATGGGAATGTCTCACCATGCGCTCATCCTCACACATCACCTTATTTCAACAGGACACTAAAATAAAAGTATACCAATAGGAGATCTAGGTAATATTTGAGTTTACAAGTCCGGATGAGAACATAATACGGAATAGAAAGAGATATACCCCTACTCGATGCAAGCCGCACAAATTCTCAAGTTTTCCTCTTCGTTTTCAGATCTTTCGGCCCTCCCCCAAGGACGAGAGGATAAAAGGCGCTCGATAAATGGACTTGACATTTCCACAAGGGTTTCAGAGGAACGCACGTGCTTTATCCACGAATCATGTTGAAACGGCCGTGATTCCTAAATACCAGCCAGCAGCGACACCACATGAGGAGGAGCTGGTGTCAAGTGCTTGGATGAGATACGACTGATAGCTTCCGGGGAGGGCGCCAGATTTAGTCAACAAAAAATCCCCAAACAAAACACAATAAATCAAGTACGCAAACAGGAAATATCTTCGGAGTTCGGACCTTGAGGGATTAAGCCCCAACCATCTAAACTTGTCCGGGTCTTTCTATTCGTTGAAGGAGCTTTGCTTGTAAGCTCTCAATAGGTTGTTCACCTCTATGAGACATGGCAATGCAACTGCCTTCTACATTTGTCTGCTTGTTTGTCGGTTCTGTCAGGTGGTTGCTCACCTCAGTTAAACATGGCATGGCCACCACCTTCTACATTTGTTTGCTTGTTTGTCTGTTCTGTCAGGTGGTTGCTCACCTCGGTCAGACATGGCATTGCCACCACCGTCTACATTTGTCTGCTTGTTTGTCTGTTCTGTCAGGTGGTTGCTCACCTCAGTCAGACATGGCACTGCCACTACTTTCTAGATTTGTCTGCTTGTTTGTCTGTTCTGTCAGGTGGTTGCTCACCTCAGTCAGACATGGTATTGCCATCACCTTCTATATTTGTCTGCTTGTTTGTCTGTTCTGTCAGGTGGTTGCTCACCTCAGTCAGACATGGCATTGCCACCACCTTCTAGATTTGTCTGCTTGTTTGTCTGTTCTGTTAGGTGGTTGCTCACCCCAGTTCAAACATTAAGATGCCACCACTTTCAACATTTGACGACATGTTTGCCTCATCTGCCAGATTGCTCTAACGTGGAATGACAAGCGGCCGTCTAAAACCTTCCTCTGTATATTTCTGTTTGTAAATAATAAGCTTACTGGACACATTCATACACGGGCTACATTATCTGTCCCCTGCTCCTACGCTCGACTATATTTATAGCTTGAATGAAGGGTAAACCTTAAATCCTCATAGACCACAAATTCAATGCTCTAATTCCAACGTCACATTTAATTACGCAAGATGAAATATCAGTCTTTAAACCAAGAGATAAAAAGCGGTCACGAAACGAATGCTGGAAGATTTACAATCAACAAAACGTTCCGATACACTTCGCTTAACGTTTCCCCTTCTAAGAAGCGACGGCATTGATATTGTCCCGTATATTGTCTCGTCCTGTTTTGATACTCTTTTTCGCTGGAAGATTATATTACCATACACAATCCCAGCGAAAACAGATCAATCTCAATCACATGTAACGCGGCAGTCGCCAAGCACTGACATGCATTTCATCTTACACTTCTTGCAAGTCTTGCAGTTTCTATTAAGCTCAGGGTTAGAGTCACAAACAAAAAATGAAAGAACAATGCAAATCAGAAGACCCGAACAAAAAGTCACGAAAAACGCAGTGGCACGGATTTAATCACGGCCTTTCATATAAATAGTAACAAAAGCACGTTGGATTTTTTCAGCCACGATCCAAATAATATGACAGGATGATTTTATTTCTGCATGACCTCAAAGCTGCAAGGTTTCTTTGTTTGCCAAATGGCCAAGGTTTAAGCCAACAAGAAACATCAGCATGTTCTGAAAAGCTTGACATCACTGAACAATAAGTAGCACACTGCTGTATTCTATCGTGTGCACTGTTAATGGACAAATGATGGCAGTACGACAAACAATGTCTTTTTTATTATTAAATTAAGTTCAATAGAATTTTGCTTCAGAAATCGAAGGACGATTTGTCCAAACACATTGCCCTATTTTAAGCCGATTCGGTTGTAAAAATAGATTTCATTTTAGATTGATGAGTTTACAAGGAAGGACAAAATAAATTATAAACTTTCGTATGTTACAATATTGAAGTCCAGGAAGTATTAATTGCAATTAATTTTAAATGAAAATAATAATAATAAAAACAGAGCTGTACCTGTCTTGTAATCACAATTATTATTACATATGTGTGATGACATTTTAAAGCTTCCTTTTTTCATTCTTTTTTTGTCTTATTCTTTCTCAATTCTCGAGAAAGTACTCTCGCTCCCTTTAGCAAAATTAATTATTTGCAAAGAATAAAGAGGGCCTGACATCCTAAGAGGTTTTTCTTCCATTTACCCTTTGAGAAAGATTTGCTAAGATCGAAGTGTTAATCCCTCCTAACTCTAAGCATCATGATTATTTCAATGTATCATTTGGTTGATGAGCAGTTTGGAGCATCTTATACTTGACTTCAACACGAATAATTTGCCATCATCCCCCTACCGGTCTTCCAAGACTGCAGAAGGGATTATGTGTACTTAACGCACGTTCAGTAAACTTACAAGCACAACACTAGTATCAGCTGTGTTTTATTGATTCGCCCAACTTTAACGATGATCATAAAAATTCGACCATAAATCAATGAACGTGTGGACCTTGGTTTTGAACCAGACTCCGAACAATTAGAGCGTATAAGCCGCATAGTTCCAAAGCTCGTAAATTCACAAATAAACACTTCGAAAGTTTAATAATTTACTTAATGGAATCGGGTGAAATCATCAAGGGCCAGTACCAAAGACATAAATCTTCTGTTTGTTTCGCATACAGTCGCAAAAAGTTTCAAGTCGATCCTGAAGCAACAATTCTTTTTGTGAGATGAAATTTCTACGGATTTGTGCTACTGCACGAAGCTCTTTATTCGTCACGACTATGCGACCAATAACTTTTAAAGAAGAAGAAGAAAAGGAAGAAGATTAAAGAATAAGAAGAAGATAAAGAAGTAGAAGCAAATTAAGATATATTACAACCAAGTTCACCCCATCCACAAGTGCACAAAAGTTCACCGTTCCGTTGATACCGCCCGGAGGACCTTTACGTTCCATGGCGCAAGATTTACGATAGCAGTTAAACAGAATTAATGTTACTCGTCCTCAATCTGAACCCAAGCCTTCAAGGTACTACCTTATCTCGCGGAAACCGGCCATTCCGCTATACCCTAAAGCCACAATCTCGGGATAGGTTAACGATTTCTTTACCAACTAAAGCTAGGATGTCTCCTGATGATGACTAGAACAGGCTAGTTCAAACGTTGAGACCTTACGAGAAGTGCAAACGAAATATGAAGTGCGAAAGTACGAACGATTCTTCCTTGTTTTTTTTTCGCAAACCGATCCACATAAAGCATGCATGTTTTCAATGGAATTATATACCCCAATACACAAAGCAACGTGATTTGTATACCCCATATAATGAATTTGCACTTTGTTCATATTCAAGTGCATTTGAAGATGCCACCGATTTGTATTCATTTGCCTGTATTTTATATTGGATTTAGTTTTTTCTTTATAGATAGCTACAGCATATTCCATTTATAGTGTTACCTTATTACAATCCATGGGGCATTTATATCCGAGGTGACACAATTTCAACTGGAACAGCGGAAAAGTAATAAGTTTTCCGCAGCATCATTCGTCATTACGCTAACCTCAGCAGTTTCAAAAGTTCTCTGAACGATATTGAATCTCTTTCGTGGCGCCAAAACAGAAACTTTTCCTCAAAGGAAACATCCAATCTCTAAATATTAAGAAAAAACGAGCAACACAGGCAATCTGGATAACGTGAACTGGAACACTCGTTTTTCTTTCGGAAGAAAATCATTCTTCTGTCGACCGTGTCAAAAATGATGATGTATATTTCTATATTTCTATGAATTTTTCTAAAATGATATGTCACTTGTGATATTGATGCTTCTATGTACGTCTTCTGGCACAACGCTATTAGTCCGGCGCCTCGACATCTGTATCCTTGGTTCAGTAATATAACACGTATAATTGATTTAGGATTTAATTCAGAGCGGCCAATAATCCTAAATGTTGATTTTAGATGTACGTGCAAGGTTGGAGACCTGGTATCTTTAAAGGTAATATCATACTTTGTTTTTTTGTTTTTTTTCGAAAGAAATGAAGATTTAAGAGCAAAATTATCAAGGAAGGTACAGGAACAGTCATCTGTGAAAATTGCAGTCCCATACGGTGTCCACTTTTTTAAAAAACCGTGAAAAACAGTGTTTCTTAAGTACTTTCTCTTTTAGTTTTCATCTTTAAGAGATAAAAAATAATTTTGGTCACTGGTTTCACTCTATTCTGGATAATACAGTTTTTCAGGCGGAAATATTTAACGGTATGTTTCTACCATCACCATCGTTATACCCTGTAAGTTATAGGTAAATCTGTGAAGATTTCTGTTTCGGTATGCTACCCAAGAATGACACTACCTTTAAGGGGTTCGTGTGAAAGCTCTGCGGGCTGCAAGGAAGCACGGCTCGATCAACTTCAGCAGGGACTCTTGTAGGCACGTGTTTCGATTCAGTTCACTATTGATTTTTCGTGCGTTCACCACCTACGCATGCATTGACTTACAACATCATTTGATCATCGATTTCAATCTGTTTTGCTTTGGATTACCCTATACTTCGTCTGAGGCATTAAAATCAATATTATGCATGCAAACGATGGAGTTCATTAAATAGACA